>CM054057.1:326680598-327102780 GCA_028641055.1 Alopecurus myosuroides | reverse complement strand
CAGGTGTGCACGATGCCGACGATGGTGCGGAGGAGCGCCGCCGCGGCGCGCTCCGTGTAGTGCCCCCTGGCAATGATCCGGTCGAAGAGCTCGCCGCCAGCGCAGAGCTCCATGACGAGGTGCACGTTGTGCTTGTCCTCGTAGGCGCCGAGGAGGTCGACGATGTTGGGCTGTCCGGAGAGGTGGTACATGATCTGCACCTCCCGCCGGACGTCCTCCACGTCCTCCTTGGTCGCCAGCTTCCGCTTGGCGATCGTCTTGCACGCCAGCTTCTCGCCGGTGGAGCGGTGCGTGCACAGGTGGGTCACGCCGAACTGGCCGCGCCCGAGCTCCTTGCCGATGGAGTAGGTGGCGCGCACGTCCTCCATGGCTCGTCCGAGCACGTCGCCCAACGGGGCCGCCGGCTTGGTGCCCGCCTTGGCATTGTTGGCACCCGCCGGTGCTGCGCCGCCGTTGCTCCCGGTCGACGACGACGCAACGGGCTCCACCTTTGGGGCTGCGGGCAGTGGCGGCAGCTCCTTGCTGTCATCGCCGGCGTGCCCGGCACCCTTGGAGCAGCATTGGCCCATGGCTCTCCGAGGGAGACAAAGGCATGCATGGAGAGCCGGCCAAAAGAGAGGCACACATGCAGCATTCTTCGCTTTGTTTGGAAGGCTCGTGAAGAGGAGAGAAAATGGATTTGGAGTTTGGAAGGTGTGGAGGGAATGGCGGCAAGGAATGGCGGATATAGCTTGCTTGCTCACTTGCTGCCAATATTTATTGGGGGCTTGCTCTGTTTTTCATTGCAAACTCTCAACTTTTCATAAATCATTTTGTTTGCAACTGATCATGTTATAGCCATGGTTGTCGGTTCCTGATGCGTCTACTGCTCCCTCCGTTTCAAATTAATTGTCTCAAACTTTGATAAAAGTGGATGTATCTAGATATAGTTTAGGGTTAGATACATCTACTTTTGTCAAACTTTAAGACACTTAATTCGAGACGGAAGGAGTAGAACACTTCGATACTAATACGATCGTACGAGATCCTAAGATACTGATACGAACTGACACCATTCAGACAAAAATGAAAGTATCCTGAGGGCATCTCCAGTCGCCCCCCAGGCGGGCTTTTTCGCGCCGGAAGCGGCGAATAACGCCGTTTCCTCACCAGTCGGTCCCCCCGAAGCCCAAATAGCGCCGTTTCGGCGCTATTTCGCGCCGCGGCACCCAGGCCAAACCCAGCCCGCTGGGTTCGGCCTTGGGGGCGAAACTGCGCGGCAGCACGCGCGGGCCACCCCTGTCAGTAACGCGACGAAAAAGCGCAGGAACAGAACCGCCCCGTGATCATCTTCTCGGCGCGCGCGTCGGTCAAAGGCTGCCGGCGTTTATAGCGTGGCGGCCGCCCAGTGCATGCGCCCGTTCAAAGCCTGCCGGCGTAATGGCGTGGCGGGCGGCAGCGAGGGGACGCATCGCAGTAAATGCCCGGCAACCTATAAAATCCCCCCGCCGCTCGCCGCGCTCGCCATTCTTCCACCTCGCTCCTCTCCTTCCCTCGGCGCTCTCCTCTCCCCAGTGCTCTCTTTCCTCCACGCAGAACAATGGCGAGCTACAAGGACAACGCCGCAGCCAACGGCTTCCCCCGCCGTCACCTTCGCCGCGACGAGGCGATGGCGCTGTACCGCGCGGGCTACCCGTGCCCGCCGGACAGCCGCCTCCCTAGCTCTGGCGCCGGGCAGCCGCGCTGGGCCCTCAGCACGGGCGGGTTGCCCGTACCTCCGCTCCCGAGCACGGACGCGGAGTTCCGGCGTGCAATCCGCGAGGTGCGCGCCAGCATGGAGGCGGCCGACCGCCTGCCGGAGGAAGGATTCGACGAGTTCTAGTGGCACGAGATCACCAGACGCCGCGACAGGGAGCTCACCTCCCTGGGCGACAACGGCCCCGTCGACGGCCGCTACAACGCCAATGGGCGCCGCCGTTGGTGGGGAGGCCACAACCGCACCATCGAGTGGGTTGTGGACTACATCCACGCCGGCAACGCGCCACGCTTGGAGATGCCACCCCGGCAGAACCCGGCGTGGGATGCGCGCCGGACGGGGGCCTCCTCCTCGTCGGCCACCTCGAGCTCCTCCGGCGCCCACTCCCTCTCTGTCTCCCCCCCTTCCTGAACTCCGGCGCGCCAGCCCGCAGGCGTAGCGGCGGCGCCCTGCGCATTGGCGAGCCACGCTTCGAACGCGTGGTCCGCCCGAAGACCGAGGACGCCGGCGACGACGAGGAGTGGCCCGGCCAGAAGACCGCGGAGCAGCTCTCCCTGAACACGCTCCAGCCCCTCGCTGACGACCTCGCCGCGGAGTGGAGCTTGCGGGAGAGCACCGCCCAGGAGATGGAGCTCCAGCGCCGCCTGCTCGCTGAGGCGGAACAGCGCAAGGCGGCGCGCGACCGGGAGGCCGCCGCCAACGCGGCGCGCCTCCGCGTCCCTCCCCCACCGCCAACGAAGGACCCCGTCTACGTCGTCCTCGACCCCGACTCCGACGAGGAGGACGAGATCCAGCGCGCCCTCGCGGCGAGCAGGTGGGGCAGCTGCGGCGACGCCGGACAGGGGACGAGCAAGCGCCCCGGCGACGGCCCCGACAGCGACGACGACGTCGACTACAGTCAGGCCATCGCCGAGCGCCTGGGGCTTCAGTAGTTTTAGTTTAGTTTAAATTTGCGTTCTAGTTTAAATTCGTGTCGAAATTGTACGAACTTTGCCTAAATTCAATAAAATGCGTCTAGTTTCAAATCTTGTTTTTTTGGGGCCGAAACTTGGGCTCGGGGGGCGACTGGGAAGCCTGCACCCCCCACCCCCCCAGTTCCAGATTAGCGCCGTTTGGCGCCGCGGCGGCCCCAAAACGGCGGCGTTTTGGGCCCTGGGGGCGCAATGACTGGAGATGCCCCGACACCCCCATGCATAAAATTGAAGTTGATTCTGTCTTTCTCATCTTTCATCATCTTGAACTAAAGCATACGTGAAGTTCCCGGGACACATAAACGAAAAAGGCAACCAAAACATTATGTGTTCTGGACATTCAATACCTCACATAATTTTTGTTTATCATAAAATTGATGTTCGATACTTTTTGTTTATCCATATAAAAACAACAGTTGTGTGCATCATCACGATGCAGAGGCCGGACGCAGTCCCCATTTCAAAAAAAAAAAAAAAACATAAACAAAAAGGCAACAAAAACATTATGTGTTCTGGACATTCAATACCTCACATAATTTACAGACTATTCCTCCAGGCCAGTTTAAATCTTGGACAACTGCTCAGATGACAGTACCATATCATCTGGAAGCAGACATAAGAATTAAACCTCGAGAGGCCCTCTGACACTCCAAATAAGATAGCTGAATACAATGATCATTGTTGAGAACTGACTAGATTCTCCCAAGATCATGTTTCTTTTAATCATCACCCCTCATCCAGACAAAAAACATTTCCCAGGATTGCAGGTGAGAGTAAATTCTGTTTGACAACAGTTTTCTTCTGAAAGATGCACACCATCCACCATATTTTCAGAATTGACCCACTGTCATCTCTACTTGCTCCTAACCTGTACACATATCGGGAAATTGGACAAAAGCTCTTTAAATAAATTGATCGCCTTTTTCCATAAATTGAAAAAAAAAATTATATACATTTCTGCACAAAAGCTCTGAGCATAAATCATGTGTTCCTGTTCCAATAAAATTTGGCTTACATTTAGCGTGCATACATTTATCTTCCTAGTTTCCAGATTTTTTTAATCTCTTGATGTAATCCACTTGTTTGACACCTTCTTGTATATATGTCATCTCTTGATTCAGTCCTGCACTAATATACTGCAAAATTTAAGAAAGCTAGCCTGCTAAATTTGTAATTGTGTAAGTTGTTCCACTGTCTGTAGAGTAAAAGCTTCTTCTGGGATCTCTAGTGCGGCATAAAATTCTTTCTCCTCAACAGCCACACTAGACAATGTTCTCTTGAAGCTGTTTACAGCATCCTGCGGATGCCCTTTCGCTATGGATGCCTGCAATTCCATTTATAATGATAAGAAAGTAACCTGTCACAAGAATTAACCTGCTTCCGTTCTCTGCTTTGTAAAGAACATATAACTGATTTATATCCCCAGATCGATTTTGGATTAGATTCCTGTCTATGCAAAGTAAATGGTATAAACATCCATACATACCAAATGCATTTCATCAAGCTTGAAAAGGCAGAACCTCCAGTTCCTAGATTCTATTCCATCAATGTAGACAGAGATGTTACTCCACTGAACATGGTGGAATTCCAAGCGATGCAGCCCAAATCCAACCCCAGCGCCTACAGCTTTAACAAATGCTTCTTTCAGAGACCAGTACCTACAAAAGAGTAAAAGACGAGCAATTTATTTGAACTTACTACGCAGATCATCAAAAGCATGAAGATAATTTCAACTCCAAAGTTAGCAGCTAACTTAGGACTCATCCAAAAGCAGAACTGCATTATTACTACAAATAAAGAACTCGTCATTTAGTAAGTAAAAATAACTTTTCGATGTAAATTAACAGAAGTAGAAGTACATTAAAAAACATGTGGGGGAGATGTATACATTATTGGCAAACCCAGTGATTTGTTATGCTAAAATATTAGAAGGTAGGACTCAAGCTACATGCAGCTCAATGGGTTGCTAGAAACTCCTGCATGTAGTAATGACAATTGTTTGGATATGGGATTACAGGTACTTGGTTAGGTTTCCAGCATAAATTCATAATTCAGGTCTACCATATCTACTACTCTTTTCTTGTGGATGTATCTAGACATAATTTAGTGTTAGATACATCAACTTTTGTCCATCTTTGTGACAATTAATTTGAGACGGAGGGAGTACATTATCGGCAAAACCCAGTGATTTGTTATGCTAAAATATTAGAAGGTAGGACGCAAGCCACATGCAGCTCAATGGGTTGCTAGAAACTGCTGCATGTAGTAATGACAATTTTTTGGATATGGGATTACAGGTACTTGGTTAGGTTTCCAGCATAAATTCATAATTCAGGTCTACCATATCTACTACTTGTGTTGCAGTCGGCGTCTTGGTGATTCTATAACTAGCTCATAGTCCTCTGAATTATCCATTAAGGTAGAGGTTCTGACGCTCAACCACGACTCCGAATGCTGATTCCACATACATTGTCTATTAGAAAGGTCCCAACAAATTTTACCTGTAGAACTCTGTTAACATCTCAACGGAACCTCCAGCACGATCAATGCAGTTCCACTCATGTTCAGTGAGGTACGAAGAGAAGTTCTTAAGAAATTCTACTGTGGTTTCTCCCTGAGGCTTGGAGATGCACACAATGTCAAGGCCAACAAGGCAAAGCAGCTCAGATGCTATGCCCACGTAGTCACCCTGATGCGACGTGTTGAAATTGAAGTTTCTGAAGCCCGGGGTTTCATTCTCCTGCAAGATAACAAGGGTATAAAACTTAACCGGAGAGTGATTGATCGATTGTGGAAGCCACCCGGGCTATACCAAATGCTCATTTCATCTGCTGATGCAGTTGAGACTGAAGAGTAAAAGATTGTTGTAGCGATATCCGAATGAAATTGATTGAACAAGCTGCAGTACCAGATACGGCTTCCCTTCAATTGTGCGGCATATGTCTATTTGGTGGAATGGGATGCCAAGAACATGGTGCACAAGCGAGTACTGGAGCAGCCGACTGAGGAGCGCTCGCTTCCTGTCTTCCTCCTTGACAAACCTGCACCAGTGAGTTGGGTGAGATCAATCTCCAAAGAGCATAGTTAGGGATTTAATTCTAACTCAGCCCTACCAATTCAAAAAAAATCTTATCCAATCTAGCAGTAGTAACGAATGGAATCAGACAATCAGTGGAGTAAAATTGGTCGGGCGAGGCGCAAGGCGCATCGGGAGGAGAAACGGGAGTTGAATCGGTCGGCGAGTGTACCTGGCGATGGCAGGGTGGTGGTGCGTCGGCAGGAGGGTGGCCGCGGCTTGAAACTGCGCGGGGGAGGGGCGCCAGCGGGTTACGTCGACGAGCCACCTCCGCCGCGCCCCGCCGCTGTGCTCCTCCGCCATCTCATTCCTTTTCGGTCTTTCTCCAAGGCGGGCGCGGATGTCTGCTAGTTTGTTTAGTCTGCCTAGGGATGGCGGGTAGCGCTTGGAGCTGGATGCGGGGCACGGGATGCCTCGCCGCCCGCCGCCGGCACCGCACGTCTCGTTGTGTTTGGAAGGAGAAGCACAAGGGGAGAAGACAAAGGACGCGGCTGTGAAATCGTCTGCATAAGTTTTCAAAATTTTAATCTTTACGGTTTTCAAATGTGAATTGCAAAATTTAAGAATTCCGATTTCAAAGAATTTTTTCCTCTTTAGATTGTAGGGTTTTGAAAACATAGAAATGGGGATGCACCACGTACAGCGAATTTCTACAATTTTCTAACGAGTTTTATATAAGCTCCATTTAGACAATACTTTGGATTGATACCTTAAGTTGTAATACTTTGGATGATGTTTGTAGTAAGTTGTAATACCGGACGAAGAACAACACTGTCAACAGACAGTTAGCAACCCACCGTTGTTACACTCCCAGTCTAACCAGATCGTGCTCTCACGCTCCGATCTCACCGGCGGCTCGGTGGCGCGGCGAAGCCAGCTCCCGTTGGCATGGAGTGAAGGGGGCCAGTCGACCGCCCGAAACCCCAGTCTGTGACATCGCAGCTCGTCCGGCCTAGGTACGACCTCCGAGGGGGGCCAAAGCCTGGTTCAGGCCCTGTTTGTTACGAGATACACTAGGAGAGAGAAACATGTCAGAGAGGCGAGAGGCGATTGGCGTGGCGACTGGCGCGGCAATCGGCAAGGCGGGCGGCGGCGCGGTTAGCAAGGCTGCTCGGGCGGCGGCGCGTGCGAAGTGGGAGGCCACTCGTTGGCGGGCCACCTTCTCCGCGGCTGCTGCCTCGCTGGATGGTGCCTGCAGGCGAGGTTGGCTGGTCCTCCGATGGGATCTCCGCCGTGTGATCCTTCTCGACGACGGCGATACGATCCTCGATTGGATCGATTGGTCATCGGATCGTTCCATCAGGGTGGGGGATTCGCTTACGTTGCGCACGCTGAGGGTGGAGGTTGGGCAGAGGGTCATGGATCCTGACGCCGGTGAGACCTCCTCTTCCCGATCTCCACTTTCGTTACGCTGGGATGCTTTGTTTGCTCCGATTGGGAGTTCGGCTAGGTGGTTTGATCCTGCGCTGTGAGGATAAGAGACTGGTGCTGCTCGGCGGCGATGGTATTGCCATAGACGTGCGCCAGGTCAACTCCGGCGAGGTGGTGCTGCCCGGGGCGGAAATTACTTTTCCCTGGTACTCTGTTACTGTGGGCGTGCGTTGGTTTTCCCAGCGTGAGCGAGCAAGGATCCCGTGGTCTCCTGAGCAGACACGGAGGCCGCTTGGTCCTAAGGCACTGTTCCCACGGTCGGACCTACCTGTCGGCGACGAAGTGAGGACCACGCCATTGACGGGTCCTGGGGACGCTTCAAATATTAGGAGTGGAGTAGGGGGCCGCTTGCAAAAAAATCGAGTCAATATACACCCCGCACCCCTACCTCATCCACTTCCACGATTCACTCGAGGTTCAGCCACATCTGGGAGAGAGGACGAGCGGCTGGCGGATCTAGGGTTGTGTTCATCACCAAAGCAATCCCTCCTTCGATTCTTAAACCAGTTGCTCGCGACCCGTGGAAAGGTACTACGGGTGGTGATCGCCGTTCCTTTGCAGCGGCGGTCAGATCTAAGGTTAGGGCTACCATGTATCCGTTCAATCGCGGCGGCGGCAGAGGGGGTGCGGCGCGACAGCCACCGCGCCCAAGTTTCCCTCCACGGAGGCCGCTGGGAGGGTACACGGCGGCGCCTGTCGAGCGCCCTGCGGTGGTGCACGCCCTGCACGCGGGTCCACGGGATCTTGGCGACTCCAGCGTTCGTGGGCGACTTCCCGCGCGTGCTGATAAGGGGTGGCCCAATCTTCTCAGTGAACTCACAGATAACTTCTGAATTGATAACTAGTGCGCCACTAAGAACTCTCCGGCTGATCCCTGATGCCAATGCAAAAGATAGCAACCCAATGGATATTCTCAACTCCACACTCTTGCACAAGTAATCCACCGACTACAAGTGGTTCTGTACCGTCTTATTCCCAGTGGAACAGCAGGTATCACGTAAAGTTTGCAGATGAACTTCCAGATGAAAGGCTTACAAGCAGTTTCAATCTAGAGGTCTAGGGTTTATGTTTTATCGTAGTCTACCCTCTCCTATGCACCCCAAGGGGTATATAAGAGGGGGGTGCGGCCACAAGGCTCCCCTTGCGCAAGCACCTAACCTAATTGGACTAGGACTCCTACTAGGACACAAAAATAGATACAAACCGACCCCCACACAAGGGGTGCGGCCAAATTGGTATACAAACCAATCCTAATTGAACTAGGTCTTGTATATGGCGCATTGATGCTCCTTGTGGGCGCCCTCCTCTTGCCTTGTTCATGTATGAGTGTGGAATAACATAATTGACATTGTTTTCCACACTTGGTGCATTTGATCTTGTGGAGGCACCATCCCCTTATCATGATAACAATTGTTATTTGTTGTTTTCACCATGCTAGCACTTGTTTTCCATCTCCTCTTGAAGTCCATGCTCATCCTTGTGTAGCTCCTCTCCATGATCTCCATTCATGTTTGTGTTATCAACAAACCTAAGAATACATAAATGCAAAGATTTAGGTAGTATAAAGCTCTCACAATTATCAACATTATATTCCAGTAGGAGTGAATTCACATGTTGTTGTAATAGCTTGGTTCTTGATCTTGTCATTGGACCAATTCTAACTTCATTAGCTTTGATAGGAGGATCTTCATGTTCAACAATAGGTGGAAAGCTAGGGATGTCCTCATCACGTGCGAACTCGAGGGGAGGCTTTCAGAGTGGCAGATCTGCCAGCTTTGAACAAACACGGCCAAATCAAGACTTCAGGGGAGGTATGGATAATCGTCTTGGTGCAATTGGTTTGAGGTCATACTCTGGTGGCGGCCGTCAAGGTGTTTTTAGCCGTGATAGGTTAGCGCACCGTCCAGAGATGCGTGATGCAGATTCGGATAGCTCTGATAATGAGCGTTCGTACCCAGTCCAGGCTACTCCTAGGAGATCTAACACACCTACCTTCTCTTCTGCGGATGTGCCTAATCAAAATGTGAGGGGGTTGCTGTTGAGCAGGATAATCGTGAGAGTGGGCGGGGCACTGAGCGTGCTGTTCAATTTAGGGAAAATCAAAATCAAGTTGTTGAGCTCGATTCCGTTTGCAATCTATGCGGAGCTAACCATGATGTGAATCTCATCAATTCTGAATCTAGACCTTGGGAGCTGGCAGCTCCCTTTGTGGGCGCAGTGACACCCAATGGTGGCTTCTTTGTGATTCCAGACACCAGGAATCCTGCACCAAACAAAGAAATTCATCAAGCTATTGTAGAGGTTATCCAAAGAAATGTTTCTGCGCGGCAGATCGAAGAGGAGTTTACTCAATGGGCTGGCCATAGGTGCACCTGGAGGTGGTACGCCAAGCAAATGGCTGCCAACGGGTACCTGATGCGCTTCCCTAGCTCTAGGGATGTGGACGCATTGATAAATTTTGGGCGAATTAACATGAGAACGATTCCTTCGGTGGTCCTTCAGATCGAGAATTGGATTCCTGGGTACGGGGTTGTTGCTGAATTGGACATGTCCTGGTTCCAGGTGCGTGGAATACCTTTGGAGAACAGGAACTGTCCAACTGCCTCCTATGCAGGTAGTTTAATGGGCAGGACCCTGTCTGTTGATAGATTAAGCATGAACAATGTTGATTATGTGCGTATTTTGATTGGAAATCTTGATGTTTCTCTTGTACCACCAGTGGTACCTAATGTTAATATTGGGGGGGCTTTCTATGATATTGAATTCACCCGGGAGATAGTATGTGGGAAGCTGGATAAGGACAAGACTCAGGTTCATGTTGAACATACTGGGCAGAATCTTCCTGAGGGTGTGTGTGTGTGTGGGGGGGGGTGATTTTAATCATACCCCCAAGAAGAAAAATACTGATGGTGGTGCTGCTGCTGCTGGGGAGAGGAATGGACCCCGCAATGTTATTCAAGGAGGTTTTATGCGTGATGCTAGAACTTCATACATGCAAACTGATGCTGGTAAGAAGATAAGCAAGCAAGGTGTGGAGGAGGATGTTTGCAGCAAAGGTAAGAGGAAAATGACTGAACCTGAACCTGAGGAGGAGGAGAGTGATGAAGATGAGTTCACTGAGAGTGTGCAAAAATTAGGTTACAACTCTGCTGTAGTCCCTGTGATGACACAGGTGGGGGTGGGTTCCTCTAGAGCCCCTCAGAGACCTCACCCAGATGTGGATTTCTATGCCCAATATCTGGCATATCTTAAGACACCTAGGATCACTGCTGGTGTTGTGGAAAATCCTGATGAGCCACTTAAGATGGAACTTTCCTATGAAGAGTTCTTAAAGAGGTTATTGGAGACAAACAGTGACAAGAAGATGGAATGGAGGAAGCAGTTGCAGAACCTGCCTGGGGTAGAGCAGGATCCTGTAGTGGAATCCCCATCGATGTCAAGCCATGATGATGATGACAGTGTGGAGGCAATGTCAGAGGAGATTATGTCTGCGGATTCTGCTGATTGCACACAGGTGCTGCACTCAAAAGTGGTGATTACTGAAGTGTTCTCTAGTCCTGAGGAGAAAGAAGATGCACAGTCCAAAACCAGGCAAAACTTGCCCTTCATCCCAACTCTTGATCAGCCACTACCCTCAAGGGGGAGTGCTAGACTACAAGCAGATTCAAAGATTAATGTTAATGCTGTCAAGAAAGCTATGGCACATCTGGAGGCTAGGGACAATCATGAAGGTAACAAACCTATCTCCTTTGCTAATGCTTTTTCTGTGTTAGATGATGAGTATATTCTTGATAAAGCTCTAGAAATTGGGATTAATGTGTCTACTTTGTCTTTGCAATCTATTAATTTGCTTAAAGATCTGGAGGTAGCTAGAATTGCTGTAGTTAATAAAAAAGATAGGGTGGTTAAGGAAGCTGTGTGCAATGCGAATACTCCTAGTAAAAGTGTTAAGGAAAATCCGGAAGATGGTGTAGAGGTAAAATATTCTACTCAGCATCTTGAGGCTGATGATGATGGCTTTGTTACTGTTAGGTCTAAGAAGTCTATAAAACAGGCTAAAAAAACTCTGCTGGTAAGAATTCTAATCAGGGAGTGTCCCTTGGTGGCACAAGAATCCCTTCTAGGGTCAGTGCCAATCACCCTTGGAGTGATGTGGTATCTGGACCAAGAACAAGGAGCAGGACTAATAAAAGTTAAATGATTGGGGCCTTCTTAAATAGCAGAGGAGTAGGAAAAAAAAGTTTTGCCTTTTCTCTTAGGGATCTAATTAGTGAGCATCATCTTGACTTCATTGGTTTACAGGAAACGATGAGGAAAAATATTGACAACTCCCTTTGGAGAAAATTTGATCCTGATAAATCCTTTACCTGGCACTAGTCCCCCTCTGTGGGCAGGTCTGGAGGTATTCTTTGTGGTATCAGGAGTGATAGATTTGATGTTATAGAAACTAAAGTGGGCAGGTTTCATGTGTTAGCTGTTGTTTTTGACAGAAAACTGAACAAGAAAATTTGTTTGACTGTGGTTTATGGTGCTGCTGATACGTGCATTTTATATCATCATTTATACCCTCCATATAGGCATTATTGGGATGTTTTATCAATGTTATGTCATTGTTTTGCATGTTTTAGATGATTTTATGGGACTTTCCTACAAAGTGCCTATTTTTGGTATTTAATTTCTGGGTGTCAGAAAACACCTGTGTTTCATGTTTTTGATGTTTCAGGAGCTACAGTTATCCAAATTGCGAAAGGAAAGAAACCCTGTCAGTTTTTCTTCGGGAGAAAGGCCGTGGGCACAAGACACAAAGGAGGAGGGCCAGGAGGCCCAAAAGGGGGTAGCCCACACGGCCAGATTCCCTGGCCGCGTGTGGGGCCCCCAAATGGGCCCACAGCACCTCTTCCCCGAGGTCTTTTTGCTGACGACTCCGTCTTCCCCGAAAACGAACACCCAAATTTTCCCGAGACGAGACGGAGCCGCCAGGGCGGCGAAACTCTCAAAACTCTCCGTGGGGGAGACAGATCCTGCTGCTCCGGAGCTCCGGAGAAGGGGGAAATCATCCCCATCTTCATCCCCATCTCCTCCTTGGCGTGGGAGGAGGCATCTCCATCACCATCCTCACCAGCACTTGCATCTCCACCATCACCATCACCGTGATCCACTCAGTTCCCCTCATAGTTTGATCATTGCTACACCCTAGATACGTGTTATTGTACTCCGTTGCATGTTTGGGATTGAGTACTTGTCATTATTTGGTGTTGGATCCATTGTTTCAGATTGTGTTGTACCACATATGTCACCATACATGATCATGTTTGCACGTTGTGAGTAGTTCCTGCATGTTCCCGAGGGCATATGATGAATTGGCAATGATTTGTTACATGAGATGAGTTGTTATTTGGTCTAGTATTTATCTTTTATGTGATTCTATGATGGTGTTGTACGAACGTCGACTGTCCAACACTTCACCTACATGGGCTCATAGGAGAACACCGTAGTGTAGTGACGTGATGATGTCTTTAGGTGACAGGAACTTGAGACAGAGTCGTTGAATTGCATTATGAGGGTACTTGTATCGGGGACCTTAGAGCATAAGGCTATGGTGGGACATCATGTCTTAATAATTCTCGTGCTGTCATTTAATTGGCCACATGATCCATCATAAGGGGTGATAGTTTATTTATTTAGCTATTCCTATTTGTGGCTCCGTCCGAAGAAGATTAAAACTAGACAAGATATACAAACATGTTATGCAATGAATCACTATGCCAGCTAAATCCGTGCAGCCCTCGGGAACGTTTTCCACATATAAGACACAAACACACACTTGAGCTTGTCCTCTTGCGCATTAGAGGATTGGGCTTTGTATCTCATTGAGACCTACTACTTGCTGCAATTTACTTTCCGCATTTTAGTTTACTTGCACTACACAATTAAAACACAAAAACACCTGTTGCTTTTATTATTCCTTTGCTATTCTACTTACCAGTTCCTTCTGCTCCTCGTGGGTTCGACAAACTTTCTAATTCGAAAAGTACTACAATTGATCTCCTGCACTTGGGAGCCATCAAGACACTTTTCTGGCGCCGTTGCCGGGGAGCGTAGCGCTATTGGTAAGAAGTTTGGTAAGGAAATTTGAAAGCTGAATTTTACTTGCTGTTGCATCCTGTTATTATTATGGCTTTTATGAGAGATGCTTCGCTGAAACTTGCTTTATATGAGAGTGCTTATGCTATTAAACCTAAAGTTGTTGAAAAAGCACCTCATGAGGATGGTTATATTATTCCCCTTGAATTTGTTAAAGCTGTTAGGAATGAGTATTTTGCAGGGGATGGAACAAAGGCTGCAAGTGATCACATACGGGCTATTGAGGATATATGTGGGCTAATTAGGCTCAAGGCTATTTCTGAGGAGGAGGTAAAATTCAAGTTATTGTACCAGTCCTTAACTGGTGATGCTCGAAAATGGTATATGTCCCTGGATGAAGAAATTACACATAATTGGGATACTTGTATGAAGGTTTTCTTTCTTAAATATTTTACTCCTAAAGAGGCTTATGAGAACCGTTGCTTTATATTTAATTTTTGGCCACACCTTGGAGAGAGTATTACTCAAGCTTGGGGGAGGCTTAAGGACCTCCTTCGTAAGAATCCTTGTCATGATCTCACAAATAAACTTATATTGATAAACTTTTATGTGAGACTACCTGATAGGCTAAAGCAATATTTGGATGGTTCATCTGGTGGAAGCTTTATAAATAATACTGCAGAAGAAGCTTGGAATTTATTGGAAATTATTTCGAAGAACTCTGAATATTGGGACCTAGACAAAGGTAATAAAGCTTATTTTGATTATGGATATTCATATGTAGAAAGTTTCTCTAGTTCTATTTTGTTCAAGAATGTTATTAAAGATTTTGGTCTTGATCCATATGTTGCAATTGAAATAGCTAAGAAATTTGCTGAGCACATTCGAATTCCTAAAAGTGGCTTTGATTATTATGTTGAACCTGTTAAATCTTCTATTGTTGTTCCTAAATTTATTAAAGAAACACCAGTGTCATCTGTAGTAATAGAAGAATATATTGAACCACCTCCCTATCCTGAAAAAGTTAAAGAGGATTTGCTTATTGTTGTTGCTGACAAAAGTAGAAAGAGATGTTCTCAACCTAAAGAACAGGTGAAAGTCAAGAACCAAGTCTCTATTATTAAGCAATTAAATGAAGAAGATCCTGTTGATGTTTATTTATGTGAAGATGCTACCAAAGTTATTAAAGGGAATTCATCCAAAGTTGGTAAGCCAATTATATCATGCTCTATTGGGACATCTTGTTATCATGGTTTATGTGATATTGGAGCAAGCATTAGTGTCATTCCATATTCTCTCTATCAAGAAATTAAGCCTGATATTGATCCTATCACCATGGAAGAAACAGGTATGACCATTCAGCTTGCTAATAAAGATTATATTAGTCCCTTTGGAATTGTTAGAGATGTTGAAGTATTGGTAGGGAAAATAAAATATCCTACTGATTTTATTGTGCTTGGTTGTCCACAAGATTCTTTCTGTCCTATTATATTTGGTAGACCTTTCTTACATACTGTTGGTGCTGAAATTGATTTGCCTAGAGAAAGGGTGTTTATTGAACTAGTTGAATGCCCGTGCGTTGCTACGGGCTATTTTGAATCGTTAATTAGGTTGTACATGTAAAAATATAAAATATATAAAAATATCCAAAAAGATAGTCACATGTCATTATAGATATTGAAAACATATTTTATAGTCACTTCTAGGGTAGTCAATAATTAAACTATTCCTTTTTAACTAAGATATACTCCATTGACATGCTTGGATTCTTGGATCGCATCGACAAAATCTATTCTATTATATCATGTCCAAAATATGCTAGAGAGAAATGTATCTTTACAATAGGAAACTATTCTCTCATTGCATCTATTGATTTTTTTTTCCTTTCTGTCTATGCTATCGTGTGGTAAGTGTTTGTCTAAGTTTTTTCTGGTGATTTTGTTAGGAATATTATTAAAAAAGACATATAAAAATAGAGATTTGTATGTTAAAATAATTGATCACAGCAAATATTGTAGAAAACGTATTTGCATATACAAGTGATCCGTGAAGCAATTTTTAAGAAAATTTGATTATTGATCAATAAATTACACATGTTTTCTCGAAATAAAAAAGTTGTCGCACAAACAAATACAAATCGAACCGTCTTTTTTTTTAAAATTACAAATCGAATGTCTTAGGAAATAGGAATCCTACAATTTGCTATTTTCCTCCACGTTGCTATCTACAGCTTACAGAATTTTCTCTCGGTTAACGGAAAAAAAGGCGAAGGGAGACGTACAGGAAAATTGAGCCACTCTCTTCAGGACATCTCCAACGGGAGTGCTCATTTGAGGACAAATTTTGTGTCCATTCTGGACATTTGAGCAGCCGTCCGGCAACGCGGACATGCGTATTTGGAGTGTGCACCCAGCGGGGGCTGCTACTTCACACGTCGTCCGGGTTTTTTTTTTCACAGACTAGCACTAGTACTGCACCTGGCTGGATGAAGAAGACCCATGCGCACTAGTACTGCCCGTATCCGAGGGCGCACACTCCGCTCGGCCATGCCCAGCAGTTTGGCCTCCACATGAGCCAAGCGCGAGGGCTGCCTGACGGAGACGGAGAGGCAGCAGAGGAGGAGACGAGGCCACGGCCGTCGGCACAGCGGCGAGCTGGGCGTCGCCGAGACGGACCGCGAAGAGGAGACAAGGGCCACGGCCACCGCGCGCGTCAGGCTGCAGCGTGCACGGGTGAGCGCATCGAGGGCAGCACTCCAGCCCCCGTGCGGGACGAGCAGCGGCGGGCGCGGGACGAGCAGCGGCGAGCTGCGGCGGCGCGCGGCCGGGCGCGGGGCGACCTGCGGCGGGCGCGGGGGCGGCGCGTTGGGCGAGCTGCGGCGGGCGCGGGATGGGCGGCGAGCGGGCAGAGCGCGGGCGCGCGGCGAGCGGCCGGGCTCGCCCTCGACGCGGCTGGCCTCGCGTGGAGCTCGACGCGGCCGGGCTCGCCCTCGATCCGGCGCTCCCGCTCGATGAGGACGCCTAGGAGGACGGGGACGAGGAGGACGCGCACGCGGTGGGGGAGACGTCCTCCATACGCGCTGGTGGCGTCCGACGAGGCGGCGGTGAACCAGCACGGCGTGGAGGCGACCTCGACGCGGGCGGCAGCTGCGGCGCCGTTCGAGAGGGAGGAGACGCCTCGCCACGGCGTCGGTCAAGTCGGCGACCATGCGGCGGCGTTCGAGAGTGAGGAGCACGCGCACGACCTGCGAGACGTTCGAAGAGAAAGGAGGAGCACACGCACTCGCTGCCATGTGGGGTTCACGCGGGGCTAGGGACAGACGAGCGGACGAAAGAGACACATTTCGTGTCCGGAGGCTGCTCATTTCTCGATCAAATTTGGTCTGGATTTGAGCAGCCTCGGACAAAAAACGGACCCAGGCCTGAGATGAGCAGCCCCGCTGAGGCCTCGTTTTGTCCGGAGCTGCTCAAATCCGGCCCGTCCGGGGCAAATGAGCAGCCCCGCTGGAGATGTCCTCAGGTCCTCCCGTCACACTCACTCTCTCAAGATCCGCACCGGCTGAGCTCGATGATCCCCACCGCTGCGCTCCCCCGCGTCGGCCCGCCCCGGTCCGGTGCTTGGGGCTCAGGCTCGGCGAGCTGCTCTTCTACGGCCCCGGTCCCTCCATAGCCTTACCTCGCCGAGGCGGCATCGCTGGCGTTGGGGATTCCGCGGCGGCGGCAGCCGGCGACCGGGGCACGAGGAAGCTACTCACTCTCCCAAGATCCCCACTGCCGGAGGCCGAAGATCCCAAACATTGCTCTCGCCGGTGCCCCTCCGCCCCTCCATAGCCTCGACCCGTGAAGGCGGCGTTGCTGGCGCTGGGGATTCCATTGCGGCCAGGCAACAGCCGGCGACCAGGGCGCGAGGAAGCTCAAGAATATTCAAGGGGTGGCGAGGACGGAGAGGGAGAGGCCGAGGAGTAGGAGCTGGACAGGCGGGTGGATGATTTCATCTCCGCGCAGCTGCACCGGCTGAGGGTCGACTCCTTCTTGTCGTCGCCGTCCGGAAACCGGTGAGGCAGTGCCTCTTGGCTGCAGCTTTGGATGTGCAGACCGGAGAGGATATTGACGTCAAATTGGTATTGGATTCTGTCCCTTTCATTTACTTGTGCGCGTGCCTTAGGATTTTCCGTCTAGCCAGTTTCATATGTTCGCTGCGGTGACAAATTGTTGAATAATTGTCAGTTTTGCTTAGTTGTTTGACTTAGCAGAGAGTATTGGCTATAGTGGTTGCTGATATATGCTGCTTTTGGTCGGCAGGAAAAAATGAAGATGAAGTATCGGCAGCTTCAATACGAGTCAAAGCTTACATGCTTCTCCAAGGAGGAAGTCAGTCAGCTGTCATTGAGCATGTCAATATCCTTGGAATAGTATTTTCTGATTATCTGCAACGACGATGGTGAACTAAGTTCAGTTTTCTTGCTTATTGAAGCTGGCATTCTACACTTGATGTGGTTTGGTGTGAAGGGAGAGTATAATGTCATGGTGATCGATCTTCTTGGATCTAGCCTTTATGACCTGTCCAACAACTGTAGTAGAAAGACCTCACTGGAGTATGTACTCATGCTCACTGATCAGATGGCGAGAACACAGGTCGATTCTTGCTCAAGCAATCAATACATTTCATTATTACTTTGTGTCTATTTCTGCTGTGAGCTCTTCTCTTCTTGTGAACTTTTTAGATCAATTGAGTTCAAATAGATTTCTTCACAGTGATATCAGTCCTATTAATTTCCAATTGGGCCTTGGTAGGAAAGCCAATCAGGTTTGCATTCATACCTTGATCTTTGCTGATAAATTCTTGTACTCCTGATTCCATCTTATTTAAAGGCCAAATATTTGCTTGTATGTTCTGCCTTAACCACATTGAGTACAGTCTAGTGTCTTGGTCTTTTAATTGTGTTCTGTTGGTATGGTGGTGCCTATTCTTTATCTCTGGTCACTGATTAAACTCTACGACATTGGTGAAAAACCTTTTGTTTGGGACTTATTCAATTTTAGTACCGTGAATAAGAGTCCTAAAGCTGCCACAAGATTCATTTTCGGCAGTGAATGACACTAACATAGATAACTATTCAAAATGCTAAAAACATTGAAATATGAAGTTTGGACTTATCTCAGCGCAGATTTTCAGTAAACAATAGTAACTGCTTAAAATGATAAGACTTTGAGAATGAAAGATACAAAAAATAGAAGAAACATTTCTTCTTGGTTTTAAACGGCTTAAAAAGGAGCACAAACCTGAACCGTAATTACCCCGATTCCTAATTGATAGAAAAATTATCTCCAGCCGATTGCAGGATACACCTGATGATAGATCTTTTTACTGAATGTATCATTCTCGAAACTAATTGTGCAGGATACTACAACTATGAAGAAAGGACAATTAGACCGTTCTACATCGTTGACCTGGTACAAAGAAGCGGCTACACGACTACAGGCAGAGTAGCTGGAAAAAAAATGGAGTACAAGATACGAACTACACCAGCCACACAACGCTGCTCACCCAGCCGATCCGCTCTGCCCTTGATCTGCTCGGCGGCCATCTCTAGCTTCTGCAAGATCGGCTTCCTCTACTCCCTCCCGGCCTCCTCCTCTCTGCCATGGGGCCTGCCTCCACCTGGATCGCCGCCGCGATCTGCAAGCCCGCAGCGGGCTGAGTGCACGCCGACGCCACATCCGTCTCTTCCCGCCGACAGAGCCTGTGCAGGGCCGCTGCGTCCGCCCAGCTTCTCGTCCCTGCGTGCCTCTCCACGCCTCGTGCATCCGCACTTTATATACTCGTTACTTGACGTTGATTACTCGCTCGCCGCTGATTGCTCGCTTGCCATGCGGGGCTGATTGCCGCTGATTCTCCATAGCCGATAGCTGGGGTATCGAGAATTGATGAGAATTAATTCGCCGTCCGATAACTTGCCATGTCTTGCTGATTTGTTCCGCATCGAGGGGTGGTTGCCAAAAAAAAAGGCATGGAGCGGTGGTTGCCAAAAAAAAGGCACGAAGTGGTGATTGATGATAATTAATTCGCTGACCGATAGCATGCCATCCGGTGATGAGAATTAACGTGATTTATGTACGCACGTTATCGGTGATAGCAGGCAGGCCATGCAATTCATTGTTGGTAAAAAAGGACAACCATCGTGTGGCCCCAATTACGTGTAGGCATTTATGGCCGTGCATTATTATTTGGTAACCATACGTGAGAAATATAACCATCGCTCGAGTGGGACGAAGGACGACGACGTATCGTTGGTTTGTGGAGAAGACGGAACGAATGTGTTCTTTTAAGTAGTAGAGATAGAGATGTGCTGGAGAGAAACTTGAATTTATTTTTTCTAAATTTGCTTATAAACCTGCTAAGAAAGAACCAAAATCTAAAGATATAATTGAAACTCTTGCTCATATAGCTGTAGCTTCATCAGACGTGGTGGAACGTTATATGCTTGATCAGGAAGAGCCATTTAATGATGCAGAAAAAGAAGCTTTAGAACAAATATTATGGCAGCAACCTCCACAATTACAATTGCATATCCCACCTGATAATCTAGGAGTACTCCCACCTCGTAAAGGAGATACTAGTTTTGAATTAAAGCCTTTGCCTGAAAATCTGAAATATGCATACTTGGATAAGAAAAATATATATCCTATTATTATTAGTGCTAACCTTTCAGATGAGGAAGAAGAGAAATTACTTGATGTGCTTAAAGCCCACCGTAAGGCTATTGGTTATTCTCTTGATGATCTTAAGGGCATAAGTCCAGCTCTATGTATGCATAAAATTAATTTGGAAGAAGATGCTAAACCTGTTGTTGATTTCCAACGCCGTCAACATCCAAAAATGAAGGAAGTGGTAAGAAAGGAGGTAATTCGACTCATAGAGGCTGGTATTATTTATCCTATAGCTGATAGTAAATGGGTTAGTCCTGTTCATTGTGTTCCTAAGAAAGGTGGAATTACTGTGGTTCCTAATAAAGATGATGAACTTGTTGCTCAACGTACTGTTGTTGGTTATAGAATGTGCATTGATTATAGAAAATTAAATAAAACAACTCGTAAGGACCATTATCCATTGCCCTTTATTGATCAAATGCTAGAGAGATTATCTAAACATTCTCACTTTTGTTATTTAGATGGGTATTCAGGCTTCTCTCAAATTCCAGTTCATAGTGATGATCAGGAAAAGACCACTTTTACTTGCCCATATGGTACATTTGCTTATAGGAGAATGCCTTTTGGTTTATGTAATGCGCCTGCTACTTTTCAGAGATGCATGAATGCTATATTTGCTGATTATATTGAAAAGATAGTGGAAGTCTTTATGGATGATTTTTCGGTGTATGGTACTTCTTTCGATAATTTCTTGTTCAACCTTAACAAAGTTTTGCAGCGTTGTGAAGACCAACACCTTGTTCTTAATTGGGAGAAGTGTCACTTTATGGTAAAAGAGGGAATTGTTCTTGGGCATCGTATTTCTGGAAGAGGAATAGAAGTTGACCCAGCAAAAGTTGAAGCTATTGAGAAATTACCATATCCAAGAGACATCAAAGGTATAAGAAGTTTTCTCGGTCATGCATGTTTTTATCGTAGGTTCATTAAAGATTTCTCTAAAATATCAAAGCCTCTAACCAATCTTTTGCAAAAGGATGTTCCGTTTTCTTTTAATGATGATTGCATAGAATCCTTTAATGTTTTAAAGAAAGCCTTAATAACTGCACCTATTATTCAACCTCCTGATTGGAACTTGCCCTTTGAAATTATGTGTGATGCTAGTGATTATGCAGTTGGAGCTGTTTTAGGCCAAAGGGTTGATAAGAAATTGAATCTTATTTACTATGCTAGTAAAACATTAGATGGTGCTCAAAGAAATTATGCTACAACTGAAAAGGAATTTTTAGTGGTAATATTTGCATGTGATAAATTTAGATCTTACATAATTGATTCAAAAGTCACTGTGCACTCTGATCATTCTGCTATTAAATATTTGATGAATAAGAAAGATGCTAAGCCTAGGCTAATAAGATGGGTACTTTTGTTGCAAGAATTTGATTTACACATAGTAGATAGGAAAGGAGAAGATAATCCCGTAGCTGATCATCTTTCTAGAATGGAAAATATACCTGATGATCCTATTCCTATTAATGATAGTTTTGCTAATGAACAACTTGCCCTTGTTAGTGTTTCTAGTGCTAAAGTTGCATCTCCTTGGTTTGCTAATTATGCAAATTTTATTGTTGGGAAAGTTATGCCACCACAATTTACTTACCAGCAAAGAAAAAAAATTCTTTTATGACCTTAGACATTATTTTTGGGATGATCCATTCTTGTATAATAAAAGTGTTGATGGCATTATTAGACGTTGTGTACCTGAGCATGAACAGCAGGCTATTATAAGAGATTGTCATGACAGTCCCTATGGAGGACATCATGCAGGAGATCGTACTGCAGCAAAGGTATTACAATGTGGTTTTTATTGGCCTACTCTATTCAAGGATTGTGCTGAATATGTTCAGACTTGTGATAAATGTCAAAGAGTAGGAAACATTGGTAGAAGGAATGAAATGCCTATGAACTATACATTACCACTTGAACCATTTGATGTGTGGGGTTTTGACTTTATGGGACCATTTCCTGCATCTAGTACAAAACATACTCACATTTTGGTTGCTGTAGATTATGTTACAAAATGGGTAGAAGCAATTCCTACTAAGAGTGCAGACCATGCCACAGCCATGCAAATGCTTAAAGAAATTATTTTCCCTAGATTTGGTGTTCCTAGATTTTTAATTACTGATGGTGGATCTCATTTTATGCATGATGTTCTTAGAAAAACATTGGCAAAATATAATGTTAATCATAGAATTGCATCACCCTATCATCCTCAAACTAGTGGACAAGTTGAATTAAGTAATAGGGAAATTAAACTTATTTTAGAGAAAACAGTAAACAAAGCTAGATCTGATTGGCCACTTAAAATTAATGATGCATTGTGGGCTTATAGAACTGCTTATAAATGTCCTATGGGTATGTCTCCTTCTAAAATGGTTTATGGAAAAGCATGTCATTTACCCGTTAAATTAGAACATAAAGCTAGATGGGCTATTAAGAAATTAAATTTTGATTTAAAAACTGTCGCACCCTGATTTCTAGGGGATACTCACCGTACGAACTGGATAGCAGATGCTTGGATTATGGGGCATAACTGCTCCCACGTCCCAGCTTCCTGGTAGGCCTGCGCTTATGCGCGACAACACAAGCCCTGCTATTCCATCGTCGATGTAAACTATCCACTAGAGATCAAAGGCACTTCCGTCGACGTACTTCAAACCATACACACATGGTACGTCAACGGCGTTGAACAACTGATATCACAACAGATCTCTACGACACAAAAGATTGAAATAACTTGCAAATGGCTCTCATTAGAGCAGAGATAGCAAATACAATCATTCAGAGGGCACATGCCCCAACAATTCATCATTACATCACAGCGGAAGCATTCAACATGTCTGAGTACAGACAAGAACCAAATAGGCCTAAGAGGCCGGAAACGAAAAGACGGAGCCCATCCACGAAGTCTCGGATGCTGCCCGGGTCCGCTATCTACTCGTCAGCAGTCTCGTCATACTCCACGTAGTAGCCACCATGTAGATCTTCGGAAACGTAGGTCTGCGGAAACCACAGCCCCAAAGGGGTCAGTACATAAACGTACTGGCAAGCAAGACTCACAGTTCACTAAAGTGTAACCCGTCAACACCAAGCACAGATGCCTTGGGTTCAACGGAGGAAAGGGGATATAAAAGATGCTGCAACTGGCTGCGCTAACCAACTACAGAGATTCTACCACTTCCGGCTAACAGAAAGGAGATAAGATCGAGGATTGTAACCAACTGAAAGATAACTTCAAACAAACCCATCCTGGATCTCGCCCCTTATCCAAAGAAGCAATCCGAGGATAACTCACACAGTTGAAATAAGGGTGAATCAAGTTATTGTGTCATCAACCTATTACTAGTCAAGTTATTAATCATTGGGTGTAACATGTTTGATCATTATGTTTAAGTTGTCCTGAGTACTTGTTAGCCAGTACTTTCACCAAGTAATCCATAACCGCGGAAAACACGGCTTCTCGAGAAGATTATCCCTGCAGGGTTGCACCAATTTGGCCGTACACGTATGAATAACCCGCCAGATGGGAGATCACCCCACCAAGCGGGGCACTCAACACAACCAACCATTCTTCGCATCAAGCTCAAAGAACCTTGGGCGCACGGCTAATCAAGCCCCGAAGAAAAGGGACCCTCATAGCACTCTAAGACCGTGTCCCCCTATATGCCGACTACAAAAGTTCCACCCTGGCCTGGGATCGCAAAAACATGCATGCGGCAAATGGAAAACACGAACTAAATGAGGCGATTTGGACGAGATGCGAATCAGGTCAAGTTGAGGGGGGCGCCCATACTCGCTTCCCACATGCGGGTAGTGCGCTCATCATGGATCAGTAGACAAGACCCTTTTCCTATTAGGGTCGACACTAGCAGGCTCCAAAACCTCTCATGGGCCTCCTGCCGGTGCCTTATCATCAAATTTATTATGAATAGTAACATTAGCATGATTGATTGATTAAACATCGAGCCCCCGCAACGTAATAGAAGTAGTAACAGTAAGTAACGGGTAACAGACTCGAGCAAAAGCAACCTAAGCATGCTAGTAAGACACTGGCTCAAATCAAAGGGGTGATAGGAGTGGAGGTGAGGCAATATCAGGTTTTAGGGATTCATGTGATAGGTTCGTAACAGAACAACTACTACTAAGGCTAGCAGAAAAGAACAACGGAAAGTATCGGTAACCAATGTTGAAAGGAACACAGTGGTTCATGTGAGTGATAACTTGCCTGCAAAACCCAGTAGCCTGGTACTGAGCTAACTCCTTAGAAGGGGTGTCGTAAGTATCGTCGGTCTCAACGTCGTCGTATATCCAGGAAGAAGCAAACAAACATTGCAGAAAGATAAACAATCAATATAATGGCATAGTGCACAATCATGGGATGATGCATGTCAAGTTAATAGATGCACCAAAATAACTACTTGATAGGATACACAAGTTTAAATGGATTCCATATGCAAAGAATTGCATATGGGAAGCCCATGTCTTAGAGTTGAATTAATTGTTCTATCACTAAGCATCAGGTGTAAGTGAGTTAGTATGATGCATGCATGAGGAGGAACAATAAAATAACAATTTAAATGCAATTGGAATGATAGTTAATCATTTTAGAAAACATAAATAAGTTTGGAAATTATTGGTACTTAATGGTGTTAAACAAGTAGTTGTTGTTTTCATTAAGTTAAAGTGTGCAAAACAAATAACAAAGTTGATATTTGAAAAGGTTATCAAATTTTAGTTGGATTACATGTTTCACATTTTGAAATTGGACTTTGGATTATTTAATTATGAATTAAACAATATTAAACAATTTTTAATTGCATTAAACAAGATTTAAATGGTTTAGGCAATTTTAATTATCCCAAAACAGAAAACAAAAATTATATTTGAATAGGTTATTTAAAATGGTATGGAAAACATATTTTATTTGCATTTATTGGATTAATAAATAATTAGTTATGGAATTTACAAATTAATATTTGAATTATTTAAATTTGAATTTCAAATGCATTTGAAGTTTTCAAAACAGTACACAAATTGGATATTTGGAAAGTTTAGGAAATTTGGATCAGAATTCATATAAAGTTTGTATTCATTGGAATTATAAAATAAAAGTTATTAACTTTTAAAGTTTTGTGTTAATTCTGTTTATTAAAAAGAATTAGGGATTTTAGGAAATTCGCTGAAATCCTTTTGTTACGCGCTGGAAGCGTACCCACGCGCTGCCCCGTGGGCTCACGGTGCCTGCGTGGCAATAGCGTGGATGACGGGTGGGGCCGCGATTCGGAAGAAATCCCGAAAAAAGTTGCAGCACCGGGGATTCGAACCCGGGACTGCCTCGCTGCGCGCACGGAACAGGCCAGATGGGCTGTGAGCCAATCCTAGTCCGGGAAACGCAGCGAGGTTGGATAAGGTGTTCCGCGGGGTGTTAACTGAAACTAACTGAACGAAGGTTCAGTTCGCTGGCAGAGAAGAACGTGCGGCGACGGCAGCGACTCGCCGCGGTGGCCGCGATTGCTGCGGTGCGAGGCGGGCTAGGGCGGCGGTTGCTGCGGTGCTTGGTGGGGCCCCGAGGGCAGAGAGGGAAAGGGCGACGAGGCTCACCTCGGGCTGGTTGGCGACGACAACTGCCGACGGGCAGTAGCAGCGCGGCTGCTCTCCGGCGACGGCGCGGCCACTCCGGTGCGTCCCAGCACGCGGCGAAGAGGCGGGGCGGAAGAGGGGCCACCCAGGGTTCCATTCCCGCCCTCGGGTGGACCTCTCGCTTCCACGATCGACGGCGAGGGGATGGCGATGGTGTTGGTCTACGGTGGTGTTCGATGGTGAAGTTCAGAAGAGCAGAAGAACAGAGGGGGCTCGGGGGAAGAGGAAGAAGGGATCGGCGGCGCTAGGGTTAGGTAGTTAGCTGCTGCTCGAAGAGGTAGGTTAGATATAGGGGGAGGAGACCTAGTACGGCAGCTCATCGGGTAGGGGAAGGGAGATCGGGTGGCGATGGATGTGTTCGTACACAGTGACATCACGCTAGAGGAAGAAGACAGCGACAGGAAGGGGTACTGGGCCAAGGAACAGAGAAACGGGCTGGGCTTCGGGGTAGGTTAGTTAGGTTAGTTGCTGCTCCTTCCTCTTTTTGTTATTTCTGTTTATTTTATTTTTTTTGTAGTTTTGCTTTTGGAAGAAAAAGTCAATGTTTTGTTTGACAAAATTTCCAGAAAAATTAGGTTAGGCTAATTAGTTAATTAGAAACCATTTTCCAAGAGTAGATTCCAAAAATTTGAGATTTAAAAATGATGTTTGTATTTGAATCCAAAATTGGGAAATTTTAATATTAATGAACCATTAAGAAAAAGAAGCATGTTTATAGGGTAGCCCCTATGAAATAAAAGATTAAAATTAGTTGATTGAATTGATAATGTGTATAAATTTGTTGTAACTCAATTTGGGTGCTGTTTGAATGAATTTGATTTGAAGTTGGAATATTTTATTAATTTAATATAGAAAACAACCACTTAATAGGGTGAACCCTATTATTAGTTGGATTAGAAACATTGGAATGGTTTGATAATTGATAATTTCCAAATGAGGTGTTGATGATGATTTTGCTTTGAATTTGAAAACCAATTTGGAAAGGCTTAGTGGAATTTATAACACCATTTTATTAAGTGATTCACATGGAATAAAGTGAAACAAATTGGTTGTTTTTATTTGTTATTTTTATTCCAAAAGTTGTAACAGAACAAGTATGAAAACATTGTTTGAGTAAGGTTTGAATTTGAGTTGTGAAAACAGTGGAAAACAAATGCAACAATTTAGAAACAAAAGCAAACAACATGGAAACAATATGATGACATGATGCAATACTTAAATAACAAGAAATCAAACATTCTAAATGGTAGGTTTTCATACTTGGGATGTTACAAAACGCCCCCCCTTGAAGGAATCGCGCCCCGAGATTCCTACTGAGGAAAGAAAAGGTCCGGATACTTCTTGGGAAGATCCTCTTGAGCTGTGACACGTGAAACACATCGTGCACCTTGGATAGACGTCAGGGAATTTGCAAACCACCGGAACATTTTCAAGTAAAGGGAGAGGTTTTTGTATTGAGGGTGTATAGCTGAATGGAACTTGATTCATTTGGAGAATAGATTATCTGGCTAGAATGGTGGAACAGAGTTATTGACATCAATGCAACACCAGGAATAATCATCAATGTCAGAATCATCAACATGAGAGTAACGAGGAATATGTGGCCTCCCATTAGAATTGGATTGTTCTTACTTATCTTGGAAGTCAACATTTGAGATCCCGGGGAGTGAACAGAGTTTTGATTGCTTAGTGGAACCAGAATTGGGTTGTATGTTGTGGAAAATATTGTTGACACCAAGGAATGTGATGCTCCGGTATCAAATAACACTTTAACTGGATAAGAGTTTACGAGGAAGTTTTGATTAGACGTCGGTAGAAGATTTGAAGTGGAAAACAACAACAAGATTTCAACGGACGAAAAGGATGTTGAGAAGAACAGGATAATGAAGCAACTCTGGGAAAACGAGAACAAAACTCCTGAGGTACTACGGAAAAACCCATCCAGGCTTCTAAAGGATCAATATCTACTGCTTAAGAAATAGAGGATCTGCTTCCGGGGCTTACACGCCTCCGTTCTCAATCATGAGTAGGCAACATGATAAATCACGTCACAACCACCTCCATTCCTATGGTCTAGTAGATATGACCATCCTAGAGAAACCAGAATACGTGAAATCCTAACTTGAAAGTTTAGATGAGAAGGGAAAACAACGTTGCACTTCCTTACCAGAAAAAGGGAGGGTGGGTGGGGAAAGAAGAAAAATGACAGAATTCCTACTCTCACGTTTCATTTTTCCTATATAGCTACAAAATAGTTTCTAGACTCAACTGCGACCAGTAAAAGGGATCCTACAGGCAGACAGGCTCTGATACCATTTGTCGCACCCTGATTTCTAGGGGATACTCACCGTACGAACTGGATAGCAGATGCTTGGATTATGGGGCATAACTGCTCCCACGTCCCAGCTTCCTGGTAGGCCTGCGCTTATGCGCGACAACACAAGCCCTGCTATTCCATCGTCGATGTAAACTATCCACTAGAGATCAAAGGCACTTCCGTCGACGTACTTCAAACCATACACACATGGTACGTCAACGGCGTTGAACAACTGATATCACAACAGATCTCTACGACACAAAAGATTGAAATAACTTGCAAATGGCTCTCATTAGAGCAGAGATAGCAAATACAATCATTCAGAGGGCACATGCCCCAACAATTCATCATTACATCACAGCGGAAGCATTCAACATGTCTGAGTACAGACAAGAACCAAATAGGCCTAAGAGGCCGGAAACGAAAAGACGGAGCCCATCCACGAAGTCTCGGATCCTGCCCGGGTCCGCTATCTACTCGTCAGCAGTCTCGTCATACTCCACGTAGTAGCCACCATGTAGATCTTCGGAAACGTAGGTCTGCGGAAACCACAGCCCCAAAGGGGTCAGTACATAAACGTACTGGCAAGCAAGACTCACAGTTCACCAAAGTGTAACCCGTCAACACCAAGCACAGATGCCTTGGGTTCAACGGAGGAAAGGGGATATAAAAGATGCTGCAACTGGCTGCGCTAACCAACTACAGAGATTCTACCACTTCCGGCTAACAGAAAGGAGATAAGATCGAGGATTGTAACCAACTGAAAGATAACTTCAAACAAACCCATCCTGGATCTCGCCCCTTATCCAAAGAAGCAATCCGAGGATAACTCACACAGTTGAAATAAGGGTGAATCAAGTTATTGTGTCATCAACCTATTACTAGTCAAGTTATTAATCATTGGGTGTAACATGTTTGATCATTATGTTTAAGTTGTCCTGAGTACTTGTTAGCCAGTACTTTCACCAAGTAATCCATAACCGCGGAAAACACGGCTTCTCGAGAAGATTATCCCTGCAGGGTTGCACCAATTTGTCCGTACACGTATGAATAACCCGCCAGATGGGAGATCACCCCACCAAGCGGGGCACTCAACACAAACAACCATTCTTCGCATCAAGCCCAAAGAACCTTGGGCGCACGGCTAATCAAGCCCCGAAGAAAAGGGACCCTCATAGCACTCTAAGACCGTGTCCCCCTATATGCCGACTACAAAAGTTCCACCCTGGCCTGGGCTCGCAAAAACATGCATGCGGCAAATGGAAAACACGAACTAAATGAGGCGATTTGGACGAGATGCGAATCAGGTCAAGTTGAGGGGGGCGCCCATACTCGCTTCCCACATGCGGGTAGTGCGCTCATCATGGATCAGTAGACAAGACCCTTTTCCTATTAGGGTCGACACTAGCAGGCTCCAAAACCTCTCATGGGCCTCCTGCCGGTGCCTTATCATCAAATTTATTATGAATAGTAACATTAGCATGATTGATTGATTAAACATCGAGCCCCCGCAACGTAATAGAAGTAGTAACAGTAAGTAACGGGTAACAGACTCGAGCAAAAGCAACCTAAGCATGCTAGTAAGACACTGGCTCAAATCAAAGGGGTGATAGGAGTGGAGGTGAGGCAATATCAGGTTTTAAGGGATTCATGTGATAGGTTCGTAACAGAACAACTACTACTAAGGCTAGCAGAAAAGAACAACGGAAAGTATCGGTAACCAATGTTGAAAGGAACACAGTGGTTCATGTGAGTGATAACTTGCCTGCAAAACCCAGTAGCCTGGTACTGAGCTAACTCCTTAGAAGGGGTGTCGTAAGTATCGTCGGTCTCAACGTCGTCGTATATCCAGGAAGAAGCAAACAAACATTGCAGAAAGATAAACAATCAATATAATGGCATAGTGCACAATCATGAGATGATGCATGTCAAGTTAATAGATGCACCAAAATAACTACTTGATAGGATACACAAGTTTAAATGGATTCCATATGCAAAGAATTGCATATGGGAAGCCCATGTCTTAGAGTTGAATTAATTGTTCTATCACTAAGCATCAGGTGTAAGTGAGTTAGTATGATGCATGCATGAGGAGGAACAATAAAATAACAATTTAAATGCAATTGGAATGATAGTTAATCATTTTAGAAAACATAAATAAGTTTGGAAATTATTGGTACTTAATGGTGTTAAACAAGTAGTTGTTGTTTTCATTAAGTTAAAGTGTGCAAAACAAATAACAAAGTTGATATTTGAAAAGGTTATCAAATTTTAGTTGGATTACATGTTTCACATTTTTAAATTGGACTTTGGATTATTTAATTATGAATTAAACAATATTAAACAATTTTTAATTGCATTAAACAAGATTTAAATGGTTTAGGCGATTTTAATTATCCCAAAACAGAAAACAAAAATTATATTTGAATAGGTTATTTAAAATGGTATGGAAAACATATTTTATTTGCATTTATTGGATTAATAAATAATTAGTTATGGAATTTACAAATTAATATTTGAATTATTTAAATTTGAATTTCAAATGCATTTGAAGTTTTCAAAACAGTACACAAATTGGATATTTGGAAAGTTTAGGAAATTTGGATCAGAATTCATATAAAGTTTGTATTCATTGGAATTATAAAATAAAAGTTATTAACTTTTAAAGTTTTGTGTTAATTCTGTTTATTAAAAAGAATTAGGGATTTTAGGAAATTCGCTGAAATCCTTTTGTTACGCGCTGGAAGCGTACCCACGCGCTGCCCCGTGGGCTCACGGTGCCTGCGTGGCAATAGCGTGGATGACGGGTGGGGCCGCGATTCGGAAGAAATCCCGAAAAAAGTTGCAGCACCGGGGATTCGAACCCGGGACTGCCTCGCTGCAAGCACGGAACAGGCCAGATGGGCTGTGAGCCAATCCTTGTCAGGGAAACGCAGCGAGGTTGGATAAGGTGTTCCGCGGGGTGTTAACTGAAACTAACTGAACGAAGGTTCAGTTCGCTGGCAGAGAAGAACGTGCGGCGACGGCAGCGACTCGCCGCGGTGGCCGCGATTGCTGCGGTGCGAGGCGGGCTAGGGCGGCGGTTGCTGCGGTGCTTGGTGGGGCCCCGAGGGCAGAGAGGGAAAGGGCGACGAGGCTCACCTCGGGTTGGTTGGCGACGACAACTGCCGACGGGCAGTAGCAGCGCGGCTGCTCTCCGGCGACGGCGCGGCCACTCCGGTGCGTCCCAGCACGCGGCGAAGAGGCGGGGCGGAAGAGGGGCCACCCAGGGTTCCATTCCCGCCCTCGGGTGGACCTCTCGCTTCCACGATCGACGGCGAGGGGATGGCGATGGTGTTGGTCTACGGTGGTGTTCGATGGTGAAGTTCAGAAGAGCAGAAGAACAGAGGGGGCTCGGGGGAAGAGGAAGAAGGGATCGGCGGCGCTAGGGTTAGGTAGTTAGCTGCTGCTCGAAGAGGTAGGTTAGATATAGGGGGAGGAGACCTAGTACGGCAGCTCATCGGGTAGGGGAAGGGAGATCGGGTGGTGATGGATGTGTTCGTACACAGTGACATCACGCTAGAGGAAGAAGACAGCGACAGGAAGGGGTACTGGGCCAAGGAACAGAGAAACGGGCTGGGCTTCGGGGTAGGTTAGTTAGGTTAGTTGCTGCTCCTTCCTCTTTTTGTTATTTCTGTTTATTTTATTTTTTTTGTAGTTTTGCTTTTGGAAGAAAAAGTCAATGTTTTGTTTGACAAAATTTCCAGAAAAATTAGGTTAGGCTAATTAGTTAATTAGAAACCATTTTCCAAGAGTAGATTCCAAAAATTTGAGATTTAAAAATGATGTTTGTATTTGAATCCAAAATTGGGAAATTTTAATATTAATGAACCATTAAGAAAAAGAAGCATGTTTATAGGGTAGCCCCTATGAAATAAAAGATTAAAATTAGTTGATTGAATTGATAATGTGTATAAATTTGTTGTAACTCAATTTGGGTGCTGTTTGAATGAATTTGATTTGAAGTTGGAATATTTTATTAATTTAATATAGAAAACAACCACTTAATAGGGTGAACCCTATTATTAGTTGGATTAGAAACATTGGAATGGTTTGATAATTGATAATTTCCAAATGAGGTGTTGATGATGATTTTGCTTTGAATTTGAAAACCAATTTGGAAAGGCTTAGTGGAATTTATAACACCATTTTATTAAGTGATTCACATGGAATAAAGTGAAACAAATTGGTTGTTTTTATTTGTTATCTTTATTCCAAAAGTTGTAACAGAACAAGTATGAAAACATTGTTTGAGTAAGGTTTGAATTTGAGTTGTGAAAACAGTGGAAAACAAATGCAACAATTTAGAAACAAAAGCAAACAACATGGAAACAATATGATGACATGATGCAATACTTAAATAACAAGAAATCAAACATTCTAAATGGTAGGTTTTCATACTTGGGATGTTACAAAAACAGCGGGGGAGAAGAGATTGCTTGACCTAAATCTATTAGATGAATGGAGGAATGAAGCATATGAAAGTGAAAAATTGTTTAAAGAAAAAGTTAAAATTTGGCATGACAAGAAAATTAAAAGAAAGGAATTTAAAGTAGGTGATCAAGTCCTATTGTACAACTCTCGTTTTAAGTTTTCTGCAGGGAAATTAGCTTCAAAATGGCAGGGTCCATTGGTAGTACAGGAGGTATACCGTTCGGGGGCCATCCGTCTTCACGGTGATATGAAAGGTAAACCTCATGTGGTCAATGGACAACGCCTAAAACATTATATTGCAGGAAAGACTTCATAGGAACAATCGAGGAGATAAAGTTAATGACACCGGAGGAGGTAATTGTAAGGGATCCTGCAGTTTCAGAAACCCAAATTCAATAATTTACAATTATTGTGTTTGGAAGTTTCTCGGAATTGCGTGAAAACTTACGGAACTCATTTTTTATGGAAATTAACGTGTGGGACAAGAAAATTGGAAGGAATTGGACCTCGAGGGGGAAAAGAGGACCCCACACGCGGCCAGATTCCTTGGTCGCGTGGAGGTACCCCTTTTCCACCTCGGAGTCCCGTTCTGTCTCGTTTTCAACTCCGACACTTCGTCTTACCCTAAAACCCGTCAATATATACCCCCTTTTGTCGATCTAATCCCGCACCGAGAGTACTCGCGCGATCTTTGTTTCTGCTGTTTCTGTCTGCCAGGGTTTAGCCATGTCAAGCTCCGGATCCAACCTAGGGGGGAAGATCCACCCAAGGGAGGCATTGTGAACCATTACCTCAACTCCGTGATGACCCCCATGAAAACCCTGACCTTGAAGGATGGTGTGTTTCTCATGGAGGAGGTGAAGGCTCCCAAGACCGAAGGCACGCTGGAGGAGAGGCTGGAGGCTCTGGAACAAACAGTTTTCAGGTATAACTCTATTGTTGAACGCAACCTTGATGCCCACTACTTCATGAATCTGGAGCTGGAGAAGAAGATAGAGGAGTACGAGGAGAGGATCAAGGACCTGGGGACTAGGTATCTGCGTGTCATATCAGAGATGGATAGGTACCAAGCTCTGATGTGGGACATGGAGAACCAGAACTGTGAGTATGAAGAACGTTTCAAGAAGATTGCAGAAGCTGCCACTCTCAGGTACAATGATCCACCCATGTCCTTCCTTACTGGAAGGCCTTTTCCATGGAAGCAGGAAGAGTGGAAGGAAGATTACGACAAGAAGAAGAAAGAGTGGTGGGCTGAGTACGAGAAGAAGGGAGAATGAAGAAATTACCGCAACCATCTATGCTTGCGGGAGTTTCACCTATCCCCCGTCTTTTATCAGCTTTATCATGTCTATCTAGTTTTGGTGTGTCTTGCTTTTATTATCTAGTATCGTTTTCGTTTAGGCTTGAGTGAGCTCATTGAGCATTATCATGCATCCCCGTCTTATGGTTTATCAATGAATAATAAAGTATGGTGTCATCCATGATTCCCTTGTTTTGGGGATTTATGGGTAACACTCACGCAAATGAGCATGGCATATTCAGAGGTTTCAATCACATCTTGCCTTGAAATTAATTAACTTGAGTGTGTTGGACAATTGTGGAATTATCTCAATATGACATAAATCCACTATCTATCTATTAGCTTAATGGCTATTCCGAGCATGTTCACCATGTTATAGTTTCATTTATGCTCTAAATTAAGATGCTTATGTTATTAATTGGCATGGGCTGAATTTGGGATAAGACTCTCACGAACTTTTGAATGCACACATTTATTTCTATTGCACTTAACAAACATGATCCATTAATGGAAGCTAAAAGTTTTGTGCTTGACAAGGATTTTGGTTGGGAGTTGGCTAACACGTGCACCACATGAAAAGCTTTCAACATTGCACAAAGAAATTTTATATTTAGTTGATGTCATGTGCTTTTGTTTTTGGACTCCTGCCATGCCGAAATGAAATAGAGGAATAGTAAGTTTTAATGAGTAAATATATATGACTAGAGAAATTGCATTGGGCCGCTAACCCAAGCCATGCTTGATCATGGTGGAAATTTACTTACAGCTAGAGTGGACTCTACAAACACATCCTACAATAAAATAAGAAGCTATGCATATAGTGAATAAAATAAAAATGGATGATGAGTCTACTCCGTTTGTTCATCTTGTTATTGTGACATGGGCTGGTTTCTATGTCATGGGGCAAGAGGTACCTCTTTGCAATTCTCTATGATGTCATTAATACTTATTATGATTGTACAAAACTTATTAGGAATCTTAAGTTGAGTAATCATGGAGTAGGTTTTCACACTCACGGGGCATGAGACATTCAACCAACACATTGTCAACCACATTACTTCAACATTCATAAATTAAGATGCTAATGATAAAGGGGCAATGAGAGTCTTAGCCCAATGGATGCCACATTACAATTAGTAATTTAAGCTGAATAGTTTGGAAACTAAATGAGACTTGATCATGTTTTACCTCTACTCATTTATGTTTCTCCAAATTAAAGAGTATAATTCGATTGTCCAACATACAATGGTTATTTGCTTTCAAAAGTATGGGGTGTTTGCTAGAGCTTCGAATATGTTATCCTTATGTGTATGAGTTCTATTCATTCATCTTGCATTATAACTGAACATGATGATGATACAATGCCCGTATTTATTTATCAACCATAAGTCCATTGATGCATGTAATGATCTATGTCCTTATTTACTCGAGGACGAGCAAAGGTTTAAGCTTGGGGGAGTTGATACGTGCATTTTATATCATCATTTATACCCTCCATATAGGCATTACTGGGATGTTTTATCAATGTTATGTCATTGTTTTGCATGTTTTAGATGATTTTATGGGACTTTCCTACAAAGTCCCTATTTTTGGTATTTAATTTCTGGGTGTCAGAAAACACCTGTTTTCATGTTTTTGATGTTTCAGGAGCTACATGTATCCAAATTGCGAAAGGAAAGAAACCCTGTCAGTTTTTCTTCGGGAGAAAGGCCGTGGGCACAAGACACAAAGGAGGAGGGCCAGGAGGCCCAAAAGGGGGTAGCCCACGCGGCCAGATTCCCTGGCCGCGTGTGGGGCCCTCAAATGGGCCCACAACACCTCCTCCCCGAGGTCTTTTTGCTGACGACTCCGTCTTCCCCGAAAACGAACACCCTAATTTTCCCGAGACGAGATGGAGCCGCCAGGGCGGCGAAACTCTCGAAACTCTCCGTGGGGGAGACAGATCCTGCTGCTCCGGAGCTCCGGAGAAGGGGGAAATCATCCCCATCTTCATCCCCATCTCCTCCTTGGCGTGGGAGGAGGCATCTCCATCACCATCCTCACCAGCACCTGCATCTCCACCATCACCATCACCGTGATCCACTCCGTTCCCCTCATAGTTTGATCATTGATACACCCTAGATACGTGTTATTGTACATCGTTGCATGTTTGGGATTGAGTACTTGTCATTATTTGGTGGTGGATCCATTGTTTCAGATTGTGTTGTACCACATATGTCACCATACATGATCATGTTTGCACGTTGTGAGTAGTTCCCGCATGTTCCTGAGGGCATAGGATGAATTGGCAATGATTTGTTACATGAGATGAGTTGTTATTTGGTCTAGTATTTATCTTTTATGTGATTCTATGATGGTGTTGTACGAATGTCGACTGTACAACACTTCACCTACATGGGCTCATAGGAGAACACCGTAGTGTAGTGACGTGATGATGTCTTTAGGTGACAGGAACTTGAGACAGAGTTGTTGAATTGCATTATGAGGGTACTTGTATCGGGGACCTTAGAGCATAAGGCTATGGTGGGACATCATGTCTTAATAATTCTCGTGCTGTCATTTAATTGGCCACGTGATCCATCATAAGGGGTGATAGTTTATTTATTTAGCTATTCCTATTTGTGGCTCCGTCCGAAGAAGATTAAAACTAGACAAGATATACAAACATGTTACGCAATGAATCACTATGCCAGCTAAATCCGTGCAGCCCTCGGGAACGTTTTCCACATATAAGACACAAACACACACTTGAGCTTGTCCTCTTGCGCATTAGAGGATTGGGCTTTGTCTCTCATTGAGACCTACTACTTGCTGCAATTTACTTTCCGCATTTTAGTTTACTTGCACTACACAATTAAAACACAAAAACACCTGTTGCTTTTATTATTCCTTTGCTATTCTACTTACCAGTTTCTTCTGATCCTCGTGGGTTCGACAACCTTTCTAATTCAAAAAGTACTACAATTGATCTCCTGCACTTGGGAGCCATCAGCTGCTCAGGATGAATTTAAAACAATGTTTTTGGACGCCTTAGAGAATATTTGCTCTAATCTTGAGCTACCTACTATTATTGGTGGGGATTTCAACATTCTTAGGTTTGAAAATGAGAAGAATAAGTGTCGAGACATCGTAGTAGTTTTCATAGACGGGGGTGCCATGAGACTACGGTAGAGACGTGGGGTAACGGGATCGCGTGGTGGACAATGACACAGGGTTTACCCAGGTTCGGTACGTCGCGACAGTATGACGTTCCTACTCCTGCAATCTCACTAATCAGGGCTAAAGCCTGTGTGTAGAATTACAATGTGAGGTTTAGATCTAGCTATTCACTGAGGATCAACTTCCTGGCGAATTAGCCTATAGCTTCTTCTCTGGTTCTCTCATCTCCCGTCCGGCTTTATATAATAGACGGATTAGGGCTTGCAGAATAGGAAACCTAGAAGACTACGGTAACTATAACTTGGAAAGTAAGGAATCCGTCTTCTCCTCCAAGCCAGATCACGTGGGCCATGATCCGGGTTCTTCTAGAATCCGGCTTCTGTGCGTCAGGCTATTGGGCCGCCCAATGGACCATAGCCCATTACCACTTGGGCCACCCTGGTAATCCGGCACTTATGACTACCATCTGAATACCCCAATTTGGTATATATCCGACAGTAGCCCCCAGGAAGGATTAAAACTCTGATTTGCCGTCTTTCGCCAAATGTACTTTGTCCGAGAAATATCGATCAGCAGTATTGATTCTTCTTATTCTTCTTTTGAAAAGAGATGGTAACGTGAGACTCGGAATCCTGAAAATCCGGCTTTTCTCTCATAATCCTTCGCGGAGAAGGAACTTCCTACGTCAGCGCTTTTAATCATCCTGACGTAAGGGACGTTTGGGTTTCACGCGGGAAACCCAGTAACGTATCTCTGGCAGATTCTCACGGGAAACGAGGAGATAGCCATCATTACCCTGTCGTTTCATTTCCCGGATTTTCCGGCGAGTGACACGCGTTGATCATCCAACGGTCAAAATAGCCGTTGGCACGTATCTTGACGGATTTCCGGCTATAAGTAGCCTTCTTCGTCCTCACAGAAATCCTTCCGCTCTCTCGCTTTCCACGCCATTACTGCGCCCAAGCACTCGAGCGAAGAACCAGTTCCGAACGCACACCGCGCCCAGAGCACCACCGGAGACCAATTGCGCCGCCACCTAATGGCATCTTCACCGTCCTCTCCCGTTCACTCCGCCGCGCACACTATCGAGGAGATCATCAACGATCTAGATCCAAGGCTGGGCTCCCCGATGCGTGCCGGCGACGAGCCAGTGAAGACGGCGGATTCCGCGGTGGGCGGAGGAAATCCTTCCGCCACCGTGGATCTTGCAGGCTCAAGCGCCGCGCCCTCTCCGCCGTTTGCTCCCCAAACAGCGGAGGAGAAAATCACGCTTCTCGGCGACAAGCTCGCCGCTGCGGAGGCCGCCGCGTCCGCCGCCGCCGGAACGGACGAGAAGACGGAATTTGTCGGCAATTGGAGTCCGAGTAATATTCCTCCGTCCCTTCTTCCACAAATGGAAAAGGAAGGGCTAATAGTCAAAGGCAAATGGCGGAACTCGGAAGGTGATCTCGAGCCCGCACCCAAAGACGGAGAACGCGTCCTCCTTACTTCTCACATCACGCGAGGTATGGGTTTACCGCCTTCCGCCTTTTTCTCAGAGGTCCTTAACGATTACGGCGTCCAACCACACAATATTTCTCCAAACTCCATCCTCTATCTAGCTAGTTTCCAAGCCCTTTTTGAAGGGTATTTAGGAAAAACTCCTAGTCTAGAGTTTTGGCAATATTGCTTTGAAGTGAAGCATAACCTCACAGAGGGTGTTTCTCCCATCTGCGGAACTATTTCTTTCACTCTTCGGAGGCTTAGGGAAGATTGGTATCCAAAGATAAAAACATCGGAACCCGTCAAATCTTGGATGGGTTCCTTCTTCTACCATCAGGACCTCTCATTCCCCGGTAAAGAAAACGGGATTTCTCCATTTGTTAATTCCGCCGCCTCTCCCCAAGATAGTTGGGCAGTTGAAGCAGTGCAAATACTGCCGGAAAACTTGATGAAGATAAAATGGCGCATCGCCAAGCTTACTTCTTCCCAGCCTCCCTTAACCGGGAAGGATACTGTCCTGTGTTGGTTTGGACGCCGTGTTCAACCTCTTTCCTTTCGTTCCCGGCTCCTTTGCGAATACGAAGGGCCAGAAGATAGCATGAGGGGAACGGACAAGTCCTATACCAAAAAGGATTTCATAAAGCGACTCAACCACCTGGTCGCCGCGAGCGAACAATACGCCGAAAGTCTGGCAATATACCACGTGGAGAATCCAGCCCCCAAGGTATTTATATTTTCTTTACCTTTGGGTTTTTCTCGGATTTATCCTCCTTGTCTGACTTTCAACGCATCATTACTACTTTCCTAGTTCAACGAACTTGAAGGAGATGATCTTGCTTCCGACGCCAAGCTTAATGAAATACATGCCAACTTCTACAGCGACCGGAAACGTAAAAGGCAGGTGACCTTTGAGGAAACGATAACTATTGACGGAATTCCTGTTGCCACATCCAGGTATTCTGCTGGAACCTTTTTTATCATTATTCCCCTCCAGTTCTTCGATATATTTATTTCTCGGATGTTCTATTTTCAGCCTTGCTCCAACTCCTTTGAAAACAAAGAAATTGAAGAAACATAAAGCTGCTGCTACAAAAAAAGAACCTCATTCTGCTGCGTCTGGGGTGGACGAACCTATCCCTACTATGGACAGGAATATCCGGATAAAGGAAGAACCCTTTGATGAACTCGGATATATCCGTCCAGAAGCTAAGAAGTTCTTCGCTCCTGCGTCTCTAATTCGTCCTTGGCCATAGGGCGGGCTGATTATCCGAAACGACTTCGTATTTTCACCTCGCTAGGTCATACAAGATGGCCTTCATCACGTTGGGATTCTTTTTTCTGAATATGCCAGAGAATTCAACGAGACTTTGTCAAACTTGCGGGAAATGAGCCAGGTAATATCTCTAGCCCCCAAGCAATAAGTTGGAAACACACTTTCCCCTTAATGCTTTTTTTTATTACGCTTGATCTAACTTAAGCGTTTGGCTTTTATTTCCGCGTTTCAGCACACTGCTGATGTGATAAACTTGGAACTTTTTAATAAACTTAACATCAAGAATGAAGAGGTGAAAACCCTTGAATCTATTATTAAGTCTAAGGATAATGAGCTGGCATCATCTCAGCTACAGTTATCGGAAACAACAGGTATGCTTTTACTCTGTTTTATCCGGATTATCAATAAGTATTTTCCCGAGATATTTCTAAACTCGGAATTTTTTACTTGCTTTTCAGCTGCTTTGGCTAAGGCCAAGGAAGTAGCTAAAGATGCCGGCAATGCCGAACGTCTTCGCAAGGAGAATTTGGACCTTCATAAGGATCTTATGAAGGTTCGAGAAGAACTGGAAGCCAGTAATCTGGCCCTTGGAATTGCTCAATCCAAGGCTTCCGATGAGGCGGAGAAAGATAAATCCACTATCCAGGATTTGGAAAGTATCTTAATCCTTCGCCTAAAGGAATGTTCCGAAATTGACAAGGTTCTCAGTGAGTGTTATTTCATTTACCGATTCGTCCATGTCTTTCTTTCTTTCTCTGTTTTGTCACCTAACCTTTTTGGAGGCTTGTTTCGACAAACAGGAAATTATCCAGGTCTGTCTCGCATTGACAAAATCCGAGCCTTTGGTAAGGTATGGAATGCGATCAGAAACGTTGGAGTGCAACTGATCAGCAAGTTCTTCCCTGCGAGTACCATATAATTCTCGGAGATTTATAAACTTCCGGGTGTTATCCTGGAGGTGGCGGAATCCAGGGAGTCCTCCTTACGCTCCGCTGCACGGGGTGGTGCACGCATGGCCCTCGGCCTTATGCGTATGCATTACCCTGGTGCCAAATCTTGGCGTGTGGCATCCGGTATCCCTCAAGGATACACAGAGAACCAACGAGCCAGCATCTTTGATGAAATCAAAGGCCATGCTACCAAGATTTCCTCTATGGTAAACATCTCTATCACCTATCCGGAAGAGGAGGTCCCTGAAGCCCCCGAGAATGACAGCAGCGACGAAGACTCGGATGCTTGAAGGGTTGTCCTGATCCTGGATGGCGGAACTTAGACAATAGGAGCATTACTGTCGCACCCGGACTTCTAGAGGATACTCGCCATTCCGTTGAGCAGTAGTAGATTGGATTACGGGGCTTACTGGCACCCGCGTCCTCTTACGAGTAGGCCAACACACGTATGTGTGACAACCAACCCCTATCTGTTCAGCGTCGACGTAAACTATCCCATAGAAATCAGGATACTTCCATTGACGTACTTCAAAACATACACACATGGTACGTCAACGGCGTTGAACAAGTGATATCACAACAGATCTCTACGACACAAAAGATTGAAATAAGTTGCAAATGGCTCTCATTAGAGCAGAGATAGCAAATACAATCATCCAGAGGACACATGTCCCAACATATCATCATTACATCACAGCGGAAGCATTCAACATGTCTGAGTACAGACAAGATCCAAAAAGGCCTAAGAGGCCGGAAACGAAAAGACGGAGCCCATCCACGAAGTCTCGGATCCTGCCCTGGTCCGCTATCTACTCGTCAGCAGTCTCGTCATACTCCACGTAGTAGCCACCATGTAGATCCTCGAATCGTAGTCTGCGGAAACCACAACCCCAAAGGGGTCAGTACATAAACGTACTGGCAAGCAAGACTCACAATTCACCAAAGTGTAACCCGTCAACACCAAGCACAGATGCTTTGGGTTCGACGGAGGAAAAGGGGATATGAAAGATGCTGCAACTGGCTGCTCTAAACAACTACAGAAACATACTACAACTTCCGGCTATCAGAAAGGAGATAAGATCGTGTATTGTAACCAACTGAAAGATAACTTAAAACAAACCCCTCCTGGATCTCGCCCCTTATCCAAAGAAGCAATCCGAGGATAACTCACACAGTTGAATCAATGATGGTTCAGAATATTGTGTCAATAAGCCTATTACTAGTCAAGTCGTTAATCATTAGGTTTAAGTTGTCCTGAGTACTTGTTAGCCAGTACTTTCACCAAGTAGTCCATAACCGCGGAAAACACGGCTTCTCGAGAAGATTATCCCTGCAGGGTTGCACCAATTTGGCCGTACACGCATGAATAACCCGCCAAATGGAAAGGCCCTTCCACCAAGCGGGGCACTCAACACAACTCAACTCTTCTTCGCATCAAGCCCAAAGCACCTTGGGCGCACGGCTAATCGAGCCCAGAAGAAAATGGACCCTCATAGCACTCTAAGAACGTGTCCCCCTATATGCCAACTACGAAAGTTCCACCCGGGTACCAAGGGCTCGCAAGATCATGCATGCAGCAAATGGAAAACCCGAACTAAATGAGGCGATTTGGACGAGATGCGAATCGAATCAAATTGAGGGGGGCGCCCATACTCGCTTCCCACATGCGGGTAGTGCTCTCATCATGGATCAGTAGACAAGACCCTTTTCCTATTAGGGTCGACACTAGCAGGCCTCAAAACCACAAAGGGCCTCCTGCCGGTGCCTTATCATCAAATTATTATTTAACAATATCATTAGCATGATTGATTGATTAAACATCGAGCCCCCAGAACATAATAGAACTAGATAACAGAAAGTAACGGATAACAGACTCGAGCAAAAACAACCCTAAGCATGCTAGTAAGACACGAGCTCAAACAAAAGGTTATAGGTATGGAGGTGAGGCAATATCAGGGTTAAAGGATACATGTGATAGGTTCGTAACAGAAGCAACTAATCATAGGGCTAGCAGAATAGACAACGGAAAGTATCGGTAACCAATGTTGAAAGGAACACGATGGTTCATGTGAGTGATAACTTGCCTGCAAACCCAGTAGCCTGGTACTGAGCTAAATCCTTAGAAGGGGTGTCGTAAGAATCGTCGGTCTCAACGTCGTCGTTTATCCGAGAAGAAGCAAACAAACAAGGCAGAAATATAAACAATCAATAACATGTCATAGTGCACAAACATGGGATGATGCATGACCATTTAATTGATGCATCAAAATAAACTAGTTGACAAGATAACAACATGATTAAATGGACCCACATGCAATTGGATTGCATATGAAAACCCATGAATTATGGTTGAATTAATTGTTTTACAACTAATCATCATAGGAAAGTGGATTAGCATGATGCATGGATGAGGAAAACAGCAAAATAACAACAATAGAAGCAATTGGAAATAAGGTTTAACAAGTTTGGAAATTCATTTATTAAGTTTTGGAATTTGGGTTCCTTAAAGGTGTCACACAAGCAGTTGTTGATTTCATCAAGTTAAATTGTTCAAAATAGATAACAAAGTTCATATTTGAAAAGAACACCAAATTTTAGGTGGATTACATGTTTCACTTGTTGAAAAAGGATTACAAATAAATTATTTATGAATTAAACAAGTTTAAGCAAGAATTAAATGAATTTAATTCAAACATGAACTTAGTTGAATTTTTATTTGTTCAAAACATTGAGTGAAGTTCATATTTGAAAAGGTTATGCTTTTAGGGTTGGAAAACATATTTTATATGTCCCAAAAGAATTTGTTTTGATCAAGTTATAAATTTAGCAATATTAAATGGTTTAAACAAGGTTTAAATCATTTAACCAATTTTAATTATTCAAAACATGAAACAAATTTTATATTTGGAAAGAGGGTTTAATTTTGCATGGAAAACATATTTCATTTGTTGAAATTGGATTTAAAATGAGCAAGTTATTATTTTGGCAATTTTAAATGCAATAATTAAGAAACAGTTGTTTTCAGCAATTTAAATTATTCAAAACAGCAAAAAAAATTTATATTTGGAAAGTACATGAAAAGTTGATTGGAAAACATATTTAGTTTGTGGAATTTGGAATTTTTATGCCCAAGTTATGAATTTTGCAAATTTAAGTGAATTCGACAAGATTCAAATGTTTCACCAATTTAAAATATTCAAAACAGTAAACAAATTTTATATTTGGATAGATCATTCAATTTGGGACAGAAAACATATTTAAAAAGTTAAAATTGGAGTTAAAATGATTTTCTTATGCAATTTACAAGATCTAGTGTAATTCTGCCATTTTTATCTTATTAGGGACTTGGAAAAATATTTCAGGGGTCTAAATTTATTTAACAGGGGCCTAGTTGTGATTCTGTGAAATTGCTGTGACCAAATCAATGGAAAAAAAAGATTTGGTTAAAATGAGGGAGGGGGGATTCGATCCCCTCACCTCCTGCTGGCGCAAGGTGCAGGTAACCAGTGGGACTGCTGCTGTTTTTGTGAAAGAGAAGGGAAACGGGGTTGGTTATGCTGTGGCTTCGGGTTAATCTGAACTGAACTTTTAACTGAACCTGCACGTACTCGCTGAACCATCGACGGAAGGAAAACGATCGGCGGGCTGCTGCTCGCGGCCGGTCCCCGCGGTGGCCGTGGGTGCGGGCGGTGGGTGATGGTGCTCGGTGGCCGGAGATGGAGGAGAGAGGGAGGAGGATCGAGGGGGAAGATCACCTTGATCGATTGAAGCAGGAGGAGGCGGACAGAGGTGCAGGTCGAGCAGAGGAGTTCGCCGGCGACGGAGGGTATGGCGCCGGCGGTGGGAAGCTCCTCGGCCCATGGCGCCTTCACCAAAGTTGAAGTGCGGGAGGGGGCGGTTCCATTCCCATCGCCAGAAGGACCTCGAGGTGGCCGTGGCAGCGAGGTTTGACGGCGGCGTTCGGTGGTTGGTTGAGATTCAGAAGGAAGATACAGAGGGAAGGTGGAAGAGAGGAAGGTGGCGGCGGAAGAAGAGAAAGGACGGGCTAGGGCTGGTCCAGGGTGCGAGGGGAAGCTATATGGGGGGGGGGCGAGCTCGTACGGCAGTAATCCTAGAGGGGAGGCGATGATCGTTCGGTGGATGAGGGGTTCGTACGGTTGATGACGTCGAGGAAGAAGACAACAGCAGGGGGGTATGGGCCAGAAAAAGAAAAAATGGGCTTGGGGGGAAAAGAGGATGGGGTGGGCTGCCTCCTTTTGTGTTTTTATTTCTTTTGATCCCTTTTTTTTTGTAAAAGAGATTGAGAGAAAGGAAAAGGATTTGAGTTTCTTATTTTTTTTTATGAATAACTTTTTTAGTAATTTTGCAAAAACAGTAATTAAAGCAATTTACCAATAACTTCAAAATTTTGGAATATTAATTTGATTGTTTTAATTGGTTAGTTGGACTCCAAATAAGATTTGGGGTTATTAATTTTTATGAGATGTTTTATTACTTGCAAACAGTAACCCAAAGCAAAGTTACCACCATTTCCAAAATTTTGGAGATGTTAATTTAATTTTAGAGATGGTTAGTTGAATTTTCCAATAGGGTGTCACTTGGGGATTTTGAAATAAACAATTTTTTTATCCAATGAATTCAAACAATTATGACAACATTATTGAATTTAATTTGTTTGCAAGATTTTAATTCTTAAACCCATATTTTGAGATATGCCAAGTAGGATTGATTTGGTTTGAATTTGAAATAACAATTGAATTAAGTTTGGATTAATTAAATTATTAAAAGCCATAATTTTAATGGTTGAACCTTATAGATTAATGGAAACAAATGATTGATTTGTTTTGCAATTTTCATAACTTTCAACATGGTTGTTGTTTGGGAGAAAAATCATAACTGAATTTGAAAAGGGTTTGATTATTGGATGCATTTTTATAGAAACAGAACAACAGTTTTGAAATCTCACTTTAATGGAAACAAACAATTGTTTTATTTTGAAATATCTTTTGGAAATTGTAACATCACAAGGATGAAACAAAAGGTTTGAATTTTGGTTTGAAATTCAAATAGAAAACAAAGGAAAACAAATGAAAACAGTTGGAAAACAAATGGAAAACAAGCAAAACAATTGCAATGAACATGATGCCATGATGCAAAACATAAAATAACAGAGAGCAAACATTCTAAAGGCTTATTTTTCATACTTGGGATGTTACAATTACTGCACTTTTACAATGTAATTCATATTGTAATGCTTCTATTCCTTTTGTATAAACAAGAACTCCGCCTTTTGCAGTTTTAATTATGAAATTCTGTCGAGACATCGTAGTAGTTTTCATAGACGGGGGTGCCATGATACTACGGTAGAGACGTGGGGGAACGTGATCGCGTGGTGACAGTGAACACAGGATTTACCCAGGTTCGGTACGTCGCGACAGTACGACGTGCCTACTCCTGCACTTCTCACTAATCAGGACTAAAGCCTGGATATAGAATTACAATGTGAGGTTTCGATCTAGCTATTCACAGGGGATCAACTTCCCGGCGAGTTAGCCTATAGCTTCTTCTATGTTATCCCTTATTAAACTTATCTCCCGTCCGGCTTTATATAATAGCCGGATTAGGGCTTACAGAATAGGAAACCTAGAAGACTATGGTAACTATAACTTGGAAAGTAAGGAATCCGTCTTCTCCTCCAAGCCAGATCACGTGGGCCGTGATCCGGGTCCTTCTAGAATCCGGCTTCTGTGTGTCGGATTACTGGGCCGCCCAATGGACTACAGCCCACTACCGATTGGGCCACCCTGGAAATCCGGCACTTTGACTACCATTTGATATACCCCTATTTGGTATATATCCGACAGTAGCCCCCAAGAAGGATTAAAACTTTGATTCACCGTCTTTCGCCAAATGTGCTTTGTCCGAGAAATTTCAATCAGCAATCTTGATTCTTCTTATTCTTCTTTGAAAAGAGATGGTAACGTGAATATCGGAATCCTGAAAATCCGGCTTTTCTCTCACGATCCTTCATGGAGAAGGAACTTCCTACGTCAGCGCTTGAGACGTGTTGACGTAAGGGACGCTTGGGTTTCACGCAGGAAACCCAGTAACGTATCTCTGACAGATTCTCACGGGAAACGAGGAGATAGCTATCATTACCCTGTCATTTCATTTCCCGGATTTTCCGGCGAGTGACACGCGTTGATCATCCAACGGTCAAAATAGCCGTTGACACGTATCTTGACGGATTTCCGGCTATAAGTAGCCGTCTTCGTCCTCGCTGAAATCCTTCCGCACTCTCACTCTCCACGCCATTGCCGCGCACGAGCCCTCGAGCGAAGAACAATTCTCGAGCGCGAATCGCACCCAGAGCACCACCGGAAACGCAACACGCCGCCACCTAATGGCATCCTCGCCGTCATCCCCCACTCGCTCCGCCGCGCACACCATCGACGAAATCATCAGCGACCTAGATCCGCAGCTAGGATCCCCGAAGCACGCCGGCGACGAGCCGGAAAAGACCGCGGCCTCTGCGGCGGGCGGAGGAGATCTTTCCACCGCCGCGAACCTCACGGGCTCGAGCTCCGTGCCTTCCCCGCCGTTTGCTCCCGAGACGGCGGAGGAGAAGATCACATTCCATGGCGACGAGCATACCGTCGCCGGTGCTAACGAAGCAACGGAATTCTTCGGCAATTGGAGTCTGAGTAACACTCCTCTCCTCCTCCTTCGACGAATGTCAAAAGAGGGATTAATAGTTAAAGGAAAATGGCGGAACTCGGAAGGCGAACTCGAGCCCAAACCAAAAGACGGAGAACGCGTCCTCCTTACCTCTCACATCACGAGAGGTATGGGTTTACCTCCTTCCGCCTTTTTCTTGGACGTCCTTAACTTTTATGGCGTTCAGCCACATAACCTTTCTCCAAACTCCATCCTCTATCTAGCTAGTTTCCAAGCCCTCTTTGAAGGTTATCTCGAGATAACTCCTAGTCTAGATTTTTGGCAATATTTCTTTGAGGTAAAACATAACATCACAGAAGGTATTTCTCCTATGTAACATCCCAAGTATGAAAATACCCCTAGAATGTTTGGTTTCTTGTTTAATTAAAGTATTGCATCATGTCATCATATTTATTCTTTGTTTGCATTTGTTTTACTTTGTTCTCCATTTGTTTGCTTCTGTTTTCCTCTGTTTTCACATTTGAAATTCAAACTTTGTTCAAACATTTAATTCATACTTGTTATGTTACAACCTCTTAAATAAAAAGTTCAAATAAAAACAACCATTTGTTTCCAATTATTTCCATAATGATCAACTAATAAAATGGTGCTTCTTATTTCAATTAATTACTTCCAATGTTATTGCAAATTCATATCATTCAATTGCAAACAGTACCCACTTCTGAAATTATGAAAAAACCAACACATTTGTGCTCACTTGTTTCCTTTTATGCCATATGCTCACCCTAATTAAATTATTGTTCTTAATACATCAATCAATAACCAAATTAATTCAAATTTGAACTCAATTTACAAACAGCAATTTTAAATTTGAAACTTTGAAAAACAAAGTTGGCAGGCAGTTGCTTTTGTAATTACTAACTCACCCTAAATTTTCTAGAATTTTTACTAACCCCAAAACTCTCTTTTTCTTCCTATTCTAATTGCTGCAAAAAAAACAGAAGAATAAAATTTTAAAAAATAAAAAAACGCGCGCAGCAGAGGCAGATGGGCTCAGCCCCGCGCGAGCCCAGCCCACCTTTCCTCCCCGCGCGGCCCGTACCGGTTCGCCCCGTCGTCAACCTGTACGGCCGCGCATCCAGAGGTGCCACGGCGGCACTGTCGCACGCCGACGGCCACCCGCTCCCCCTAGCCCCTATTTAAGCACCCTAGCCCCGCGCCGCAGCCCTAGCTAGCCACCCACCTATCCCCTCGAGCTCGCGCCGCCGTATCCCTCTCCCTCTCGCCGGATTTCTCCCCCTCTGCTACCTCACCGGAGAAGCGCCGTTTCTGAATTTCGATGACCACCGCCACTGCCGTGCACCACCACCCAAACTAGCCACCGAAATCGCACCGCCGCTTCCTCCTCTCCCTCGACGACACCTACTCGGCCACGGTGACCCTCTGGATCGACGACGCCGTCCACGACCATGTCCCTGTCGCCGCCGTCGAGCTACCCCGACACTCTGCTCGACTACAGCCGCGGTGAGCATCCGTGCTTCTCCTCCTCTCTGTCCCCTGTGACACGCGAGCGCGCACATCATCGCAGCAGCACACACGCACACCGAGCAGCACACTGCATCGCCGCGTTGCTCGCCGTCGTTACGCCGTAGTTCTCTGTCAGGTTCAGAAGCAATCGCGCGTCAGTTAAAAATTCAGTAACCAAAACCTGAAACTTACCTTGTGTGCGCGCGGTATACTGACAAGCAATCGAACACACCCCAGTGGCAACGCCACAGCGCGCGCACCCCCGAGCCCAGGGTTCGACCCCTGGCTCTCGCACGGGAGAAAATCCCATCTTTTTTCCGCGCAGTGCTGACAGGGTGGCCCCCCTGTCAGCCACTGTTGTTGCCACGCGTGCAGCTGCGTGGGCCACGTTGGCCCTAGGCCCACTGGCAGTGCCTAGGGTAGATCCCTGCGCTGTATAAAATGTTTTTAACCTTTTCTGTTTTAAATCAAGTCCTTTTAAATTGCAGATTGGTCCCTGAAACTAATTTGATAATAACTTTTGTTTTATAAACCCAAACAATAAAAATAAAATATGTGCACTGCTCTAAATTAAATTATCTACCTATTGGTAACATTTGTTTTCTGTTTTGAATTTTCCAAATGCATTTCAAATTTGAATTCAAACAATTCATTTGTAATTTGATAAAATCCATAACTAATTCATACTAAATCCAAATAATGCAAATAAAATATGTTTTCCATGCTATTTCAAACCACCTATTCAAATATAAATTTTGTTTCATGGTTTCAATAATAAAAATTGCCTAAATAATTTAAACCTTGTTTAATTCATTTAAATTTGATAAAATCATAACTTGCTCAAATTAAATTATTTTTGAACATGCAAAATATGTTTTCAACCTAGAAAAGTATAAACTTTTCAAATATGAATTTTATTTAATGTTTTGAACAAATAAAATTCAATTAATTTCCAAACTTGTTTTGAATTCATTTAAAACTTGTTTAATTTTGTTTAAGTCATAATAAATTCATCCTAATTCCTTTTTCAATATTTGAAACATGTAATCCAACTAAAATTTTGGGTTCTTTTCAAATATGAATTTTGTTATTTATTTTGCACAATTTAAATTGGTGAAAACAACAACTATTTGTGTAAGTCCTTTAAGGAACCAAAAATTCCCTAACTTAATAAATAAATTTCTAAATTGGTAAACCTTATTTCCAATTGGTTCTATTGTTGTTATTTTGTTGTTTTACCCATCCATGCATCATCCTAATCCACCTTCACCTGTTGGTTAATTGGGAAACAATTGTTCCAACCAAAATTCATGGTCTTTTCATATGCAACTCAAAATTGCATATGGGTCCATTTAAATTGTGTTACCAAGTCCATTAGTTTATTTTGATGCATCCATTAACTTGACATGCATCATCCCATGATTGTGCACTATGCCATGATATTGATTGTTTATATTTCTGTCTTGTTTGATTGCTTCTTCTCGAATAGACGACGACGTTGAGACAGACGATACTTACGACACCCCTTCTGAGGATCTAGCTCAGTACCAGGCTGCTGAGTTTGCAGGCAAGTTATCACTCACATGAACCATTGTGTTCCTTTCAACATTGGTTACCGATACTTTCCGTTGTCTATTTTTCTAGCCCTATGTATAGTTGTTCTATTACGAACCTATCACATGAATCCCTTAACCCTGATATTGCCTCACCTCCACTCCTACAACCCCATTGTTTGAGCCAGTGTCTTACTAGCATGCTTAGGTTGTTTTGCCCAAGTCTGTTACCCGTTACTTTCTGTTACACTATTCTATTATGTTCTGGGGGCTCGATGTTAATCAATCAACCTGTTAATAATAATATGTTGTTAAGGCACCGGCAGGAGGCCCTGTGTAGTTTTGAGGCCTGCTAGTGTTTTCCATTTGCCGCATGCATGTTTTTGCGAGCCCAGCGCAGGGTGGAACTTTTGTAGTCGGCATATAGGGGGACACGTTCTTAGAGTGCTATGAGGGTCCCCTTTCTTCGGGGCTCGATTAGCCGTGCGCCCAAGGTGCTTTGGGCTTGATGCGAAGAAGAGTTGAGTTGTGTTGAGTGCCCCGCTTGGTGGGAGGCATCCCATCTGGCGGGTTATTCTTACGTGTACAGCCAAATTGGTGCACCCCTGCAGGGATAAATCTTCTCGAGAAGCCGTGTTTTCCGCGGTTATGGTTGACTTGGTGAAAGTACTGGCTAACAAGTACTCAGAACAACTTACACCTAACTATTGATAACTTGACTAGTAATAGCCTTATCGACACAACAACTTGATCCATTATTCATTAATCCAACTGTGTGAGTTATCCTCGGATTGCTTCTTTGGATAAGGGGCAAGGTCCAGGATGGGTTTGTTTGGTGGTTAGCTATAGTTGGTTACGATACGCTATCTTATCTTCTTTCTGTTAGCCGGAATTGGTAGAATCTCTGTAGTTGGTTAGCGCAGCCAGTTGCAGCATCTTTTATATCCCCTTTCTTCCGTTGAACCCAAGGCATCTGTGCTTGGTGTTGACGGGCTACACTTTGGTGAACTGTGAGTCTTGCTTGCCAGTACGTTTATGTACTGACCCCTCTGGGGCTGTGGTTTCCGCAGACTACGCTTACGAGGATCCCCGTGACGGCTACTACGTGGAGTTTGACGAGGCTGCTGACGAGTAGGTAGCGGACCCGGGCAGGATCCGAGACATCGTGGATGGGCTCCGTTTTCTTTTCATTCCCGGCTTCTTAAGCCTATTTGGATTTGTCTGTACTCAGACCCTTTGAGTGTTTCCGCTGCTATGTAATGATGATATGTTGGGACATGTGTCCTCTGGATGATTGTATTTGCTATCTCTGCTCTAGTGAGAGCCATTTGCAACTTATTTCAATCTTTTGTGTCTTAGAGATATGTTGTGCTATCATTCTGTTACAAACCGTTGACGTACCATGTGTGTATGGTATGAAGTACGTCAATGGTAGTGTCCTGATTTCTATGGGATAGTTTACGTCGACGCTGAACAGATAGGGGTTGGTTGTCACACATACGTGTGTTGGCCTACTCGTAAGAGGACGCGGGTGCAGGTAAGCCCCGTAATCCAATCTACTACTGTTCAACGGAACGGCGAGTATCCTTTAGAAGTCCGGGTGCGACAAATGGTATCAGAGCCTGTCTGCCTGTAGGATCCCTTTTACTGGTCGCAGTTTGAGTCTAGAAACTATTTTGTAGCTATATAGGAAAAATGAAACGTGAGAGTAGGAATTCTGCCATTTTTCTTCTTTCCCCACCCACCCACCCTTTTCTAGTAAGGAAGTGCAACGTTGTTTTCCCTTCTCACCCAAACTTTCAAGTTAGGTTTTCACGTGTTTTGGGTTCTCCGTAGTACCTCAGGATTTTTGGTCTCGTTTTCCCGATGTTGCTTCGATATCCTGTTCTTCTCAACATCCTTTTCGTCCATTGAAACCTTGTTGTTGCTTCCCACTTCAGTTCTTCTACCGGCGTCTAATCAATAACTCTGTTCCACCCTTCTGGCCAGATAGTCTATTCTACAAATGAATCAAGTTCTATTCAGCTATACACCCTCCATACAAAACCTCTCCCTTTACTCAAAAATGTTCCGGTGGTTTGCGAATTCCCTGACGTCTTTCCAGAAGAGTTGCCAGAAATGCCTATCGTCTTGAACTTCCAGAAAAACTATCCAAGGTGCATGATGTGTTCCACGTGTCACAGCTCAAGAAGTGTTTCAAAGATCCAGATCGTGCAGTTGATCATGATTCCATTGAACTGCAAGATGATCTCTCTTATGAGGAGCATCCTATTCGAATTCTCGATGAGACCGAGCGTAAGACTCGCAACAAGAGCACCAAGTTCTTGAAAGTGCAGTGGTCGCATCATTCCGATAAAGAGGCAACGTGGGAGACCGAAGAGGATCTTCGAAAGAAGTATCCGGACCTTTCGCTTCTCAGTAAGGAATCTCGGGGCGCGATTCCTTCAAGGGGGGGGGGGGGGGGCGTTTTGTAACATCCCAAGTATGAAAATACCCCTAGAATGTTTGGTTTCTTGTTTAATTAAAGTATTGCATCATGTCATCATATTTATTCTTTGTTTGCATTTGTTTTACTTTGTTCTCCATTTGTTTGCTTCTGTTTTCCTCTGTTTTCACATTTGAAATTCAAACTTTGTTCAAACATTTAATTCATACTTGTTATGTTACAACCTCTTAAATAAAAAGTTCAAATAAAAACAACCATTTGTTTCCAATTATTTCCATAATGATCAACTAATAAAATGGTGCTTCTTATTTCAATTAATTACTTCCAATGTTATTGCAAATTCAAATCATTCAATTGCAAACAATACCCACTTTTGAAATTATGAAAAAACCAACACATTTGTGCTCACTTGTTTCCTTTTATGCCATATGCTCACCCTAATTAAATTATTGTTCTTAATACATCAATCAATAACCAAATTAATTCAAATTTGAACTCAATTTACAAACAGCAATTTTAAATTTGAAACTTTGAAAAACAAAGTTGGCAGGCAGTTGCTTTTGTAATTACTAACTCACCCTAAATTTTCTAGAATTTTTACTAACCCCAAAACTCTCTTTTTCTTCCTATTCTAATTGCTGCAAAGAAAAACAGAAGAATAAAATTTTAAAAAATAAAAAAAACGCGCGCAGCAGAGGCAGATGGGCTCAGCCCCGCGCGAGCCCAGCCCAGCTTTCCTCCCCGCGCGGCCCGTACCGGTTCGCCCCGTCGTCAACCTGTACGGCCGCGCATCCAGAGGTGCCACGGCGGCACTGTCGCACGCCGACGGCCACCCGCTCCCCCTAGCCCCGCGCCGCAGCCCTAGCTAGCCACCCACCTATCCCCTCGAGCTCGCGCCGCCGTTTCCCTCTCCCTCTCGCCGGATTTCTCCCCCTCTGCTACCTCACCGGAGAAGCGCCGTTTCTGAATTCCGATGACCACCGCCACTGCCGTGCACCACCACCCAAACTAGCCACCGAAATCGCACCGCCGCTTCCTCCTCTCCCTCGACGACACCTACTCGGCCACGGTGACCCTCTGGATCGACGACGCCGTCCACGACCACGTCCCTGTCGCCGCTGTCGAGCTACCCCGACACTCTGCTCGACTACAGCCGCGGTGAGCATTCGTGCTTCTCCTCCTCTCTGTCCCCTGTGACACGCGAGCGCGCACATCATCGCAGCAGCACACACGCACACCGAGCAGCACACTGCATCGCCGCGTTGCTCGCCGTCGTTACGCCGTAGTTCTCTGTCAGGTTCAGAAGCAATCGCACGTCAGTTAAAAATTCAGTAACCAAAACCTGAAACTTACCTTGTGTGCGCGCGGTATACTGACAAGCAATCGAACACACCCCAGTGGCAATGCCACAGCGCGCGCACCCTCGAGCCCAGGGTTCGATCCCTGGCTCTCGCACGGGAGAAAATCCCATCTTTTTTCCGCGCAGTGCTGACAGGGTGGCCCCCCCTGTCAGCCACTGCTGTTGCCACGCGTGCAGCTGCGTGGGCCACGTTGGCCCTAGGCCCACTGGCAGTGCCTAGGGTAGATCCCTGCGCTGTATAAAATGTTTTTAACCTTTTCTGTTTTAAATCAAGTCCTTTTAAATTGCAGATTGGTCCCTGAAACTAATTTGATAATAACTTTTGTTTTATAAACCCAAACAATAAAAATAAAATATGTGCACTGCTCTAAATTAAATTATCTACCTATTGGTAACATTTGTTTTCTGTTTTGAATTTTCCAAATGCATTTCAAATTTGAATTCAAACAATTCATTTGTAATTTGATAAAATCCATAACTAATTCATACTAAATCCAAATAATGCAAATAACATATGTTTTCCATGCTATTTCAAACCACCTATTCAAATATAAATTTTGTTTCATGGTTTGAATAATAAAAATTGCCTAAATAATTTAAACCTTGTTTAATTCATTTAAATTTGATAAAATCATAACTTGCTCAAATTAAATTATTTTTGAACATGCAAAATATGTTTTCAACCTAGAAAAGTATAAACTTTTCAAATATGAATTTTATTTAATGTTTTGAACAAATAAAATTCAATTAATTTCCAAACTTGTTTTGAATTCATTTAAAACTTGTTTAATTTTGTTTAAGTCATAATAAATTCATCCTAATTCCTTTTTCAATATTTGAAACATGTAATCCAACTAAAATTTTGTGTTCTTTTCAAATATGAATTTTGTTATTTATTTTGCACAATTTAAATTGGTGAAAACAACAACTATTTGTGTAAGTCCTTTAAGGAACCAAAAATTCCCTAACTTAATAAATAAATTTTTAAATTGGTAAACCTTATTTCCAATTGGTTCTATTGTTGTTATTTTGTTGTTTTACCCATCCATGCATCATCCTAATCCACCTTCACCTGTTGGTTAATTGGGAAACAATTGTTCCAACCAAAATTCATGGTCTTTTCATATGCAACTCAAAATTGCATATGGGTCCATTTAAATTGTGTTACCAAGTCCACTAGTTTATTTTGATGCATCCATTAACTTGACATGCATCATCCCATGATTGTGCACTATGCCATGATATTGATTGTTTCTATTTCTGTCTTGTTTGATTGCTTCTTCTCGAATAGACGACGACGTTGAGACAGACGATACTTACGACACCCCTTCTGAGGATCTAGCTCAGTACCAGGCTGCTGAGTTTGCAGGCAAGTTATCACTCACATGAACCATTGTGTTCCTTTCAACATTGGTTACCGATACTTTCCGTTGTCTATTTTTCTAGCCCTATGTATAGTTGTTCTATTACGAACCTATCACATGAATCCCTTAACCCTGATATTGCCTCACCTCCACTCCTACAACCCCATTGTTTGAGCCAGTGTCTTACTAGCATGCTTAGGTTGTTTTGCCCAAGTCTGTTACCCGTTACTTTCTGTTACACTATTCTATTATGTTCTGGGGGCTCGATGTTAATCAATCAACCTGTTAATAATAATATGCTGTTAAGGCACCGGCAGGAGGCCCTGTGTGGTTTTGAGGCCTGCTAGTGTCGACCCTAATAGGAAAAGGGTCTTGTCTACTGATCCATGATGAGCGCACTATCCGCATGTGGGAAGCATGTATGGGCGCCCCCTCAATTTGATTCGATTCGCATCTCGTCCAAATCGCCTCATTTAGTTCGTGTTTTCCATTTGCCGCATGCATGTTTTTGCGAGCCCAACGCAGGGTGGAACTTTTGTAGTCGGCATATAGGGGGACACGTTCTTAGAGTGCTATGAGGGTCCCCTTTCTTCGGGGCTCGATTAGCCGTGCGCCCAAGGTGCTTTGGGCTTGATGCGAAGAAGAGTTGAGTTGTGTTGAGTGCCCCGCTTGGTGGGAGGCATCCCATCTGGCGGGTTATTCTTACGTGTACGGCCAAATTGGTGCACCCCTGCAGGGATAAATCTTCTCGAGAAGCCGTGTTTTCCGCGGTTATGGTTGACTTGGTGAAAGTACTGGCTAACAAGTACTCAGAACAACTTACACCTAACTATTGATAACTTGACTAGTAATAGCCTTATCGACACAACAACTTGATCCATTATTCATTAATCCAACTGTGTGAGTTATCCTCGGATTGCTTCTTTGGATAAGGGGCGAGGTCCAGGATGGGTTTGTTTGGTGGTTAGCTATAGTTGGTTACGATACGCTATCTTATCTTCTTTCTGTTAGCCGGAATTGGTAGAATCTCTGTAGTTGGTTAGCGCAGCCAGTTGCAGCATCTTTTATATCCCCTTTCTTCCGTTGAACCCAAGGCATCTGTGCTTGGTGTTGACGGGCTACACTTTGGTGAACTGTGAGTCTTGCTTGCCAGTACGTTTATGTACTGACCCCTCTGGGGCTGTGGTTTCCGCAGACTACGCTTACGAGGATCCCCGTGACGGCTACTACGTGGAGTTTGACGAGGCTGCTGACGAGTAGGTAGCAGACCCGGGCAGGATCCGAGACATCGTGGATGGGATCCGTTTTCTTTTCATTCCCGGCTTCTTAAGCCTATTTGGATTTGTCTGTACTCGGACCCTTTGAGTGTTTCCGCTGCTATGTAATGATGATATGTTGGGACATGTGTCCTCTGGATGATTGTATTTGCTATCTCTGCTCTAGTGAGAGCCATTTGCAACTTATTTCAATCTTTTGTGTCTTAGAGATATGTTGTGCTATCATTCTGTTACAAACCGTTGACGTACCATGTGTGTATGGTATGAAGTACGTCAATGGTAGTGTCCTGATTTCTATGGGATAGTTTACGTCGACGCTGAACAGATAGGGGTTGGTTGTCACACATACGTGTGTTGGCCTACTCGTAAGAGGACGCGGGTGCCGGTAAGCCCCGTAATCCAATCTACTACTGTTCAACGGAACGGCGAGTATCCTTTAGAAGTCCGGGTGCGACATCCTATCTGCGGGACTATATCTTTCACCCTTCGGAAGTTCAGAGAAGATTGGTACCCAAAGATAAAAATTCCGGAACCTGCCCAATCTTGGCTAGGTTCTTTCTTTTACCATAAGGACATCCCAGTCCCTGGTAAGGAAAACGGGGTTCCTCCATTTGTTAATTCTGCCGCCATCCCTCGAGAGAGTTGGACAGTCGCAGCAGTACAAACATTGCCGGAAAACCTGATGAAGATAAAACGACGTATCGCCAAGCTTACTTCCTCTCAGCCTTCTTTAACTGGGAAGGATACCGTTTTATGTTGGTTCGGACGCCGCATCCAACCTCTCTCCTTTCGTTCCCGGCTCCTTTGTGAATACAAAGGGCCAGAAGATAGCATGAGGGGGACATATAAGGCTTATACAAAGAATGATTTTATAAAGCGGCTTAACCAACTGGTCGCTTCCAGCGATCAAATTTAAGAAAGTCTGGCGATTTATCACGTGGAAAATCTGGCCCCTAAGGTATTTATACTTTCCTTGCTTCCGGGTTTTCTTCAGATTAACTTCCTTCTCCGACTTCCAACATAACGTTAATTCTTTCCTAGTTCGACGAACTTCAAGGAGCTGATCTTGCCTCCGACATCGAGCTTAGCGAATTACATGCTAGCTTTTATAATGATCGGAAATGCAAAAGGCAAGTGACTTTCGGGAAAACGGTAACTGTTGATGGAATTCCCATCGCCACCTCCCGGTATATTTCTGGAACTTACCTAGTTATCATTTTCCTTTGGTTCTTCAAGATTTTTATTTCTCGGATATTCTCCTTTCAGCCTTGCCCCAACTCCTCTGAAGGCAAAGAAGTTGAAGAAACATAAAGCTGTTATCAAAGAAGAATCTTCTTCTGCAACCACGGGCGTGAGAGGGAGAACGGAAACACAGACGGGTGGAAATCTCCGGTTATCTGTTGGAAACGAACCCATCTCCAATTTGGACAGCAATATCCGGATAAAGGAAGAACCATTCGACGACCTTGGATATATTCGTCCAGAGGCTAAGAAATTCTTCGCCCCTGCCCCTCTGATTCGCCCTTGGCCACAAGGCGGATTAGTTGTTCACAATGATTTCGTATTTTCACCTCGTCAGGTCATACAAGATGGCCTTCATCACGTTGGGATTCTGTTCTCGGACTATGCAAAAGAATTCAACGAGACTTTGGCAAACTTGCGAGAAATGAGCCAGGTAATACTTCCAGCCCCCAAGCATTAAGTTGAAAGCCTGGCTTCTTCTTAATGCTTCTTACTATGCTTGCTCATACTTAAGCATTTGGCTTTCATTTCCGTCCTTCAGCATTCTGCTGATGCCATAAACTTAGAAGTTTTTAATAAACTTAACATCAAGAATGAAGAGGTGAAAACCCTTCAGTCTATTATTAAGTCTAAGGATAATGAGCTGGCATCATCTCAGCTACAGTTATCGGAAACAACAGGTATGCTTTTACTCTGTTTTATCCGAGTTATCAATAAGCATTTTCCCGAGATATTTTTAAACTCGGAATTTTTTTACTTGATTTTCAGCTGCTTTGGCTAAGGCCAAGGAAGTAGCCGAAGATGCCGGCAATGCCGAACGTCTTCGCAAGGAGAATTCGGACCTTCATAAGGAGCTTATGAAGGTTCGAGAAGAACTGGAAGCCAGTAATCTGGCCCTTGGAATTGCTCAATCCAAGGCTTCCGAACAGGCAGAGAAAGATAAATCCACTATCCAGGATTTGGAAAGTATCTTAATCCTTCGCCTAAAGGAATGTTCCGAAATTGACAAGGTTCTCAGTGAGTGTTATTTCATTTACCGATTCGTCCATGTCTTTCTTTCTTTCTCTGTTTTGTCACCTAACCTTTTTGGAGGCTTGTTTCGACAAACAGGAAATTATCCAGGTCTTTCTCGCATTGACAAAATCCGAGCCTTTGGTAAGGTATGGAATGCGATCAGAAACGCTGGAATGCAACTGATCAGCAAGTTCTTCCCTGCGAGTACCATAGAATTCTCGGAGATTTATAAACTTCCGGGTGTTATTCTGGAGGTGGCGGAATCCAGGGAGTCCTCCTTACGCTCCGCTGCACGGGGTGGTGCACGCATGGCCTTAGGCCTTATGCGAATGCATTACCCTGGTGCCAAATCTTGGCGTGTGGCATCCGGTATCCCTCAAGGATACACAGAGAACCAACGAGCCAGCATCTTTGATGAAATCAAAGGCCATGCTACCAAGATTGCCTCTATGGTAAACATCTCTATCACCTATCCGGAAGAGAAAGTCCCTGAAGCCCCCGAGAATGACAGCAGCGACGAAGACTCGGATGCTTGAAGGGCTATCCTGATCCTGGATGGCGGAATTTAGACAATAGGAGCATTACTACACTTTTACAATGTAATTCATATTGTAATGCTTCTATTCCTTTTGTATAAACAAGAACTCCGCCTTTTGCAGTTTTAATTATGGAATTCTTTGCAAGATTTTAAGGTTTTAATATTCCTTTGCCTTCTAAGTTCTCTGGCTTATATGTTTTAACTGTCCTTAGTGTTTGAAATGGCTTAATAGTATTATGAATCGTCATGCCGAGTAACTGGGTAGAACCGATCAGCTTGAACTCGGAAACATGGATCATACTAAAAGCATTTTTACTATCTAGCTTTAGTGACCCAACACATAAACAATCAGATAATACTTAGAGAAAAGTAAGGAATTTATTGAAACTTGGGCACGCAGGCACAATCCGAGTTTCCTTTAGCCGTTAGCAGGCTGAAAATCATTCCGTTTTTTAAACACCGAGCACGCAGGCACAATTCGGGTTAACATTGAGTATTTTGTAAGATCATTGGGAAATAGATAAGGTGGAATCATGCTTTGTACTATAACGAACTTGTAAAAACATGGACATCAAAATTTCGACAACTTTATTTCATGATCTCAAAGATGTTTACATAGAAATTGAACTAAGTATAGAAGGGACGTAACTGCTGGATGCTCCAAGGCCTCTTTGTCTCTCCTAGTTCATCATCTATCTTTCTCTTTCTTTTGCGATTCGGCTTCTCGGGATCATCTTCCGTGTCCCGAATATCTACAAGATAATATGACCCATTTTTCATAGCTTTGCTGATTACAAATGGTCCTTCCCAGACTGGGGCCAATTTGTGCTTTCTTTGCTGCACCAATCTCAGCACTAAGTCACCCTCTTTAAAAGACCGATGCCTGATTTTCCGACTATGATAACGTCGTAAACCTTGCTGGTAAATGGCGGATCTTTGAAGCACAAGCTCTCGTTCTTCTTCTAAGAGATTGACGACATCCTGTCGTGCTTCTTCGGCATCCGAGTCATCGAAATACCGCACTCTTGGGCTATCATGGATCATGTACGTTGGAAGAATAGCTTCCGCACCGTAAACTAGGAAAAACGGAGTTTGCCCAGTCGGCCTATTTGGCGTCGTTCGAATGCTCCAAAGCACAGAAGGTAACTCCTCTACCCATGCTCCAGCTGCTCTATGAAGAGGAGATTCGAGTCTTGGGCGTATTCCTTGCAGGATTGAGCTATTTATTCGCTCAACCTGGCCATTAGATTGCGGGTGTGCCACAGATGCAAGATCTAGGCGAATTCCCGTTTGTCGGCAATATTTTGCCAACTCTCCAATGGAGAAATTTGTCCCGTTGTCGGTTATTATGCTGTGTGGAACGCCGTATCTCATTACTAAGTCAATGATGAAATTTCTGGCAGTTGCACCATCCAGCTTTTTGATGGGTTTGGCCTCCACCCATTTGGTATACTTGTCCACTGCTACGAGTAGATGTGTAAGTCCACCTCTTGCAGTTTTGAACGGTCCCATCATATCTAGCCCCCAGACCGCAAACGGCCATGTAATGGGGATAGTTTTGAGTGCTTGGGCCGGCAAATTAGTCTGCTTGGCGTAATATTGACACCCAGCGCACGTATTAACTATGTGTTCAGCATCTGTCTTGGCTGTTAGCCAGAAAAACCCAGCGCATAATGCTTTTTTTAACTATGCTTTTTGATTGAGCATGATGTCCGCAATCTCCGGCATGGATTTCTTCCAGTATTTCTCGTCCTTCTTCTGGTGAGATACACCGCTGAAAAATTCCGGAAGTACTGCGTTTATACAGATAATTGTCAATTACCACGTATCCTTTGCATCGACGCTGTATTTGTCTTTGCAAGACTTCGTCTGCTCCCTCCGGGTACTTCTGGTTGACTAAGAAGTTTAGATATGGAATTGTCCAGTCCGGTTTGACGAGCATAACTTCAATTGATTCGGAAGCCAGAGGATACTCGACATCTCCACCTTTTATGGATGGCTCGTGCAAATGCTAGACGAATACACCTGGTGGTAAGGTTTTTACCCTCTCTGACCCCATGCGGGCTAATGCATCCGCGTTCCAATTTTCCTCCCTTTTGATGTGGAGTACTTCGAATCCGAAGAAACAGATGGCAAACTCGTCCACCGTTCTCCGATATTCGGCCATTATAGGGCTTTTGGCGTCCCAGGTTTGGTTAAGCTGATGCTGTACCAAATCCGAGTCGCCATAACACAGGATGCGTTTTACTCCTATTTCCTTTGCAATATGCAGGCCGTGAAGCAGAGCTTCATATTCTGCCACGTTATTACTGGCGTTGAAGTGTATTTGCAATACGTACTCCATCGTGTCTCCCTTAGGGGATTTTAAGACTACACCGGCGCCAGCGCCCTCTTTCATCTTGGATCCGTCAAAGTGCATGATCCAGTATTCGGACTCCGGCATTGGTGTTTTCTCCATTGCTTCCGTCCAGTCGGCGACAAAATCTGCCAAAACCTGGGATTTTATTGCCGTCCTTGGCTGATACTTAATGTCGAAGGCTGCTAGCTCGATACCCCATTTGGCTACTCGACCAGTTGCCTCCGCATTGTTTATAATGTCCCCTAGTGGTGCTTTACATACCACCGTTATGGAATGCCCTTGGAAGTAATGGCGCAGTTTTCTAGATGCGAAAAATACGCCATATGCCAGTTTTTGATAGTGTGGGTACCTTTGTTTGTATTCGGAGAAAACTTCACTTATGTAATATACCGGATGCTGGTCTGGTATGCTTTGTTCGTCTTTCTTCCACTCCACGATGATTACCGCACTAATAACCCTGCTTGTAGCCGTGAGGTACAATAACATAGGTTCTTCGTCTTTTGGGGATGCCAAAATCGGAGCTTTCATCAAAGTTTCCTTTAACTGGGCTAACGCTGCATCATCCTCTTCTGTCCACTCGAACTTGTCGGATTTCTTCAGCAACTTGTAGAGTGGTAAGGCTTTATCCCCCAGTCGACTAATAAATCTGCTGACGGCAGCGGCGGAACCCGTCAATCTTTGGACATCTTTCACACACGTAGGTTTCGAGATGTTCAAGATGGCTTTGATCTTTTCCGGGTTAACCTCTATTCCTCTGTGGGAAACGATGAAACCCAGAAGTTTTCCTGAGGGAACCCCGAATACGCACTTAGATGGATTTAACTTCATCTTGTAGGTGCGCAAGTTTTCAAAAGTTTCTCGCAGATCCTCAAGGAGTGTATCTTTTTCCTTGGTTACGACAGCAATATCGTCCACGTAAACATGGACGTTTTTGCCAATCTGACTATGCAAACAACGTTGCATGCAACGCTGGTAAGTTGCACCTGCGTTCTTCAGGCCAAATGGCATGGTTACATAATAGTACGTCCCGTATGGGGTTATGAAAGAAGTCTTAATTTGATCTTCCTTTTTCATGCGTATTTGGTGGTACCCGGAGTATGCATCCAAAAAGCACAAAAGCTCAGAGCCTGCAGTGGCATCTATTATTTGATCAATTCGCGGTAACGCGAACCTATCTTTCGGACACAATTTGTTCAAGCCTGTGTAATCTATACACATTCTAAGAGCAGTAGTGTCTTTCTTCGGTACTAATACCGGATTTGCAGACCATTCAGTGTGGATTACTTCCTGGATGAAATCTGCTGCTAAAAGCCGGATAATTTCCTTGCCAATAGCCTTCCGTCTTCTTCCGTCAAATCGACGGAGACCTTGTTTGACGGGTTTTGATCCTGGAATCACCTTGAGTTGGTGCTCAGCAAGTTCCCTGGGTACGCCTGGCATGTCAGCTGGACACCAGTCAAAAATATCCCAGTTCTCACGGAGGAACTTGATGAGCTCGCCTTTCTATTTGTCGGTCATCCCAGTCCCTACAACGACGAATTTTGTCGGATCTTTGGGATCTAGGATTACCTGTCTTGTATTCTCGGACGCCTTGAAGCTGTCTGCTGGCTTCCGAGTTTCTTTTCCTGCCGGCATTTCTGTCGGCGATACCTCCTTGGCTAATTTCTTCAGTTCTTCCTTTGCTATGACTCTCTCTGAGCGCAAAGGGTGTTTTCTTTCTCCAACACGTTTGCCAGCTTGAAGTCACCAGCTATGGTGATTACTCCTCCTTTGGGTCCTGGCATCTTCAGCTTGTTATAGATATAATAGGATCTTGCCATGAATTTGGCGAAAGCTGGACGTCCGAGTATTGCGTGATACACGCTTTCGAACGGCACTACTTCGAAGGATACTTTTTCCTGCCGGAAGTGATCTTTATCTCCGAAGGTGACATCTAGGGAAATCTCTCCTAGGGATCGTGCTTGTCTGCCAGGAACAATGCCATGGAAGCGTATGTTGCTGTAATTGAGCTGGGACTCGGAAATCTTCAGATGCTTCAGTGTATCTAGGTACATTATGTTAATGCTGGATCCTCCATCCATCAGCACTCTTCTTAGCCTAGTGTTCTGGACAATAGGGCTTACAACAAGAGCTTGTGTGCCGGGTTCAGGGATATTCCCGGGATGATCAGACTGATCCCAGGTTATTGGTGTGTTGGAGTACTTCAAGAATTTCGGGGTTGCCGGAACAACCGCGTTTATTTCTCGAAGTGTTCTTTTGGCCACCTTTGCTGACGGAGTTGCTAGGAATGTTAGCATTGCTTCTCCATCAACTCTCGGAAATTTGGGTTCGCCCTTTCGCTGTTGTTCCTGGATTTTTTCATCAGTGTCCGATTCACTGTCTTCTTTGTCAGCTTCTGGCCTTTGTTTGGCGGGTTTCCTTTTGGACCCCTTCCCCTTATTTCCGGATCCTGCACAGACTTTCATGTGCTTATTCAGCCGGCATTGCGCGTTTGTGTGGGTGGGTTTCCCAAATTGTAAATGGTGGACACAGGGTTCCGACTTAATCCTCTCCCACTCCTCTGGAGTGTAGTTGATTGGATCAGGACTGCGTCCTTTCCACTTATTCCCTTTTTCACTTTCAAAGGCTATGTTGACCTCTTTGGGTTTTGTCGTTGTTTCTGGAGTTCCTTTTTTGTCAGAACAAGGAGTTTTCTTGGCAAGTATCAGTGATTCGATATTGCCCCCTCTTGCTCTGATATCGTCTTCGGCTGCAGCATGTTCGTTGGCGGTTGTAAGCATAGATCCGAGATCTTTGTGCTGTTTGGAACCAACCATGAAAGGTACAAGTCCGGGTTTTAGGCCATTGACGAAAGCATGCATTGCTTGTACGTCAGTTACTCCAGAACAACTATTCTTCATTGCCGTCCATCTGGAGATGAAATCCACGTATGGTTCATCCTCGAATTGGGTGCAACGGTTCAGCTGGTTGATGCTGTTCGGGCGTTTGTACGTTCCCCAGAAATGCTGAGTAAATACTCTAGCCATATCATCCCAGCTGTCGACAGTTCTTGATGGTAATCCATTGATCCAATCTCTGGCTCCGTCCAGTAACATTAGGGGAAGAAACTTGACAGCTTCCAGGTATGTCCCATTGTTGATCTGGACGGCTGTATAGTAGTCTGAGAGCCAGGTGTCCAGGTTTGTGCTGCCGGTGTATTTCTGGTACGTTGGACCGACTTTGGCGAAGCCAGAATGCAGGGTTATCCTTCGGATCCTGTCAGTGAAACACTTAGGACCAAAGTATAGATCATCCTTTTCCGCTCTATCAATGTGTGCGGAATATCTTCCAGCTGAATGGACAGAAGGGGATATACTCCTTTCTTTTCCATTGTTGCGCGGACGCGCTTTTCCGGGATTGTATCTATCTCTTCCATGATCACGCCCTTTTGGATTAGGCGGAGTCCTGCTCCTGTGCCTTTCTTTATCCTTAGGAGGTGTCCGGGATCTCTCACGTCTGTGAGGTATATCGTATCTTCCGGCTTTCTCAGCTGGGTTTCTCGGAGGTGGCATTGTTTTGCCGTCATTCCGGTATTTTTCTTCCCGATCGTGGGGTTTGAGTCCACCTTTCGGGGGATGGGATCCGGTTCGGGACGCTTCATCCCTATTGTCGGGGTTTTTCTTGTCTTTTCTCGGATCCTCTTTTTTATCCTTTGAATTGTCTGAATCTCCAGGTTCCTATGGTCCAGGTGCTCCAGCGGCGCAAGTAGCTGTTTTGCATAGGGCGGAGTTATCCTGCAGTCTTCCTGATCGCTCTTGGGCCCGCTGTTGTTGTTGCAATGCTTTTCCTAGGAAAGCATACACCCCTTGAGCTTTTCACCATTAGAGTACAAGTCATTGTTGAGGATGGCAAATGCTGCTTCCGCGTTTTCTGCTGCGGTTTTGTATATTGGTTCGCCTCTGGCATCTTTGCCGTTTACCTGCTTTTGCCAAGATGGGTTGTGAAACCTTTCTTTTGGCGGCAGTACTTCCGGTCTTACGATTCCGGGTAACCTTGTAGGTTTAATGCCAGATCTATTGTTTCTCTCGTACTCCTCGATTTCTTCCTTCATGAACTTAATGTCATCCTGGGTTTTTTGGAGGTGTTCGCGAGTTCTGAGTAGATGTTGCTGTTGCCGTTGGAAAGCTCGTCTCCTGGCTTCCAGCATCTCAGGGGGTTCGTTTAATCCCACTGGCGTTTGCAACAGATCCTGTTCTTCTTGTTCTGTCATTGGCGGAGCAAGGATTTCTTTGATTTTCTTCTCCGCAGGCTTTGTTCCGCTAGCATCTCCTATTTCCAGGTTTTCATCAGCTGCATCAGCCAATTTTTTCTTCCGGATTTTGTATTGGAGCTTTTTGGTGGTTTTATGCTTTTTCTTGGAAGAGGGAGGCTTTTTGACAGGCTCATCTTCTGTCAATTCCTTGACATTAGGAAATACCGGAGAAGTTTCTCCGTCTTCTCTCTCTTCCTCTGGCGGAGGGGTTTTAGGGTTTTCCTGGCTGACGGCATCCGTGCCTTCAGCCGGTTTTGCCATTAGCACTTCATGGAATCCCTCTTGAAGAGATTTTACATTTCTTTCGAAGGTATCCTCATCCTCATCTTCGGAATCGAAATTATCCGATCCGGTTTCAGACTCTAATCTCGCCTCAATGGCGGCTAGCACTGAATCAGCTTCCGAGTTCATCGTCATATTGACGGATGTCGGATCTTCCACCTCTGTGATGGGTGTGTTGTTATCTGCCTCTTGCACGGGATTTCCGTCATCCGTGTTTTCGGCGACTTCGGATTGCACCATGCCGATAAAGTGTGTATCACTTTTTGGTCGGCGATCTGAGCAGAATCCGGTATCATAGTTATCTTCGACTGGGTAAAGGGCGGGTGGGAAATATTTGCTTCCACCACAAAACCCCATTGCTTCTGTAGTTAGTCCGATAAAGATGTTAGCAGATCCGATCGGTAACACGCAGGCACTTACCAGGTGGTTTTGCGCCGGTATGTAGGATCCGTTGTCGAGGAAGCGTCCGACGTCGTCGTCGAACTCCAAGCTTCCGACAGTGATTGATCTTCCGATTCCGCCGAGTATCCCAGATCGGAACTTCACGCCTGACGTCGTTTGCCCCACGGTGGGCGCCAACTGTCGAGATATCGTAGTAGTTTTCATAGACGGGGGTGCCATGAGACTACGGTAGAGACGTGGGGTAACGGGATCGCGTGGTGGACAATGATACAGGGTTTTCCCAGGTTCGGTACGTCGCGACAGTACGACGTTCCTACTCCTGCAATCTTACTAATCAGGGCTAAAACCTGTGTGTAGAATTACAATGTGAGGTTTAGATCTAGCTATTCGCTGAGGATCAACTTCCCGGCGAATTAGCCTATAGCTTCTTCTCTGGTTCTCTCATCTCCCGTTCGGCTTTATATAATAGCCGGATTAGGGCTTACAGAATAGGAAACCTAGAAGACTACGGTAACTATAACTTGGAAAGTAAGGAATCCGTCTTCTCCTCCAAGCCAGATCACGTGGGCCATGATCCGGGTTCTTCTAGAATTCGGCTTCTGTGCGTCAGGCTACTGGGCCGCCCAATGGACCATAGCCCATTACCACTTGGGCCACCCTGGTAATCCGGCACTTATGACTACCATCTGACATACCCCTATTTGGTATATATCCGACAATAAGGGAGGGGGAGTCACTAGATTTTCACACAGGTTTAATCAAATTATCTTCTCTTATGGGCTTAGAGAAGTGGATATGTCTGGTGGACAGTTTACTTGGTCCAATGGTCATTCTGACCCTACCTTGGAAAAGTTGGATAGAGTCCTCATGAATAATGAGTGGGAAAATTGTTTTCCCTTAACTCATGTCAAGAAGATTCCTAGATTTTTATCTGATCATAACCCTTTGGTGTTAGATACTGGAGAAGGTTTAATTAACAAGGTAAAGGAGTTTAGGTTTGAAAAATCCTGGATTGATCACCCTGAGTTCCAGGACGGAGTTAAATTGCCTGGAACTCCTCTGTGGTGGGAGGGGATAGTGTATCTATTATTCAAAATAAGATTAAAAAGGTTAAAAACTCCCTTAAGGGGTGGGGAGCAAATGTTAGAGGTGACTCTATTGCGAGGAAAAAAGATCTACTAGCTGAGTTGGCAAATCTTGAGCAGATAGAAGAAAATCAGATGCTTTCAGGGGAGCAGTACATTAGGAAGGGGGCTGTGCAGAAGGAAATTATGTCCATTCTGGAAGAAGAAGAAAAATATTGGTTTAGTAGGTCAAGTGAAAAATGGTTACTACAGGGGGATCTTAACACTGCCTATTTTCATAGAATTGCAAATGGGAGGAAGAGGAAGAGTATAATGTACTCCTTGTCTCATGTTGGTGTTGAAATACAGGGGACCATGGCCCTTTTGTGCCATGCAACTGAGTATTATAAATCTTTGTTTGGGTATGGACCTAAATGTGAGATTAGTTTGTCAGATGATGTTTGGAGTGTAGATGAGAAGCTTTCTGTGGAAGATGTGCAAATTTTAGATGTTCCTTTTTCTGAGCAAGAAGTTAAATCAGCCATAGATAGTATGGAAAAGAACAAAGCCCCTGGACCTGATGGAATTCCTATTGAATTCTATCAGGCATGCTGGCCTCTGGTTAAAAAAGAGATAATGCAGCTTTTTTGGGATTGGTATGAGGGAAACCTTCCTTTGTATCGGTTGAACATTGGTTTGATTATTTTACTTCAAAAGACACCTGATGCAGATGTCATTCAGAAATATAGACCTATCTGTTTGTTGCAAGTTCTGTACAAGATTCTCACTAAAGTGATAACTTGTAGACTTGAACCTTTTATGTCAAAACTAATTTCACCTTGTCAAAATGCTTTTATTAAAGGTAGGAATATTATGGATGGGATTTTATCTTTGCATGAGATCTTGCATGAGTCTAGGAGGAAAAATCAGCAGAGGGTTGTACTCAAACTGGATTTTGAAAAAGCATATGATAAGGTGGATTGGGAGTTCTTGCTAAATTGTGTTTCTCAGAAAGGTTTTAATCATAGATGGAGGAGGATTATTAAGGACATAGTTTATAATGGCACCTTATGTGTCAAGATTAATGATACCAGAGGAAAAGATTTTCCTAGTCATAGAGGGGTTAGACAGGGAGATCCTCTTTCACCCTTCCTGTTTAATTTGGCAGCTGAAAATCTAACTAAAATGATCAACCAAGCTCAACAAGCTGGCCTTTTGGTGGGTTTGGTTCCCCATTTGATAAATTTGGGGGTTGCTATTTTACAATATGCTGATGATACTATCCTCTTGATCCAGGATGTTAAGGAACAGGCTATTCATATGAAACTAATTCCTTTTCTTTTTGAGGCTATGTCTGGTTTGAAAATTAATTTTGAGAAAAGAGAGGTGATGATGGTTCTTAAAGATGATGTTAAAAATCTAGAATATGCTGATATGTTTGGTTGTCAACTTGGCAGCTGGCCAATTAAATACCTGGGAGTCCCTGTCTGTGGCTCTAGGTTGAAAGTGGTAGAGCTAAATGGTGTGCCAGACAAACTTAAAAAGAAGTTGGATGGTTGGATAGGGAATAATTCTTCAATTGGGGGAAGACTCACTCTGATTCAATCCTCCCTGGGGGGGACTGCTATCTATTTGATGTCTATGTATTTGTTGCCTGTGTCCAACCTGGAGCTTATGGCAAAAATAATTAGGAGGTTTTTTTGGCAAGGGACCGGGGTTAATAAGAAGTATTACATGGTTAAATGGAATGCAGTGTGTAGACCTAGGAAAAAAGGAGGCTTGGGAATTAAAAATCTAAAGATTCAGAATATTTGCTTGTTGTGCAAATGGTGGTGGAGGTTGGAATGTGAGGATGGAATGTGGAAAAAATTGGTTTGCAATAAGTATATTATAGATAAAGGGATTTGGGCAATTAAACCAAAACAAGGTGATTCCCCTGTGTGGAAGGACCTTTTGAAAGTAAGGAAGTTTTATCTTTTGGGCAGAAAGATGTGTGTGGTTGGGGGTAATGAAACTAATTTTTGGCAGGATGCTTGGCTTGGAGAGGCTCCTCTGTGTAGTGTCTTCCCTATGCTTTTTGAAATTTGTGATCAACAGGAGTTAACTGTGAAGGAAATGCACAATATTGGGTGGGCCTTTTCCTTTAAAAGATGGCTAACACCAGTTCTGCAACGGCGGGCAAGGGAGTTAAGGAGTGCCTTGAGTACTGTAGCTTTGGGGACTGGAAAGGATATACCAAAATGGAAATATAATAAGAATGGGATTTTCTCTGTAAAGTCTTTATATAACAAGTTATCTTCCTTTGGACCGAATAGATCTTTTAAGCATCTGTGGAAAGCTAAGATTCCACTTAAAACTAAGATTTGGCTATGGCTTATTTGGCATAATGCTATTGCCACTAAAGATAATATGTTAAAAAGAAATTGGGTTGGAAGTCCTATTTGTAGGTTCTGTCATCTGAATGAGTCTATTAGTCATTTGTTCTTTGAGTGCCATGCTGCTAGTTTTGTTTGGAGTTCGGTGTGTGCAGCTATTGGTTCTAATGCTAGACCCACTGGGTTTACTCATTATTTTTGGTGGATAAACAGTTTTTTCCCTGGGAAAACTAATTTGCATGTAGTTGGAATTGCTGCTCTATGCTGGGCTGTCTGGAAGTTGCGGAACAGAGCTTGTTTCGAGGGCAAGACTATATCATCTCCTGTTGAGATGGTGTGTTACATGTGTATTTTTCTTCGTTATTGGGCAGGTTTACAGGTTGAAGGAGACAAGAACTTGCTGGAAGAGGGAGCGGCGATGATTCAAGATGTAGCAGTGAGGGCTTATGCATCAACTGTTTCTCCGACGCGTGATGAAGCTGATGCAGGTGGTGCTGCTGATGCTGTTGAGGATGAATCCGACTGATGAAGCGTCTTTCCTTGTTTTTTGGTGATGCAGTCCGGCTACTTTTCAAGTTTGTGGGCTGTGATCTTGTGAAACTTGTTGTTAGGCCTTTTGGTCCTTGCTCGGTTTCGTGGTTCCAGGTTTGGTTCCTGGTAGACTGATCCCTAGACTGTTCGGTGCGTTTTGGTGATGCTACTTTAGTTTCTTTTCGTTGGATGTGTTTGTGTTTTTGTACATAAGACCTCTGTTCTGTTATGTCAATAATGGAACCCGTCTCTCCTTGTGGGAGGCGTATGTAAAAAAAAAGTAAGTTGTAATACCAAGATGCTGGTAAATGATAATGCTCTTCACCACCTCAAACGGACAATGATCTTAGTGTCTATTTTGGATGATGCTTAAGTTGTGATACTTTTGATCGATATCTTTTAGTATATTTTAATATAAAAAGCAGCAGCTGTGTGCATCATCACAATGCTTAGGCTGGGGCTTTGTTCCCATTTCAGAATAAATAAATAAATATATAATATCCGTTTAGACCATGCATAGACAAAAGTAGATGTGTCGTCGTGTCATCGCAGAGCATTAACCGATGGTATTTCCTTGCGGCCATCAAACCTAGGATGCGTGGGGTCACCTAATCAACATCGTTGGCATGCTGGCACAGGAATGCTAAATGCTATCATAAACTTCCAAGGCATTTGCATGCATGCTTCACTTTTTTTTTGATAAAAAGGAAAACCTCTTGCTCCATTAACGAAACACGTTTGGCTACAAGGTTTCAAATTTTTGACCCCAGACAGACCCATACTTTGCACCACAGGAAACAAAGAACAATTTGAGGTAAAAAAAATAGTCTGAGCATTATTACAACCATGAGGCAAAGAAAAAACACAAATAACAACAAGAAACATAATTACAACGACAACCAACACTAACACCAAGCCCTAACAAGATCAGAGCCCAAGTGCAGCCGTTACTGATAAAGTCAACCACTGTCTATTCTTCGACATGTGGGCGCCCATCCATTGGAAAGACTGAAGATTTCATGGAGCACCATCTTCATCACCTCAGTTCCTCGCTGTAGTGCTTTTGCCACCTTTGGTATCTGCAATTCAGACCAATCAGTCAAAATTTACAAATATGATACATTAATCACAAGGATCATTCGGCATAATATTGTCAAAACAAGCCCTATTTATTTTCTTCCACACTACCCAGAGCATTGTAGCTAAAAAAATCTTTAACGGTTGCTCTCTCATAACCACTGAAACCGCACACCCAATCCCCAAGGTTATCAATCGAATGTGGTTAATTTGATGAATTGGATGCACATTGTAAAGCCCCCCACAAAAATCTTGCAACCGGACAGCTGAAGCACATGTGATCTATGCTCTCATCCATGTCACAGAACATGCAATGAAATTCACCCTCCTTAGTCAGAGTTGTTTTCCACATAATAAGCCACAAGAAGATTTTAATCTTAGAGGTTAGCCTCATTTTCCAAAGCTGTTTAAAAGTTTTAGCAGGTGTTTAGGTTTGTAAGGCATTGCACAATGTCGAGACATCGTAGTAGTTTTCATAGACGGGGGTGCCATGAGACTACGGTAGAGACGTGGGGGAACGTGATCGCGTGGTGACAGTGAACACAGGATTTACCCAGGTTCGGTATGTCGCGATAGTACGACGTGCCTACTCCTGCACTTCTCACTAATCAGGACTAAAGCCTGGATATAGAATTACAATGTGAGGTTTCGATCTAGCTATTCGCAGGGGATCAACTTCCCGGCGAGTTAGCCTATAGCTTCTTCTATGTTATCCCTTATTAAACTTATCTCCCGTCCGGCTTTATATAATAGCCGGATTAGGGCTTACAGAACAGGAAACCAAGAAGACTACGGTAACTATCACTTGGAAAGTAAGGAATCCGTCTTCTCCTCCAAGCCAGATCACGTGGGCCGTGATCCGGGTCCTTCTAGAATCCGGCTTCTGTGCGTCGGATTACTGGGCCGCCCAATGGACTACAGCCCACTACCGATTGATACACCCTGGTAATCCGGCACTTTGACTACCATCTGATATACCCCTATTTGGTATATATCCGACAGTAGCCCCCAAGAAGGATTAAAACTCTGATTCACCGCCTTTCGCCAAATGTGCTTTGTCCGAGAAATTTCAATCAGCAGTCTTGATTCTTCTTATTCTTCTTTGAAAAGAGATGGTAACGTGAAACTCGAAATCCTGAAAATCCGGCTTTTCTCTCACGATCCTTCGTGGAGAAGGAACTTCCTACGTCAGCGCTTGAGACGTGCTGACGTAAGGGACGCTTGGGTTTCACGCGGGAAACCCAGTAACGTATCTCTGACAGATTCTCACGGGAAACGAGGAGATAGCTATCATTACCCTGTCGTTTCATTTCCCGGATTTTCCGGCGAGTGACACGCGTTGATCATCCAACGGTCAAAATAGCCGTTGACACGTATCTTGACGGATTTCCGGCTATAAGTAGCCGTCTTCGTCCTCGCTGAAATCCTTCCGCACTCTCACTCTCCACGCCATTGCCGCGCACGAGCCCTCGAGCGAAGAACAGTTCTCGAGCGCGAATCGCACCCAGAGCACCACCGGAAACGCAACGCGCCACCACCTAATGGCATCCTCGCCGTCATCCCCCACTCGCTCCGCCGCGCACACCATCGACGAAATCATCAGCGACCTAGATCCGCAGCTAGGATCCCCGAAGCACGCCGGCGACGAGCCAGAAAAGACCGCGGCCTCTGCGGCGGGCGGAGGAGATCTTTCCACCACCGCGAACCTCACGGGCTCGAGCTCCATGCCTTCCCCGCCGTTTGCTCCCGAGACGGCGGAGGAGAAGATCACATTCCATGGCGACGAGCATACCGTCGCCGGTGCTAACGAAGCAACGGAATTCGTCGGCAATTGGAGTCCGAGTAACACTCCTCTCCTCCTCCTTCGACGAATGTCAAAAGAGGGATTAATAGTTAAAGGAAAATGGCGGAACTCAGAAGGCGAACTCGAGCCCAAACCAAAACACGGAGAACGCGTCCTCCTTACCTCTCACATCACGAGAGGTATGGGTTTACCTCCTTCCGCCTTTTTCTTGGACGTACTTAACTTTTATGGCGTTCAGCCACATAACCTTTCTCCAAACTCCATCCTCTATCTAGCTAGTTTCCAAGCCCTCTTTGAAGGGTATCTCGGGATAACTCCTAGTCTAGATTTTTGGCAATATTTCTTTGAGGTAAAACATAACATCACAGAAGGTATTTCTCCTATCTGCGGGACTATATCTTTCACCCTTCGGAAGTTCAGAGAAGATTGGTACCCAAAGATAAAAATTCCGGAACTTGCCCAATCTTGGCTAGGTTCTTTCTTTTACCATCAGGACATCCCAGTCCCTGGTAAGGAAAACGGGGTTCCTCCATTTGTTAATTCCGCCGCCATCCCTCGAGAGAGTTGGACAGTCGCAGCAGTACAAACATTGCCGGAAAACCTGATGAAGATAAAACGACGTATCGCCAAGCTTACTTCCTCTCAGCCTTCTTTAACTGGGAAGGATACCGTTTTATGTTGGTTCGGACGCTGCATCCAACCTCTCTCCTTTCATTCCCGGCTCCTTTGTGAATACAAAGGGCCAGAAGATAGCATGAGGGGGACAGATAAGGCTTATACCAAGAATGATTTTATAAAGCGGCTTAACCAACTGGTCGCTTCCAGCGATCAAATTGAAGAAAGTCTGGCGATTTATCACGTGGAAAATCTGGCCCCTAAGGTATTTATACTTTCCTTGCTTCCGAGTTTTCTTCAGATTAACTTCCTTCTCCGACTTCCAACATAACGTTAATTCTTTCCTAGTTCGACGAACTTCAAGGAGCTGATCTTGCCTCCGACATCGAGCTTAGCGAATTACATGCTTGCTTTTATAATGATCGGAAACGCAAAAGGCAAGTGACTTTCGGGAAAACGGTAACTGTTGATGGAATTCCCATCGCCACCTCCAGGTATTTTTGTCGGGGGGTTACCCCCGAGTAGGGTAAAGGCAAGTACTAAAGGCAAGATCAGGAGGGATGTTTGGCCGAGTAGCCGGCTACCCGGTACTCGCTACCCGGTCGACTGCTACCCGGTCTTACACCTAGACGGCCAGAAGGATGAATCAAGAGAGTTATGTTCCTCCGAATAGAAGAGCTGGTCCGAGTAGCAATGGCGGGAACCTACTCGGGCCAGAAGTCAAAGGAGCCGTTCTGACACCGAATCCCGCGTATCCCGGGTCCGTACTTGACACTGTTCACAGCACTGTTCATCTGAGGACGGCGTGCCTGACAGCGACAGTGTGTCAGCAGGGCGTCGCAGGATAGGGGGGACCTACTCTGTGTTCGCCACAGTGATAACAGACTGGATACTTGGTTTTGACCAACGACTTTCCGCACCAGGACAAATCTAGAAGCCAAAGCTATCAGCGGGAACTCGGAAGAAGGACGGTGTGCACACAATGTCGACATCTGTTTGTATTTGGCTGTATCCGGCTGGGCACCGAGTATATAAGGTGCCCTGCCCCCTGCTGCGCGAGGGGTCGTGGGACTGGTTCACATTCTTGACCTAGTTCCGCACGTAGAGAGAAGAGTGGCTACTCGGTAGCGAGAACATTTGTACTGTGGCTACTCGGTGAGACATCAAAATACAGAGAGAAAGGCAGGAGTAGGGGTTTTACCTCCTCACGAGGGCCCTGAACCTGGGTAGATCGTGTTGTTTGCAGTGCTTATTTCATCCCTCACGCGTCTACTCGTCGCGTGATCCCTCCCCGAGCGCCTCCAGCGTCCTTCGTCCCCACATCATTAGCCATCCTATGGCATCTGCCGTGACACCACCACGACAGTTGGCGCCCACCGTGGGGCAACCAGCGGCGCTGGCTGGAGTTTCCGTTCGGACGGGATCGATTTCTGCTACTGGAGAGCGCGTGGTCTGTGGCCTCGTCCACAGATTCGGCTCCTTCGACTTCGTCACCGACAACGCCGGCGATTTCGGCGGCAGGGCTATGCCGGAGGGTGGCACGGTGCTTTCTTTCGGCGCGCACCTCGTCTACGTCGCCACCGTCATCGACCGTGAGTACCCCGAGCTGGTGCATGACGCGGAGGATCCACCTGCCGTTATCGCCGCACGCGGGAGGCCGTCGAGCCGCTCTGCGAGCGTCGTGGAGGTGATGATGACCGGCCCTGCTGCTGACGCCGGGAAGGGCGCGGCTGCTACCGCTGCAGCCGTCGTCGAGGATCTCGCTGGCTCAAGCGCTGGCGGGAAGACGCACAAGCCTTACGAGAAGGAGTGCAACCTCCCGCTCTCCACTACTCCGACAATCCCTGCGTCTGCTGCGCGGACGGGTATGCCGCCTCCTACTGATCTTGAGCTCCTGACCATGAAGGCGCAGCTCGACCGGCAGCGCCAGGAGTTGCTCGCTGAGCAGGCGGAGTTGGAGAAGATTAGGCTAGAGCTTAGCTTAGATCAGCTTGAGTACAACAAGGCTCACGGTTTCACACCAGTTGTTAGGAGAGCTAGCAAAGTAGGTGCTACGCGCCGCAACCTAGGTGCCGAGATGGCGACGGTTGTAGAGGCCCCCAGTCAGTCCGCCACCGCAAACACCTCCACCCGACCCAGATACAGTACACCCGCCAAGACACTTAGAGCTGCTGAGGCCGTAGCTGCCGAGTTGCCGCATCTAGCTGGTGACGCGCGCGTTAGGCAGCAAGAGAGGCTGAACGAGCTGGTGCTAGAGGCCGCTAGGCAGAACGAGGAGTTCCGGAAAGCCAACCCGGGTGCTGGAGCTTCTCAGGTGGTGCACTCGCACGTGGCCAGATCTAACGATCAGGCTTCATCTCCGCATCCTAGCCGTGAGAGAAGCCGGAGTGGGCATTCCGGCAAGGGTAGGCAGATGCAGGTGTACGACCCGGCTGTCGCCGCGAAACAGCTCGCTGTGCCGCGACAGTCCGGTCAGAAACACAACGCTGCAGGAGCAGGCTTTCAAACCCATAAAGCTCAAAGCCAAGCCCGAGATGGAGAGCGCCCAGGTCCTTCTCAGCATCCCGTTGCTCAGCCTACTCGGCAGAAGCAGCAGCCGCGTGCAGTGGCGCCAGCCGCCAACCCGGTGGAGCAGCCTGCAGCTGTGCAGGTGGACAGATATGATGATGGCTACTCGTCCATGGGGATGGCTGGCTATGACATTCTGGATCGTGTGGGCGAGCGCGTGTTGGCGCCTGGAGATGCAAGGCACCAGCTGGACCGGATCAGCTTGTCGGCGCGGCTGGAAAACACGGGTCCTCCTGGCCCCGAGTGCTTTGGCCCGGGCATCATGAACGAGCCATCCGTGAAGAACTTCCAGCTGGCAAGGGGCACCAAGAGCTACAATGGTAGCACCAAGCCGGAGGATTGGCTCAATGACTATGTCACCGCGGTTCATATCGCGAACGGCAACCGGAGATGGGCGGTGCGGTACGTTCCGCAGATGCTAGAGGGTCCAGCTCGCACTTGGCTCAACAACTTGCCCAAGAACAACATCAATTGTTGGCTGGATTTCTCGGAGGCCTTCATCAACAACTTCACCAGCACCTACAAGAGGCCGAATAGGCCACAGCAGCTGTCCGCTTGCAGGCAGCGGGAAGACGAGACGGACCGCGAGTACCTTACTCGGTGGAGCACATTGCGGAACACCTGTGAAGGTGTGAATGAAGCCCAGGCCATCACTTGGTTTGCGTAGGGTTGCAGACATGGCAGTATGTTGTGGCAAAGGTTGCAGAGGGAGATGCCAAACACTCTGGCGGAGACCATCAAGATTGCAGATCAGTACGCACTCGGTGATCCTACCCAGCCCCTGATGGATTCCTCTGAGCCGAGAAGAAACTTCAACAGCAACAAGCGCAACGAGTTCCGCAACAAGCGCAGGGGTGACCGAATAGATATTCGGTACGACCCCGAGGAGGTGAATGCAGTGGCTGTTGGAGCTGGGGGCAGCCAAAGGCAAAAACCCGCTGGAGCCTACGGGCAGAACCAGAACCAGGGCCAAGGCAACAAGAAACCATTCCGCGCTCCTCAGTCGGGTAGCGGCAACTCGGAGCAGACAAGGAAGTTTGTGTTCGATGACATGAGGGATGGCCCATGCAGCTTCCATACTCAACACCCCTCAAGGCCTGCTAACCACACTACCCGACAGTGCGAGTGGTGGGATCTGATCAGGAATGAAGGCTTGCCTCCTCCTCCTCCTCCGCCAGCTGCAAATGCCAATGTGCAGCCTGCTCGCGCACCCGCAGCTCGGCCTCCAGTGTTTCCGAGAAGAGAAAACGTGAACCAAGTGGCTTTAGGAGCCAACCGCCACTTCAACAATGAGGGCTACCGTAACAACAACAACAACTACAACCGCAACAACAACAGAGGCAACAACAACTACCAGGGCAACAACAACGGCAACAATGAGGGCGGAGGCCGCAACCAGTACTAAGAACACAATGAGAGCTACATGATCTTCACTTCTGAGCCCGTCGACAAGCAATCACAGCACATGCGTGCCATGGAGGTCAATGCCGTGATCCCTGCTGTTCCTCACTATATGCATTGGTGCAACCAAGAGATCAAGTGGTCCCGAGTAGATCATCCCAAGGTGATGCCCAACCCGGGTAGTTACGCTTTGGTGGTGGATCCTACCTTCTTGGGTCCCGAGAAGAATGTGAGGTTCAGCAAAGTGCTGATCGACAACGGCAGCAGCATCAACATTGTGTACAGAGACACATTCGAGAAGCTTGGGTTGGCCGAGAACATGCTGCTACCCAGCAAGACCACTTTCCATGGCATTGTGCCGGGAGTCTCGTGCAATCCGATTGTCCGAGTGTGGATAGATGTGCTATTCGGCACCAGGGAGAACTGCCGCACAGAGAGCCTGCAGTTTGAGGTGGTTGATCATCAGAGCCTCTATCACGCTCTACTCGGCAGGCCTGCTCTGAGCAAGTTCATGGCCTCTACCCACACGACATATCTGAAGATGAAGATCCCTGGTCCCAATGGCGTGATTACCATCTCTGGTGATTACAAGAAGTCCATGGAATGTGCCTCTGCTGGTTCTCAGTTCGCGGAGTCCATGGTGATTGCTGCCGAGAAGAAAAAGATGTACGAGGTGGTGGCTATGGCGCAATCCGCGCAAGCTGGTGCGCAGGACGTGCCGAGTACCCAGCACGGGACCGCGTTCCAGGCATCCCAAGAGACAAAGAAGGTCCAGGTCGACCCTGAGTTCCCCGACCGCGTAGCCATCATTGGCTCCGGGTTGACGGAGAAATAGGAAAGCGAGCTCATCCACTTCCTCCGTGAGAATCGGGATGTGTTCGCCTGGTCCAATGAAGATTTACCAGGAGTCCCGAGGGAGTTGGTTGAGCACTCGTTACATGTGCGTCCTGACGCCAAACCAGTGAAGCAGGCTATGCGCCGCTTCGGAGATGAGAGAAGGAAGGCCATTGGTGACCAGATCACCAAGTTGCTGATAAGCAATTTCATCATGGAGGTGCTGCATCCGGATTGGCTAGCCAACCCGGTCATGGTCGAGAAGAAGAAGGAGGATCCCAAGGCTGCTACTGCATGGCGCATGTGTGTCGACTACACCGACTTGAACAAGGCATGCCCCAAGGATCCTTTTCCGCTACCTCGCATCGATCAGGTGATCGATTCCACTGCTGGTTGTGAACTGCTGTCTTTCATAGATGCCTACTCTGGTTTCCACCAGATAGCTCTCAATCCTGCTGATCAAATAAAGACTGCCTTCATTACCCCGTACGGGGCTTATTGTTATCGTGTCATGTGTTTCGGGTTGCGGAATGCGGGAGCTACTTATCAGCGGTGCATGCAGAAATGCTTGCACGATCAGCTCGGCAAGAATGTGCAGGTGTACGTAGATGACATTGTCATCAAAACGAATAAAACACAAACTCTGCTTGCCGATCTTGAGGAAACTTTCGCTAACCTGCGCAAGTATAAAATGAAGCTGAACCCGAGTAAATGCACCTTTGGCGTCCCGGCTGGCAAGCTACTCGGCTTCCTGGTGTCTAGTCGGGGCATTGAAGCCAATCCTTCAAAGATAAAAGCTATTGAGAGCATGTCTTTGCCGAGATCCCTGAAAGATGTGCAAAAATTCACTGGTTGCTTGGCATCTCTGAGCCGTTTCCTAGGCCGAATGGGCGAGAAGGCCCTACCTCTGTACCAGCTGATGAAGAAAAGTGACAAGTTTGTCTGGACTCCACAAGCGGATGTGGCATTCAATGAGCTGAAGGCAATGCTGGGTAGCGCTCCCATCTTGGCTAGTCCGCTACCCAAGGAGCCAATGCTGCTGTACATTGCTGCTACCAACCGAGTGGTCAGTGTGGTGATTGTGGTGGAGCGAGAAGAAGAAGGCAAGAGTGTGCAGCGCCCAGTGTACTACCTCAATGAAGTGCTGTCCAGCTCCAAGCAGAACTACCCGCATTACCAGAAGATGACCTATGGCGTGTACCTGGGTGCCAAGAAGCTGAAGCATTACTTCCAAGAGCATCCCATCACTGTCGTGAGCTCTGCTCCCATCTCGGATATCATGGGCAACAAGGAGGCGAGTGGCAGAGTAGCCAAGTGGGCAATTGAGATGGCCGCGTACGCTCCCGCGTATGCGAGAAGAGAAGCCATCAAGTCTCAGATTCTGGCGGAGTTTCTGGTGGATTGGGCTGAGGTGCAGTACGAACCTCCTGCTCCAGTTTCCAATTACTCGAAGATGCACTTTGATGGCTCGAAGGTGAAGGAAGGCCTTGGTGCTGGCGTAGTGCTTACGTCACCCAAACGGGATCAGCTCAAGTATGTGCTGCAGATCCATTTTAAGGCGTCCAACAATGTTGCAGAGTATGAGGCCGTGGTGCACGGCTTGCGAGTAGCCAAGGAGGTTGGCGTGCAGCGCATCATATGCTATGGCGATTCAGATCTGGTGGTGCAGCAAGTCTCTGGCACTTGAGATGCTCTGGATGCCAACATGGCATCATACCGCTCCCTGGTACAGTCTATGACTGGATTCTTCGAAGGCTGCGAGTTCCAGCATATTCACCGAGCAGAGAATGAAGCAGCAGACGAGCTGTCCAAGTTGGGATCTTCTCGGCAATCCATCCCGGTGGGGGTTGCCTTAGAACACTTGAGGAAGCCATCCATCAAGCCATCACCCAACTCGGAATCCATATTTGTTCCTTCTCTGCCAAATGAAGAATCCGATCCAATGGAGATTGACTGGGAGCATGCAACAGAGAACCCGGGGACTGCCGCTCCCTACTCGGGGACTGCCGCTCCTTACTCGGGGACTGCCGTGCCCTACTCGGGGACCGCCGTTCCCTACTCGGGGACTGCCATTCCATACTCGGGGACTGCTGTCCTTAACCCGGGGACTGTCGCATTCATTGAGGAGGTCCTTGCCAATCGTTCAGGGCTTCAGAGAAGTGCTCCCAACCCTAAAGAGCAGCCAGAGGTGCATGTCCCAATGGAAGTGGACGAACCAGTGTTTCCTGCACGGGAGACACCGAGTTGGGCCATGCCCATATTATCCTTTCTAAAGGACAGCACTCTGCCAGAAGATGAGGTGGTCGCAAGGCAGATTCACAGAAGATCCAAGGGCTACACTATATTCAGAGATGTGCTGCACAAAAGAAGTGCCACCGGCGTGCTGCAACGTTGTGTGGACCCAGAAGAAGGAGGAGAAATTCTGTTGGAAATACACCAAGGAGAATGCGGGCACCACGCCTCTTCTCGGGCATTGGTCAAGAAAGCTTTTCGGCATGGCTTCTACTGGCTCACAGCTCTGCAGCAAGCTGAAGACATCGTGAGGAAGTGCAATGGCTGCCAGATGTTTGCAAGTAAGATTCACATGCCTGCTTCCGAGTTGAAAACAATTCCTATCACATGGCCGTTTGCTGTATGGTGCCTGGATATGGTTGGCCCCTTCAAGCCGTCTAAAGGCAACATGACACACATCTTAGTCATGGTGGACAAGTTCACCAAGTGGATTGAAGTGAAGCCTATTCGGAAGTGCGATGGAGCTACAGCCGTGAAATTCTTAAAGGACGTGATCCTGAGATACGGCTACCCGCACAACATCATCACCGACAATGGCACGAATTTCGCAGAGGGGGCAATGGTGCGGTTCTGCAGAAATAAGCACATCCGACTAGATGTTGCATCTGTTGCGCATCCCGCCTCCAATGGGCAAGTGGAAAGAGCAAACGACATGGTGCTAGCAGGCATAAAGCCATGGCTGATTGAGCCGCTGCTGAAAACACCTGGGTGTTGGCTAGACGAGTTGCCAGCGGTGTTGTGGAGTCTAAGGACTACCCCTAACCGGTCAACCGGCTACACGCCATTCTTCTTGGTATACGGGGCTGAGGCCGTGTTGCCAATAGACTTAGAGCATGACTCCCCCCGAGTAACCCTCTACACTGAGGTGGAGGCGAGAGAAGCTCGAGAAGATGACGTTGACCTGCTCGAAGAAGCAAGAGAGCTTACTCTGTCACGTTCAACTATCTACCAGCAAAACCTGCGGCGTTATCATAGCCGAAAGGTGAACCCAAGGGTTTTCCGAGAAGGAGACATGGTCCTCAGACTTGTGCAACGCACAGCCGGGATGCACAAATTGTCTCCTCCATGGGAAGGGCCCTTCATTGTGAGCAAAGCGCTGCACAATGATGCCTATTATCTCGTGGACGCGCGTCCATCCCAGGAGAACAGGGTAGATAAAGCTGGAGAGGAGTCTAAGCGCCCCTGGAATGTAGCCCTACTTCGTCGCTTTCATTCGTGAGCAAAGATGTGTATGTACTCTCTTATCCGAGTTAAGATTCTACCCTGCAATCTGAAATTAAGCTCGGGGACTGCCCTCGTCCAAACTTGCTCTGTGTGTTTCTACCCGGCTTTACTTTTGTCCACTCGGTTGCTCTGCTTAAAATTTCACGAGTACATCTAGTACTGTGTTTAAACCTACATGCCAACTCTTCGACTCTGCTGCTGTCCGAAACCCGGCTTCATGGCAAGCAAGAGAACAAGCAAAAAGGTCAATGAGCACAAGAAAAATTACTAAGGAAAGAAAGAGTGCAGGAACCGAGTAGGCTGTCTTTTACTGTTGTTCCTTGTTAACTCCTTCTCGGCTAAGTGGTGGGCTACGTTACTATGAATGTTTCTAAGTGGCTAAGTATTTGCAACTCCAACTTTGAATTCTTGTGACTCGAATACCAAAAAAGCAACAAGTTGCAGGTAAGAGCTGAGATGAGAAGGAAGAGCGAATAAGAACTGCAACTCGGGGACTTGCATGATAATGCAACCCGACATCGAGCCAAACTTGCTCAAATTGACTAAGTTAAATATCAAACGTGAATAAAACTGAGTAGCAAACGACAAGCATAATTGTTTCGATACATCTGCACCCGGCATCCCGGGGATCTGATAAAAGTTTCGAGGATAAAGTTGCAGGAAGAAATCAAGTAGAGGCAGCATTGTTCTCGGCGTTGGCCTTGGTGGCTTTAGCATCAGCGCTGGCCTTAGCAGCGTCAATCTCCGAGTTGGCGGCGTCAGTCGTAGCACTTTCAGCTTCTGGATTGGTGGCAGCCTGTTCAGAGGTGGCCGTGGCCACCGAGGTGGCGTCCGTAGCCGAGGTGGAGGCCGCAGTCTGAGCGCGGAGTCGCGCCGTGTCGTCGAGAGCCGCACCTGATGAAGTGCCGAACTCGAGGGCCGCGGTGTCGATGGTCATCTCCACGCTCTCGGCCTCCTCTTCGCTGTCCGCGATGACCGCGGCCTTCCCCTTCCCGGTCTTGTAGCGCTAACTGTCGAAACTGCTCAGGCCTTCAGACTCGGTGGCATCCTCGTCTTCATTCTCGTCGTCATCCTCGCCCTCCACCTCCGTGTCGGGCTCAGTGACGCCGTCGATGAAGCGCCCGGTGTCCGCGTACTGGGCGATCTCGTACGCAACCGACTGGCGGCGAGCCACGCAGTCGGGATCCGTCTCCCACTTCGATTTCTGCCTCATCTCGAGAATGACGTTAAGATCAAGGTTTTCATACCAGCTGCAGATGAACAGCAGCAGCATGTCAGCACCGGCCCGAGCTCCAGATGCCCGCCATTTCTTCAGCTCGGCCTTCACGCCAGTCAGCTTCTCGGCAAGCCCGCGGATGGTTGGTGGCGCAGTCTCCCGCGGCCAGAACAGGTCATGGAGTTGGAAGGCAGTGCGCACCAGATCGGTGCCCATGCCCCTTAGGCGCTGGAGCTGGACCTGCATGGTTGTGATGCTGTCTTCAATTGACGCCTTGGAATCCATGGGCTCGCCCTTCTCGGTGCGAGCAGCTTGGGCCTTTGCCAGAGCAGGCTTGCAAGACGAGTTGAGGTCGGGGAAGATTTCTGAAAGAGCTATCAAAAAGATTAGAGACAGGGACAGAATAGAGAAATGAGTCGAGAAGAAGAGAAGCAAAAGGGAAAAGTGAAGTGCAAAGAAGTGGGCACTTACTATTCAGGTCGTAGAGTAGCGCCTGCAGCTTGTTCTTCCATGACTCTTCGTCAGCAACATGCTTTTCTTCTACCCTCCGGAACTGCGCCAGCTGGAGCATGAGATCCGAGTTGCTCTCCTTCAGCGTCTTGCATTCCAGCTCGAGAGCCCTTTGCTTGGCCGTGGCTGCTGCTTCGGTCCTTTTCTTCTCGGCCACTGCTTTATCTCTCTCGGCAGCTAGATCAATGGCTTTTTGGAGAGCAGTTCGCAGCTGGACCTGCAATGGTTCCATCTCGGAGAGGTGCCTTTTCTTGAATTCCACCTCAAGGCTTGCAATCTGCTGCTGCACCTCAGCAGGCTTGAGGCAGTCGAGATGTTCCTTGACAAACTTCTTATGGTCTTCTGTGAAAAGCAAAGCAAGGTCAGCAGAGTAACCAAGATGAACGCAAGAAAGCAAGCCGAGAAGACATCAACTAACCTTCCAGCTTCTTGATCGTGGATTGGCCGCTCTCGACAAAGACGCAGCAGTTCTCATGCTCCTCGGCCAGGGCCTTAAATTTTCCTGCAGAGAACGGTCGATTAGAGCAGAAAGCAAAAGCGGGCGTAAACACCAAACGCAGGAACCGCATAGCTAAAAGCTTACTTTCGACTTCAGAGATCTTGAGGGCGCTATCCATGACCTCCTTCTCCGCCGCCTCGTCGGACTTGCGCTCCAATTCCAGGGCCTCAAGACACCTCCTAGCGATGCTTGGTTCCATAGCATCCGCCGGTACAGGTTGGTTCTTTTCAGAAGGCTATTCTGAGAGGAAGAAAGAAAAAGAATCAGACAAAGTCGTGAAGATTCGACCCGAGAAGGCGGCAACTCGGTTGAGTACCCGCCTACTCGGCCAGAATCTCGGGGACTGGGTGATGGATAAGAAGAAGGAGAAGAGTAGAGGAGAAGGAAAATGCAACTCGGGACGAATGAGCAAAGCTTACCGCGTAAGTCTGTTTAAGATCCTCTGCGGCCTTGCGATGGACGAACAGCTTGGCGGCGAGCGTGCTCGTATTGGACGAGATAGTCATGGGTTTATAACCCATGTCCGCCTGGTTCCAGTCGACGCGCATGTGATCCAAATCGCCCAAAGCCAAGCCGTTCCAGTTCTTGTTGCCGAGGATGTCGCTGTTCCACTCAGCGTCAATAAATCCAACCCGGTCAATCATCTGCTCAAGGCCCGTGGACGTCACCTCGGCTTCCTGAACCTCGCGCGAGTAGATCGAGAGGGACCTGTCCTTATTCCTGGCTGGAGGCTTGGAGTCTACTGCCGTGGCCTGTTTGCCCCTCCTGATAGCAAGTTTCTTCTCGGCTGGGGTCATTGGGATGCTGTGCTGCTGGCTCATCTTTACCATGTAAGGTGGGAAGCTAGGTGGGTCTGGCAAGCTTGATCCAGCGGCTGCATCAGCGGCCGTGCCGGAATCACCAATGGTGAGCCGCCGGCCTTGAGGTGGCGGCATCGTGGCAGCATCCCGCGCACCGCCACGCGAGGGATTCCTGCGGACGGGGCATCTGACTGGACGACTTGCTTCTCGGTGACTCGCTTCTCGGCGGCCTTCTTCTCAGCAGTTATCTTTTCGGCCTCCTTCTGATCAGCGGCCTTCTTCTCGACTGCTTCCTGCTTGATCTTCACAATCGGCTTGGCCGGAGGGCTGGCAGCAGTTTTGGTCTTCTTCACCGGCAGGGAATTTGGCGCGGTGGAGGAAGTGCCCTGCTGGGTAGGCGGCGCCAAGGGCGTGCTACCCGGCGTAGCATCCGGCTGAGCGCTACCCTGCGCAGCGTCTGGCTGCGCGTGGCTCGGAGGGTCCTGCTCCATCTCATCAACGGTCTCAACCCGCTGCTCGGCAGCGGGGTCTTGCTGAGTGGCGTCTTGTCCTTCTGTCAGCGGCTGGGCCGCGGAGTCGTCATGTTCAGCAGCCTTTGTTGCTGGCTGCTCTTGGTCTTCTTCGTGCCGCTCAAGGGCGGCGTCATCATGCTGCTCAAAATCTTGTTCTAAGTTCTCCTCGACCGTGGTGGCCGGAGGAGAAGGTGGCCTCTCGTCGCGATCAGCATCCCGTGCTTCTTGTTCTGCGCGGGCCTGCTGCTCCTGCTCGGTGTCGTGGGCGTCGGTGTCCATGTACCGAGCGTCGTCGGAGTCGTCTCCTTTCACGGGAGAGGATGCACGCGCCCTGTCCCGTGCGGTGTCCTCGTCCTCCTCAGAGAGCTCGATGAGGTTTTCAACATCGATGGCGGTCTTCTTCTTGGGTTTGGTGGATGCGACGGCAGCACTAGCGTCCAAGGGGGTGCTGAAGAGAAGAAAGAAGTTTAGAAAAGGAAAAAGGACAGAAGAGATCGAGAAGCGGTCTCAAAACAAGGAGTTCAGGAAAAGCGACAATAACAGTGCGCAACTCGGAAGAGAAGCACATACCCTGCACGAGAAGGGGGTAGCCGTCTTCCCTGCTTGACCTTCTTCACGGCTCTCTTGGTCTTGTTGGCGGCGGGTTCCTGAGCACCGCTGCCCGTCCGCTTCCGAGTATTGGGAGCGGCTACGCCGACTGGGTTGACGTCGAGGACGTCCTCGACCTCCTCCTCCTCAGCATCAGCGTCAGCATCAGCATCGGCGTCCTCTATAGAATTGAGAAAGAGAAACCAGTTGAGAAACAGGAACAGATTGGGTTGCGCTACTCGCAACCATAAAGATGAACTCAATTACCTTCCTCGTCGTCCTCGGACCAGTCGCGGACGGACGCGTCAACATGGTGCTTATCCGTCTGGGCGGCATGAGGGATGTTGAGCTTGTCTGCGGTGTCGTAGGAGACCTCATCGTCCTCCTCTCGATCCCCTTCCCAGTTGTCCTCAAAGCGTTCCATGCTTTCTGCGAGCTGACGAGCAAGGACCTGGAAAGTAGGCAAACATCACAAGTTAGTCGAGTAGCATGAAGGCATCCTACTCGGCAAGGCGTGCAAACACAAAGCACAGTAAGCCTAGAGAGTGCGGCTAAGTGTCCTATTTGGCAAGGCGTGTAAACACATAACACGTTAAGCCTAAGCAACTCTGCTAAGTGCCCTACTCGGCGCGGAATACAGATACAAGGCACAACAAGTTAAGAAGGCTATCTACTCGGAAGCTGCATACAGGAAACAAGATGAGAAGTACTAACCCGCTTGATCTGTTTTGTGCGGCTGAACGGCACAAAGCCGTACTGCCAGTTGTCCTTGAGGCCAGTGCTCATGATGGAGCGCGCCCAGGTAGCGACGTCCGCGTTGCTGAGCTCGAACGTTGTTGTCCGAGTGCAGTGCCGGGGGCCTCCCATGTAGCACATGAGATGGGCGCGGTGCTGGAGCGGCAGTACTCACCTGGAGATCCAACAGGCGATCGGGTCGTCGCTCTTGAGCCCTCTCGAGATCAGCTTGGCGAGGCGCTCGTCCATCTGCTTCAGGTCGTTGTCGAGGGACGGCTTGGACCGCCAGTTCTGCCCGGTGGGAGCTGCGTTGGTCCAGCTGGGTAGATTGATCCGGTCCTCCACCTTGGCTCCCTTCTCGGCGGGAATATTCTTCACGTAGAGGAAGGTCCTCTGCCACTTGCGGACAGAGTCCAACCCCTTGACGCGCGGGTGATTGGTTCCCCCGCGCTACACCATCATGGCGCTGCCGGTCTCCGTCATCCCGCGACTGGCGTCCGCGCCATCCTTCCTACCCTTACTCTGTTTCCGGAAAAAGAAGTATCTGGACCAGGTAGCCGTGGTGGGCCGCACGCCAAGGAATGCCTCGCATACCACGGCGTGGTAGGAGAGCATGACGACGGCGTTCAGCGGGAGGTGATGTGGCTGGAGGCCATAGTGGTCGAGGAACTTCCGGAAGAAATTCGAGACCGGGAGCCCGAATCCTCGTGTGAAGTGCGCGAGGAAGACGACGTGCTCGCCCTCCTGCGGAGCCGGGACGAGCTCACCGTCAGGTTGCCGGCAGGGGACACCGGGAGGAACTCTCCGGGTATTCACGAGCCACTGGCAGTCCTCGGCGGTGACCTCAGATCCGGCCCAGCCGGCGCGAGCGTCGTCGTCGCGAGCCATTGCGGTGGAGGAGAGATTGGCTGAAAGAGTGAAGGAATTTGGGTGGAGGAGCTCGCAGCGGCGCGGTGAGATGCGCGGCGGCGAGATGCTCTGTGGCGGCGGAGAAACGAGGAGACGAGGGGAAAGTTGGAGCGGAAGAAGAAGAAGGAGTTACCGAGGGGGTATTTATACTGCTCCCCGGGTTGCCGTTACGAATTAAAGTAGTGGGATCGATCGTGGCAGAAAACGTTCGGCGTGGGATCTGTGGGCCGGTTAGAAACGCACACAGCGCGGAACGCACGCGTAACGGCCGCATTAGATCCCACGACGAGATCGTGGGCAATCACGACCTTTGATGGGACGTAACGGGCTAGTGGGCCCACTCCGTGAAAACTGGGCGCGTGGCCTGTCAGTTCCCGGGCACCGAGGCGTCGGGGTCGTGTCCGCCTGATACGTGCCCAGTTGCAGCGCGGAAAGCCGGATTGTGCTCTGCCACGCAGAGATTCCGTTTCAAGATTTCACCAAGTATTTTTACTCGGCTACAGAGAAGAAAAGTGACCCTATTCGGAAGAGAAGAAACAAAATCAAGGGCTACTTGGAGGTTTCACTCGGTATCCCAAGATTCAAGGGCAAGACTGTCAAGGTTGGTTTTTAAGCTGGCAGGGCCCAGTGAACGAATTCGCAGGACTCTACCAGCTTCGGGGACTGCTGTCGGGGGGTTACCCCCGAGTAGGGTAAAGGCAAGTACTAAAGGCAAGATCAGGAGGGATGTTTGGCCGAGTAGCCGGCTACCCGGTACTCGCTACCCGGTCGACTGCTACCCGGTCTTACACCTAGACGGCCATGAAGGGGAACGTAGCATAGAAAACAAAAAATTTCCTACGCGAGAGATACCCGAAAGGCCAAGATCTAATCTAGGAGACGAAGTGCAACGGGCAACAAGAGGGTTAAGGAGAACACATACCCTCGAAGACTCAAAGTGGTACGAGATCAAATCTCGTTGTTGGCGTAGTCGTACTCACACCGATCCCGATAGCGAGAAGATGGCACCGCAATCCGGCGGTGCATCCGTGATCGGTCACACGTACGGTTGATGACGACCTCCGTTCCCTCGTTCCAGCGGGGCGCGGAAGTAGAGGATCCCTCGGAACTCCAGCAGCACGACGACGTGGTGGTGGTGAGGAATCCCACGGTCAGGGCTTCGCCAAGCCGGAGACCATGAAATGGAGCAGCGGGTGGAGGGAAAGGGAAGTGGCCAAGTGTGTGGAGGAGGGAGAGCTCTCACCCTCCTTTTATAGGAGAGGGGGGAGGCAGCCCAAGGGGGGTGCGGCCAGCCCCATGGTGTGCCCCCACCTCTTCCCTCATGATGTGAGTGGAAGCTCCACTCACACCCACTCATGCTCCCATAATTTCCCACTTGGAAAATCCAAAGGTTTTCTTTTAATAAATAAATAAAACCTTTTTATTTCTTTATTTCAGCATTTGTTAATTCTATTAACAAACTTTTGCATATAGCACCTCGAATCATTTGTTAATTCTATTAACAACCATTCGACGAAAAACCCCTTGAACTATTTCAATTTTCCCCGAAACAATTTCGGTGCTGTCCAAAATATTCTTCGATATTCCGTATCCTCTCAAATGCGTCATCGAACCTTAAGTGTGTCACCCTACGGTTCGCGAATAAGATAGACATGATCGAGACTCCTCTCCGATCAATAATCAACAGCGGGATCTGGAGATCCGTGATGACTCCTATATATGCAACGATGACTCTCGTGATCGTGTGAACCAACAACGCCGTGAACTGTTCCCTTTGTCTCGCGATATTTTACTTGTCCGAGATTCGATCATTGGTATCAACCATACCTTGTTCAATCTCGTTACCGACAAGTACTCTTTTCTCGTTCCCGTGATATAACATCCTTGTGATCATATCACGTGCTTGCAAGCGGTTTCGATGTGATATCACCGAGAGGGCCCAGAGTATATCTCTCCGTCATTTGGATGGACAAATCCCACTCTTGATCCATGATCCTCAACTAATACTTTCCGAATACTTAACGAAACCTTTATAGTCACCCTGTTACGGTGTGACGTTTGATGCCATCAAAGCACTCTTCCGGTATCAGTGATTGACATGATCTCAAGGTCTAAGGAATAAGTTACTTCGTATGCTTGATACAACAATGTAAACTAAATGACTTGATCGCATTGCTATATTCTCTTTGGGTATATGTTCATCACATCATTCTTCTAATGACATGACCCCGTTATTAATAACATCCAATGTTCATGATCAGGAAACCTTGATCATCTATTAATCAACGAGCTAGTTAAAAGAGAGGCTTTACTAGGAACCATTGTTTGTTTATTAAGCACACATGTATCAACGTTTCCGGTTAATACAATTCTAGCATGAGAAATAAACATTCATCATAAACAAGGAATAAGATAATAACCATTTTATTATTGCCTCTCGGGCATATTCCCTTCAGTCTCCCACTTGCACTAGAGTCAATAATCTAGTCTGTAAGCACTTTAACACATATGGCGTACCAGTGTTATTACCATGCTTCGCATGCGGTAAACATCATCAAAAAGATCCGAACTGTTCAGGTCCTATTGTATTTGCATGTTCTTTGCGTCTACACGCATCACTCATTCTCTAATGAGATGGCTTTGTATATATATGGTCAATAGGTGAAAACTTAATTCCTCAGCTTAAACTGATGTCACTAACATTGTGAAAATGTAGCTTCATAGTGTTAGCATTCTTGGAAACTCACCTAGTTCCGGTGATACCTTAATTCCTCAGCTTAAACTGATGTTACTAACATTGTGAAAATGTAGCTTCATAGTTTCAGCATTCTTGGAAATTCACCAAGTTCAATAAAGAACTCCTTGACACAAAATACACTTATAATCAGTTGTTAACACAACGATATACTTTAGCCTTTGTTGTAGTATCTGTCACAATATTTTAATTTTGAAACTCTTTCAAATCTAGCATGGAACTTTCTTCCATCCTATTGTGCTACCATTCATCACATATTTTAACTGAGATAAAATTACTTGAATAAATGACAAGACTATTAGTGTAACATATTACAACTAATATTTTGTCATTACTATATAGGAAAACATATCCTTAGCATTTCTAAAATGACACAAGGATCTCTCCCACTGTTGTCTAATCATCATATGAATTATCCTACTATAACATTTTATATCATAGGACTCATCTGGTTGTGTACATAGCATGGAAACATGACTTAGAAATCTCAATTTCAATGATGCTCATCATGTGTCAAAACACATGAATCTTGCTCAATTATTTTCCATGTGACAAGAACTCCTTCTTGTCATTTTCATATTGACTTACTTCAATATTTCATCTATGTAATTTGGCTTCAATCATATCAGGCGCTTGAATCCATCTTTTATAGACATCGATGCCCAATATCTTCCAAGCCTTTCATCAATATGAAAATCTTAACCGTGTTAATTTAAAATACATATTTTCCAATCAACCATATGTCATCTACATAAAGTATTGGAAATATGTCATAGCGCTCCCACTTAATTTCTTGTAACTCTACAAGCATCTTTATCATTCATGATGGAATCAAACTCTTTTGATAACTTCATTAAGCTAAAGATTTCAACTTCGCTATGCTTACTTCAACCATTGAAGTGTGCATGCCTTTATAGCAACCTTTTGAATTTTACAAAACTCTCAGACTGTGTCAAGTACACATCCTTGATCAAACTGCCTCGAGAGGAGAGTTGGTTTTGTTATTCAACTGCCATATCATAATATGTAACTTTTTGCTAGAACTATCCGCAAAGACTAAAGCATCACTACGGAAGATCGAAATCTTGTGGTAGTCAACTCTTTGAACTTCGTCGAAAACAACTTTTCGATAAGTATCCATGTCTTTGTCGATATATAAACCCTTTTTGCTATCGTTAGGCATCATGCCTATCGAAAAGACTACCAAGTCACATACTTGATATTCATACAAGGATACTATGGCGGATATAATGACTCATAGTCAATTTTACGAAGCCAGGGCCCATCATTTGCTTCCTTTATAAGGTTCAGGTCCTTTTTGTTGTCAAAACAACACTTTACACTTAAACCACAAGTTGTTCTAAGTACAAAGTTTTTGGACTTTACTGGTACAGTTCGCAAACTCATTTGAAGTATCTACAACATTTGTAGTGTCTTCTACTTAGTCAAAATAGTAAACCCCGGAACAACTTCCAGTGTTGCGCTACTCTTGACATGATAACGAAGATTCTCTAATCTCGTTGAGTTTGTACTGTGCTCCCACTCACTTGTTTCGCAAGAACTACTTTCTCGAGAAATCAACCCTTTCTGACAAACAACATTTGTCTTTTGGTTCGGTGATAGGAGAAATACCCAATATTTTATTTGGGATAACCTTATAAACATATATTTATCCTATTTTGGTTGTAAACATTTTACACATGCTATGCATACCAAAACTTAAGAAAAATGACAATTCGGGTCATTACCCAAACCATATCTTATATGTTGTCAATTTCAACGGATCATGATGGTGCACTTTTCAGTGTAAAAGCGGTTGTCCTTAATGTATAAACTACAAAATTATAATGGCAATTTTATTAATCTTACCATGTCAAACAGGGTTTGATTTTGTCTTTTGAATACTCCAATCTAATGTGGGGTATTCGAGAAGTATAAGTTATAGAACAATTCTGCAACTTCTCAGATGTTTTGCTAAACTTGTAACTCAAACTTTATCCTTTATGATCCAATCATAAATACTTGATTATCTTGTTACATTGATTTTAACTTCATATTAACAACCTTTTGAACCAATTCAAAATGTCAAACTCTGTTCCCTTTAAATAGATATACTCACATATCTACTTAAATCATCGACATAATTTTATGAAGGAAAAATTAATCCACCATACATGACTACACATAATGGACTATATACATCCATATGTATAATCTCCACTAAATTAGTCATCCATTCTACTTTGGCCTATGAACGGAATTCTAGTCATCTTTTGGAAGAGGTCTCACAAGCGTCAAATTATTCAAAACAAAATGACTCCGGAAGTCCATCAATATGGAGTTCCTTCATGTTTTCCTTTCCGATATGAACTAAAATGGTGGTGTCACAATTTAAGTGAAACTCTTCTACGTCTTGCAACGTTTAGCATTTAGTCTTATAGATGTTTACTTTACCAACATGATTTATATTAACATATCCATCAATTATGGAATATGGTCATAGTTTGAACAATCTCATTTGTTCTCGCAAAAGACTAGAACAAAATAACAACTTATTAAGTTCTTAAAATAAATCTTGAATGTTTGGTTCGATACTACAATGAACACAATAACACTTTATTTATGTTCTTGTCATAATCGATTCCACATCTATTACTAGTTCTTTTTAGGCCCTTGTATTTCTTGCATTGCGTTGCTTTGTATGACAACTCATACCAACCAATGTGGTATCAAAATACCCAAAAATACTTTGTTAACTAGTAATACATCTATAACTTGTATATCAAGCATATACTCCTGAGCTGGACTTTCCAGTTATCTTCTTTTTCTGCCATATATCTTTTTGTAATTCTATTTTCAATATTCCCTTTCCTTTATAGAAGAATCATTCAACATCAAACAATGCTAGTCTTACTAGCTCATTTTCTTTGGCATGTTAGTCATATACTATCACCCATTGAGTCATACTTTGAGTTTGATTGTTCTACTAATATCACCATATTAATAGCATTCTTCTAGATTCCACTCTTAACAATTTCTAAGTAAGGTAAAATACTTTACCCATACTTCTAATCCATCCCATCATAACAATTTTATGATTAAGTTACTATAGCTCGAAGGAAGGGATTTAGAGGATAATTTTGAGCGCCCAACTTCTTGGAATATTCAAACGCCTAGCGTCTTCAATCATTGCATATATTCAGATAATATAAGCAAACATTGTCACGCTAAATTTGCATATATTCATATAATATAAGCAAACATTGTCACGCTAAATTATACTCAGTCATGTTGCCACAAATAAGTTTCTAGATATCAATATATCTTTCACTTGATTGTTTCTGAAAACAACTCTTTTCAGTTCCTAAATCACCTTGATCAACAAAACATTCTTTTGAAGATAAAGTAATACGGAAGCAACCATGACTCTGGATTCTAAGTAGGAATTATTTGCTCTCTAGATTAATCAATCATTAACCACATGGAGCTAGGTAGGAAATACCAAAAAATCTACAACATGACTCAATTTTAAATATCACTAATACGGTACCAATCTTAAATGGTATTTACCAGATCATAACAGTTATATCTCAATTAACAATCTAAGTGTAAGGTAATTATAGATGCCAATGAATACTACAATTTGTGCAAATTCACTTTGATTTGTTGTTCATGATAAATAAGTTCAAGTTAATTCAAAAAATTAAACCATGAACTCCCACTCAAAAACAACATCCCTCTTAGTCGTCTTTAGTGATTACACGAACCAAATTCACTACACCAAAACCGATCATCACGTGAGATGATGTAGTTTCAAAGGCGAACATCGACATGTTCATCATATCATCCATATGACTCATGCTTTACCTTTTGGTTACGTGTTCCGAGGCCATGTCTGTACATGCTAGGCTCGCCAAGTAGAACCGTAGTATTGCGTGTGTTTCAAGGCCATGTCTGTACATGCTAGGCTTGAAAACACCCGTTGTATGCGAACGTTGAGTCTGTCACACCCGATCATCACGTGGTGTCTCGAAACGACGAACTTTCTTAACGGTGCATACTTAAGGAAGAACACATTATTATCTTGATATTAAGTGAGAGGGATCATCTTATAATGCTACCAGCGTTATCTAAGCAAAACAAGATGCATAAAAAGGATCAACATCACAGACATCACATGAAAGGATAACGTGATATGATATGGTCCTTCTTGCACTTGATCTCCATCATGTGCATTATGGTATGATCTCAATCATTCCACCGGCGTGGTACCAAGTACCACGGTACCCTAAACTTGATTGTCCATCAATAAAAAGACAACCATATGGATACCTTCCGGTATATCAAAAAATTTACAAAATAGATCATCTCATAATCAAATTTGTAATATTGACCATATCTCATCACATGCCCAGCAAAAACTAGTTAGACGCCTCTAATTTATTTTTGCATATTTTACGTGGCTTAGGGCTTTCGATGATAGAACCGTTCATACCTACGAACATCAACCACAACGTTGATAAACATATTTTTAGCAACCCTTCATAGATTAGATCTTAACTATAGTAGGAGAAACAGACACCCGCAAGCCACTTATGCAATACAAGTTGCATGTCAGTTGTGGAACAAGTCTCATGTACGTGGACATGTAAGGTTAGTCCGGGCCGCTTCATCCCACTATGCCACTAAGATCATAAAATAATCAAGGAGGTAATAACATGATCATCAACGCCCACATACACCTATGTGTTCTACCCGTACAAAATATCTACGCATAAACCTGGCTCTGATACCACTGAAGGGGAACGTAGCATAGAAAACAAAAAATTTCCTACGCGAGAGATACCCGAAAGGCCAAGATCTAATCTAGGAGACGAAGTGCAACGGGCAACAAGAGGGTTAAGGAGAACACATACCCTCGAAGACTCAAAGTGGTACGAGATCAAATCTCGTTGTTGGCGTAGTCGTACTCACACCGATCCCGATAGCGAGAAGATGGCACCGCAATCCGGCGGTGCATCCGTGATCGGTCACACGTACGGTTGATGACGACCTCCGTTCCCTCGTTCCAGCGGGGCGCGGAAGTAGAGGATCCCTCGGAACTCCAGCAGCACGACGACGTGGTGGTGGTGAGGAATCCCACGGTCAGGGCTTCGCCAAGCCGGAGACCATGAAATGGAGCAGCGGGTGGAGGGAAAGGGAAGTGGCCAAGTGTGTGGAGGAGGGAGAGCTCTCACCCTCCTTTTATAGGAGAGGGGGGAGGCAGCCCAAGGGGGGTGCGGCCAGCCCCATGGTGTGCCCCCACCTCTTCCCTCATGATGTGAGTGGAAGCTCCACTCACACCCACTCATGCTCCCATAATTTCCCACTTGGAAAATCCAAAGGTTTTCTTTTAATAAATAAATAAAACCTTTTTATTTCTTTATTTCAGCATTTGTTAATTCTATTAACAAACTTTTGCATATAGCACCTCGAATCATTTGTTAATTCTATTAACAACCATTCGACGAAAAACCCCTTGAACTATTTCAATTTTCCCCGAAACAATTTCGGTGCTGTCCAAAATATTCTTCGATATTCCGTATCCTCTCAAATGCGTCATCGAACCTTAAGTGTGTCACCCTACGGTTCGCGAATAAGATAGACATGATCGAGACTCCTCTCCGATCAATAATCAACAGCGGGATCTGGAGATCCGTGATGACTCCTATATATTCAACGATGACTCTCGTGATCGTGTGAACCAACAACGCCGTGAACTATTCCTTTTGTCTCGCGATATTTTACTTGTCCGAGATTCGATCATTGGTATCAACCATACCTTGTTCAATCTCGTTACCGACAAGTACTCTTTTCTCGTTCCCGTGATATAACATCCTTGTGATCATATCACGTGCTTGCAAGCGGTTTCGATGTGATATCACCGAGAGGGCCCAGAGTATATCTCTCCGTCATTTGGATGGACAAATCCCACTCTTGATCCATGATCCTCAACTAATACTTTCCGAATACTTAACGACACCTTTATAGTCACCCTGTTACGGTGTGACGTTTGATGCCATCAAAGCACTCTTCCGGTATCAGTGATTGACATGATCTCAAGGTCTAAGGAATAAGTTACTTCGTATGCTTGATACAACAATGTAAACTAAATGACTTGATCGCATTGCTATATTCTCTTTGGGTATATGTTCATCACATCATTCTTCTAATGACATGACCCCGTTATTAATAACATCCAATGTTCATGATCAGGAAACCTTGATCATCTATTAATCAACGAGCTAGTTAAAAGAGAGGCTTTACTAGGAACCATTGTTTGTTTATTAAGCACACATGTATCAACGTTTCCGGTTAATACAATTCTAGCATGAGAAATAAACATTCATCATAAACAAGGAATAAGATAATAACCATTTTATTATTGCCTCTCGGGCATATTCCCTTCAGGACAGAAGGATGAATCAAGAGAGTTATGTTCCTCCGAATAGAAGAGCTGGTCCGAGTAGCAATGGCGGGAACCTACTCGGGCCAGAAGTCAAAGGAGCCGTTCCGACACCGAATCCCGCGTATCCCGGGTCCGTACTTGGCACTGTTCACAGCACTGTTCATCTGAGGACGGCGTGCCTGACAGCGACAGTGTGTCAGCAGGGCGTCGCAGGATAGGGGGGACCTACTCTGTGTTCGCCACAGTGATAACAGACTGGATACTTGGTTTTGCCCAACGACTTTCCGCACCAGGACAAATCTAGAAGCCAAAGCTGTCAGCGGGAACTCAGAAGAAGGACGGTGTGCACACAATGTCGACATCTGTTTGTATTTGGCTGTATCCGGCTGGGCACCGAGTATATAAGGTGCCCTGCCCCCTCCTGCGCGAGGGATCCTGGGACTGGTTCACATTATTGACCTAGTTCCGCACGTAGAGAGAAGAGTGGCTACTCGGTAGCGAGAACATTTGTACTGTGGCTACTTGGTGAGACATCAAAATACAGAGAGAAAGGCAGGAGTAGGGGTTTTACCTCCTCACGAGGGCCCTGAACCTGGGTAGATCGTGTTGTTTGCAGTGCTTATTTCATCCCTCACACGTCTACTCGTCGCGTGATTCCTCCCCGAGCGCCTCCAGCGTCCTTCGTCCCCACACCATTAGCCATCCTATGGCATCTGCCGTGACACCACCACGACAATTTTACTGGAACTTCCCTAGTTATCATTTTCCTTTGGTTCTTCAAGATTTTTATTTCTTGGATATTCTCCTTTCATCCTTGCCCCAACTCCTCTTAAGGCAAAGAAGTTGAAGAAACATAAAGCTGTTATCAAAGAAGAATCTTCTTCTACAACCACGGGCGTGAGGGGGAGAACGGAAACACAGACGGGTGGAAATCTCCGGTCATCTGTTGGAAACGAACCCATCTCCAATTTGGACAGCAATATCTGGATAAAGGAAGAACCATTCGACGACCTTGGATATATTCGTCCAGAGGCTAAGAAATTCTTCGCCCCTGCCCCTCTGATTCGACCTTGGCCACAAGGAGGATTAGTTGTTCGCAATGATTTCGTATTTTCACCTCGTCAGGTCATACAAGATGGCCTTCATCACGTTGGGATTCTGTTCTCGGACTATGCAAAAGAATTCAACGAGACTTTGACAAACTTGCGAGAAATGAGCCAGGTAATACTTCCAGCCCCCAAGCATTAAGTTGAAAGCCTGGCTTCTTCTTAATGCTTCTTACTATGCTTGTTCATACTTAAGCATTTGGCTTTCATTTCCGTGTTGCAGCATTCTGCTGATGCCATAAACTTAGAAGTTTTTAATAAACTTAACATCAAGAATGAAGAGGTGAAAACCCTTCAGTCTATTATTAAGTCTAAGGATAATGAGCTGGCATCATCTCAGCTACAGTTATCGGAAACAACGGGTATGCTTTTACTCTGTTTTATCCGAGTTATCAATAAGCATTTTCCCGAGATATTTTTAAACTCGGAATTTTTTTACTTGATTTTCAGCTGCTTTGGCTAAGGCCAAGGAAGTAGCCGAAGATGCCAGCAATGCCGAACATCTTCGCAAGGAGAATTCGAACCTTCATAAGGAGCTTATGAAGGTTCGAGAAGAACTGGAAGCCAGTAATATGGCCCTTGGAATTGCTCAATCCAAGGCTTCCGAACAGGCAGAGAAAGATAAATCCACTATCCAGGATTTGGAAAGTATCTTAATCCTTCGCCTAAAGGAATGTTGCGAAATTGACAAGGTTCTCGGTGAGTGTTATTTCATTTACCGATTCGTCCATGTCTTTCTTTCTTTCTCTGTTTTGTCACCTAACCTTTTTGGAGGCTTGTTTCGACAAACAGGAAATTATCCAGGTCTTTCTCGCATTGACAAAATCCGATCCTTTGGTAAGGTATGGAATGCGATCAGAAATGCTGGAATGCAACTGATCAGCAAGTTCTTCCCTGCGAGTACCATAGAATTCTCGGAGATTTATAAACTTCCGGGTGTTATTCTGGAGGTGGCGGAATCCAGGGAGTCCTCCTTACGCTCCGCTGCACGGGGTGGTGCACGCATGGCCTTAGGCCTTATGCGAATGCATTACCCTGGTGCCAAATCTTGGCGTGTGGCATCCGGTATCCCTCAAGGATACACAGAGAACCAACAAGCCAGCATCTTTGATGAAATCAAAGGCCATGCTACCAAGATTGCCTCTATGGTAAACATCTCTATCACCTATCCGGAAGAGAAAGTCCCTGAAGCCCCCGAGAATGACAGCAGCGACGAAGACTCGGATGCTTGAAGGGCTATCCTGATCCTGGATGGCGGAATTTAGACAATAGGAGCATTACTGCACTTTTACCATGTAATTCATATTGTAATGCTTCTATTCCTTTTGTATAAACAAGAACTCCGCCTTTTGCAGTTTTAATTATGAAATTCTTTGCAAGATTTTCGGGTTTTAATATTCCTTTGCCTTCTAAGTTCTCTGGCTTATATGTTTTAACTGTCCTTAGTGTTTGAAATGGCTTAATAGTATTATGAATCGTCATGCCGAGTAACTGGGTAGAACCGATCAGCTTGAACTCGGAAACATGGATCATACTAAAAGCATTTTTACTAACTAGCTTCAGTGACCCAACACATAAACAATCAGATAATACTTAGAGAAAAGTAAGGAATTTATTGAAACTTGGGCACGCAGGCACAATCCGAGTTTCCTTTAGCCGTTAGCAGGCTGAAAATCATTCAGTTTTTTAAACACCGAGCACGCAGGCACAATTCGGGTTAACATTGAGTATTTTGTAAGATCATTGGGAAATAGATAAGGTGGAATCATGCTTTGTACTATAACGAACTTGTAAAAACATGGACATCAAAATTCCGACAACTTTATTTCATGATCTCAAAGATGTTTACATAGAAATTGAACTAAGTATAGAAGGGACGTAACTGCTGGATGCTCCAAGGCCTCTTTGTCTCTCCTAGTTCATCATCTATCTTTCTCTTTCTTTTGCGATTCGGCTTCTCGGGATCATCTTCCGTGTCCCGAATATCTACAAGATAATATGACCCATTTTTCATAGCTTTGCTGATTACAAATGGTCCTTCCCAGACTGGGGCCAATTTGTGCTTTCTTTGCTGCACCAATCTCAGCACTAAGTCACCCTCTTTAAAAGACCGATGCCTGATTTTTCGACTATGATAACGTCGTAAACCTTGCTGGTAAATGGCGGATCTTTGAAGCACAAGCTCTTGTTCTTCTTCTAAGAGATCGACGGCATCCTGTCGTGCTTCTTCGGCATCAGAGTCATCGAAATCCCGCACTCTTGGGCTATCATGGATCATGTCCGTTGGAAGAATAGCTTCCGCACCGTAAACTAGGAAAAACGGAGTTTGCCCAGTCGACCTATTTGGCGTCGTTCGAATGCTCCAAAGCACATAAGGTAACTCCTCTACCCATGCTCCATCTGCTCTATGAAGAGGAGATTCGAGTCTTGGGCGTATTCCTTGCAGGATTGAGCTATTCATTCGCTCAACCTGGCCATTAGATTGCGGGTGTGCCACAGATGCAAGATCTAGGCGAATTCCCGTTTGTCGGCAATATTTTGCCAACTCTCCAATGGAGAAATTTGTCCCGTTGTCGGTTATTATGCTGTGTGGAATGCCGTATCTCATTACTAAGTCAATGATGAAATTTCTGGCAGTTGCACCATCCAGCTTTTTGATGGGTTTGGCCTCCACCCATTTGGTATACTTGTCCACTGCTACGAGTAGATGTGTAAGTCCACCTCTTGCAGTTTTGAACGGTCCCATCATATCTAGCCCCCAGACCGCAAACGGCCATGTAATGGGGATAGTTTTGAGTGCTTGGGCCGGCAAATTAGTCTGCTTGGCGTAATATTGACACCCAGCGCACGTATTAACTATGTGCTCAGCATCTGTCTTGGCTGTTAGCCAGAAAAACCCAGCGCGGAATGCTTTTTTAACTATGCTTTTTGATTGAGCATGATGTCCGCAATCTCCGGCATGGATTTCTTCCAGTATTTCTCGTCCTTCTTCTGGTGAGATACACCGCTGAAAAATTCTGGAAGTACTGCGTTTATACAGATAATTGTCAATTACCACGTATCCTTTGCATCGACGCTGTATTTGTCTTTGCAAGACTTTGTCTGCTCCCTCCGGGTACTTCTGGTTGACTAAGAAGTTTAGATATGGAATTGTCCAGTCCGGTTTGACGAGCATAACTTCAATTGATTCGGAAGCCAGAGGATACTCGACATCTCCATCTTTTATGGATGGCTCGTGCAAATGCTGGACGAATACACCTGGTGGTAAGGTTTTTACCCTCTCTGATCCCATGCGGGCTAATGCATCCGCGTTCCAATTTTCCTCCCTTTTGATGTGGAGTACTTCGAATCCGAAGAAACAGATGGCGAACTCATCCACCGTTCTCCGATATTCGGCCATTATAGGGCTTTTGGCGTCCCAGGTTTGGTTAAGCTGATGCTGTACCAAATCCGAGTCGCCATAACACAGGATGCGTTTTACTCCTATTTCCTTTGCAATATGCAGGCCGTGAAGCAGAGCTTCGTATTCTGCCACGTTATACTGGCGTTGAAGTGTATTTGCAATACGTACTCCATCGTGTCTCCCTTAGGGGATTTTAAGACTACACCAGCGCCAGCGCCCTCTTTCATCTTGGATCCGTCAAAGTGCATGATCCAGTATTCGGACTCCGACATTGGTGTTTTCTCCATTGCTTCCGTCCAGTCGGCGACAAAATCTGCCAAAACCTGGGATTTTATTGCCGTCCTTGGCTGATACTTAATGTCGAAGGCTGCTAGCTCGATACCCCATTTGGCTACTCGACCAGTTGCCTCCGCATTGTTTATAATGTCCCCTAGTGGTGCTTTACATACCACCGTTATGGAATGCCCTTGGAAGTAATGGCGCAGTTTTCTAGATGCGAAAAATACGCCATATGCCAGTTTTTGATAGTGTGGGTACCTTTGTTTGGATTCGGAGAAAACTTCACTTATGTAATATACCGGATGTTGGTCTGGTATGCTTTGTTCGTCTTTCTTCCGCTCCACGACGATTACCGCACTAATAACCCTGCTTGTAGCCGTGAGGTACAATAACATAGGTTCTTCGTCTTTTGGGGATGCCAAAATCGGAGCTTTCATCAAAGTTTCCTTTAACTGGGCTAACGCTGCATCAGCCTCTTCTGTCCACTCGAACTTGTCGGATTTCTTCAGCAACTTGTAGAGTGGTAAGGCTTTATCCCCCAGTCGACTAATAATTCTGCTGACGGCAGCGGCGAAATCCGTCAATCTTTGGACATCTTTCACACATGTAGGTTTCGAGATGTTCAAGATGGCTTTGATCTTTTCCGGGTTAACCTCTATTCCTCTGTGGGAAACGATGAAACCCAGAAGTTTTCCTGAGGGAACCCCGAATACGCACTTAGATGGATTTAACTTCATCTTGTAGGTGCGCAAGTTTTCAAAAGTTTCTCGCAGATCCTCAAGGAGTGTATCTTTTTCCTTGGTTACGCCAGCAATATCGTCCACGTAAACATGGACGTTTTTGCCAATCTGACTATGCAAACAACGTTGCATGCAACGCTGGTAAGTTGCACCTGCGTTCTTCAGTCCAAATGGCATGGTTACATAATAGTATGTCCCGTATGGGGTTATGAAAGAAGTCTTAATTTGATCTTCCTTTTTCATGCGTATTTGGTGGTACCCGGAGTATGCATCCAAAAAGCACAAAAGCTCAGAGCCTGCAGTGGCATCTATTATTTGATCAATTCGCGGTAACGCGAACCTATCTTTCGGACACAATTTGTTCAAGCCTGTGTAATCTATACACATTCTAAGAGCAGTAGTGTCTTTCTTCGGTACTAATACCAGATTTGCAGACCATTCAGTGTGGATTACTTCCTGGATGAAATCTGCTGCTAAAAGCCGGATAATTTCCTTGCCAATAGCCTTCTGTCTTCTTCCGTCAAATCGACGGAGACCTTGTTTGACGGGTTTTGATCCTGGAATCACCTTGAGTTGGTGCTCAGCAAGTTCCCTGGGTACGCCTGGCAAGTCAGCTGGACACCAGGCGAAAATATCCCAGTTCTCACGGAGGAACTTGATGAGCTCGCCTTCCTATTTGTCGGTCATCCCAGTCCCTACAACGACGAATTTTGTCGGATCTTTGGGATCTAGGATTACCTGTCTTGTATTCTCGGACGCCTTGAAGCTGTCTGCTGGCTTCCGAGTTTCTTTTCCTGCCGGCATTTCTGTCGGCGATACCTCCTTGGCTAATTCCTTCAGTTCTTCCTTTGCTATGACTCTCTGAGCGCAAAGGGCGTTTTCTTTCTCCAACTCGTTTGCCAGCTTGAAGTCACCAGCTATGGTGATTATTCCTCCTTTGGGTCCTGGCATCTTCAGCTTGTTATAGATATAATAGGATCTTGCCATGAATTTGGCGAAAGCTGGACGTCCGAGTATTGCGTGATACACGCTTTCGAACGGCACTACTTCGAAGGATACTTTTACTGCCGGAAGTGATCTTTATCTTCGAAGGTGACATCTAGGGAAATCTCTCCTAGGGATCGTGCTTGTCTGCCAGGAACAATGCCATGGAAGCGTATGTTGCTGTAATTGAGCTGGGACTCGGAAATCTTCAGATGCTTCAGTGTATCTAGGTACATTATGTTAATGCTGGATCCTCCATCCATCAACACTCTTCTTAGCCTAGTGTTCTGGACAATAGGGCTTACGACAAGAGCTTGTGTGCCGGGTTCAGGGATATTCCCGGGATGATCAGACTGATCCCAGGTTATTGGTGTGTTAGAGTACTTCAAGAATTTCGGGGTTGCCGGAACAACCGCGTTTATTTCTCGAAGTGTTCTTTTGGCCACCTTTGCTGACGGAGTTGCTAGGAATGTTAGCATTGCTTCTCCATCAACTCTCGGAAATTTGGGTTCGCCCTTTCGCTGTTGTTCCTGGATTTTTTCATCAGTGTCCGATTCACTGTCTTCTTTGTCAGCTTCTGGCTTTTGTTTGGCGGGTTTCCTTTTGGACCCCTTCCCCTTATTTCTGGATCCTGCACAGACTTTCATCTGCTTATTCAGCCGGCATTGCGCGTTTGTGTGGGTGGGTTTCCCAAATTGTGAATGGTGGACACAGGGTTCCGACTTAATCCTCTCCCACTCCTCTGGAGTGTAGTTGATTGGATCTGGACTGCGGCCTTTCCACTTATTCCCTTTTTCACTTCCAAAGGCTATGTTGATCTCTTTGGGTTTTGTCATTGTTTCTGGAGTTCCTTTTTTGTCAGAACGAGGAGTTTTCTTGGCAAGTATCAGTGATTCGATATTGCCCCCTCTTGCTCTGATATCGTCTTTGGCTGCAGCATGTTCGTTGGCGGTTGTAAGCATAGATCCGAGATCTTTGTGCTGTTTGGAACCAACCATGAAAGGTACAAGTCCGGGTTTTAGGCCATTAACGAAAGCATGCATTGCTTGTACGTCAGTTACTCCAGAACAACTATTCTTCATTGCCGTCCATCTGGAGATGAAATCCACGTATGGTTCATCCTCGAATTGGGTGCAACGGTTCAGCTGGTTGATGCTGTTCGGGCGTTTGTACGTTCCCCGGAAATGCTGAGTAAATACTCTAGCCATATCATCCCAGCTGTCGACAGTTCTTGATGGTAATCCATTGATCCAATCTCTGGCTCCGTCCAGTAACATTAGGGGAAGAAACTTGACAGCTTCCAGGTCTGTCCCATTGTTGATCTGGACGGTTGTATAGTAGTCTGAGAGCCAGGTGTCCGGGTTTGTGCTGCCGGTGTATTTCTGGTACGTTGGACCGACTTTGGCGAAGTCAGAATGCAGGGTTATCCTTCGGATCCTGTCAGTGAAACACTTAGGACCAAAGTATAGATCATCCTTTTCCGCTCTATCAATGTGTGCGGAATATCTTCCAGCTGAATGGACAGAAGGGGATCTACTCCTTTCTTTTCCATTGTTGCACGGACGCGCTTTTCCGGGATTGTATCTATCTCTTCCATGATCACGCCCTTTTGGATTAGGCGGAGTCCTGCTCCTGTGCCTTTCTTTATCCTTAGGAGGTGTCCGGGATCTCTCACGTCTGTGAGGTATATCGTATCTTCCGGCTTTCTCAGCTGGGTTTCTCGGAGGTGGCATTGTTTTGCCGTCATTCCGGTATTTTTCTTCCCGATCATGGGGTTTGAGTCCACCTTTCGGGGGATGGGATCCGGTTCGGGACGCTTCATCCCTATTGTCGGGGTTTTTCTTGTCTTTTCTCGGATCCTCTTTTTTATCCTTTGAATTGTCTGAATCTCCAGGTTCCTCTGGTCCAGGTGCTCCAGCGGCGCAAGTAGCTGTTTTGCATAGGGCGGAGTTATCCTGCAGTCTTCCTGATCGCTCTTGGGCCCGCTGTTGTTGTTGCAATGCTTTTCCTAGGAAAGCATACACCCCCTGGAGCTTTTCACCATTAGAGTACAAGTCATTGTTGAGGATGGAAAACGCTGCTTCCGCGTTTTCTGCTGCGGTTTTGTATATTGGTTCGCCTCTGGCATCTTTGCCGTTTACCTGCTTTTGCCAAGATGGGTTGTGAAACCTTTCTTTTGGCGGCAGTACTTCCGGTCTTACAATTCCGGGTAACCTTGTAGGTTTAATGCCAGATCTATTCTTTCTCTCGTACTCCTCGATTTCTTCCTTCATGAACTTAATGTCATCCTGGTTTTTTTTGGAGGTGTTCGCGAGTTCTGAGTAGATGTTGCTGTTGCCGTTGGAAAGCTCGTCTCCTGGCTTCCAGCATCTCAGGGGGTTCGTTTACTCCCACTGGCGTTTGCAACAGCTGCTGTTCTTCCTGTTCCGTCATTGGCGGAGCAAGGATTTCTTTGATTTTCTTCTCCGCAGGCTTTGTTCCGCTAGCATCCCCTACTTCCAGGTTTTCATCAGCTAGATCAGCTGATTTTTTCTTCCGGGTTTTGTATTGGAGTTTCTTAGCAGCACGGTGCTTTTTCATGGAAGAGGGAGGTTTTTTGAGAGGCTCATCTTCTGTCAGTTCCTTTACATTAGGAAATATCGGAGAAGTTTCTCCGTCTTCTCTCTCTTCCTCTGGCGGAGGAGTTTTAGGGCTTTCCTGGCTGCCGGCGTCCGTGGTATCAGCCGGTTTCGCCATTAGTACTTCATGGAATCCCTCTTGAAAAGATTTAACTTTACTTTCGAAGGCGTCCGCGTCTTCGTCTTTGGAATCAAAATCATCTGATCCGGTTTCTGATTCTAATCTCGCCTCAATGGCGGCTAGTACAGAGTCAGCTTCCGAGTTCATCGTCGTGTTGACAGATGCCGGATCTTCCGCCTGTATGACGGGTGTCGGATCTTCCGTTTCTTTGACGGGTGTGTTTTTGTCTGCCTCTTGCACGGGATTTCCATCATCCGTGTTTTCGGCGGCTTCGGATTGCACCATGCCGATAAAGTGTGTGTCCCTTTTTTGTCGGCGATCTGAGCAGAATCCGGTATCATAGTCATCCTCGACTGGGTATAGGGCGGGTGGGATAAATTTGCTTCCACCGCAAAACCCCATTGCTTCTGCAGTTAGTCCGATAAAGATGTTAGCAGATCCGATCGTCAACACGCGGGCACTTACCAGGTGGTTTTGCGTCGGTATATAGGATCCGTTGTCGAGGAAGCGTCCGACGTCGTCGTCGAACTCCAGGCTTCCGACAGTGATTGATCATCCGATTCCGCCGAGTATCCCAGATCGCAACTTCACGCCTGACGTCGTTTTCCCCACGGTGGGCACCAACTGTCGAGACATCGTAGTAGTTTTCATAGACGGGGGTGCCATGAGACTACGGTAGAGACGTGGGGGAACGTGATCGCGTGGTGAAAGTGAACACAGGATTTACCCAGGTTCGGTACGTCGCGACAGTACGACGTGCCTACTCCTGCACTTCTCACTAATCAGGACTAAAGCCTGGATATAGAATTACAATGTGAGTTTTCGATCTAGCTATTCGCAGGGGATCAACTTCCCGGCGAGTTAGCCTATAGCTTCTTCTATGTTATCCCTTATTAAACTTATCTCCCGTCCGCTTTATATAATAGCCGGATTAGGGCTTACAGATCAGGAAACCTAGAATACTACGGTAACTATAACCTGGAAAGTAAGGAATCCGTCTGCTCCTCCAAGCCAGATCACGTGGGCCGTGATCCGGCTCCTTCTAGAATCCGGCTTCTGTGCGTCGGATTACTGGGCCGCCCAATGGACTACAGCCCACTGCCGATTGGGCCACCCTGGTAATCCGGCACTTTGACTACCATATGATATACCCCTATTTGGTATATAACCGACACACAAGGATTTAACAGTAAATCCTTATTGCCCCATTTTCCAAAACATTTTGTCTTCGCCATCATTCAACTGAATATAAAAAATAAAGTCTAGCAGAGAGTACCAATCCTTAGCTACCCCCCCCACACACACAAGCATATCTTGAAAACCAAACATTGCCCCCTAGATTACACCACTTTTCCCACCCTAATTTTTTTATTAAAGGAAAAATCATACAGTCTAGGAAATATATCCATCAAAGGTCTATATTCATTCCAATTATCTTCCCATAACATGGGTGTTTTCCCCGAGTTCACTATTATTCCACAAAATATACAGAAAATATTTTTTATTATTTTCATAAGCCCTTACTAAAACAGCGAATATCCAGATTTGTCAACAATTTGTGCTAAAGTCTTTGTTGAAGATATTTTCTTCAGGAGTCTCTGCCACAAACCATATTCATTTTCAAGCTTCCATAACCATTTACAAAGAATTCTAATATTCACAAGGACCAATTCAAAACCCCAAGCCCACCTAGATCTTTTGGAGAGAAAACTGTCTCCCAATTCATGAGGTGGTATTTCCTAATCCCATGTTCTTCCTGCCACAACAACCTACTCATGTAAATGTTCATTTTCTCCCTCACATCCACATGCAACCTATAGAAAGAAAGCATGTAAAAGGGATTGTGGTGAGGCAATAATCGAGGAGTATGGTCCTAGACCCAATGTACATCAATTTACCCTGCTAAAACCCCAACCTTTTTCCAACTTTTCTTCAGCAGGATGCCAGTGCTTGTTAAGAAGTTATTATCAGTTGGATTTCCTAAATATTTCAGAGGTAATTCACTTGACAAGTAGGTAAAAATATCTTCATAAATATGAATTTGATGAATGTAATCTTCTAACCCATACACTTCACATTTAAGAAAATTGATTTTAAGTCCAAACATTTGTTCGAAGAGGCATCGAATAAATTTAAGGTTTCTGGTATTCTCCAACCCCTCCTCCAACATGAAGATGGCGTTGTATGCATATGGAAATATGGAAATCACATGCTCATGTAGATGAGGAACTAACCATGTAATTAAACCGGCCTCTTGGGCCTTTTTTATCATAACATTCACAAAATCTACATCCAAATTAAACGGAATGGGTGACATGCGATCTCCCTGCCTAAACCCTTCTGCAAGTACTAAAAAGTATGCCTAATTGATCATTAAGTTTCACATTCACTTTACCACTAGTAATTATACTAAAGATCAAGTCATTCCAAGCATGGGAAAACCTTTGGTTAAGCATAACATTATACAAGAAATCTCATTTTACATTATCATAAGACTTCTCGGAATCAATTTAAAAAATCACTCGAGATTGTTTTTGTTTTTTAATTCATGGAGAATCTCATGCAACATGACTACCCCTTCCATGAAAAACTTGTTTTTCATGAAAGTTGTTTGATGTATTTCAATTAAATCGTTATCCACCACAGCAAGCCTATTATTTAGACCATTTGTGATAATTTTCAAACTTTCATTCATAAAAAGATAGGTCTAGTTACCTTGTTGCGTGTACGGAAATTTAAATTTTCTCCATGCAAGCGCAACCGCCAAGATCTATCTATGAAGATACAAGTGAATAATAATTCCAAGATCTAGTTCTCGAGATCGTGTACCAATCACCGTGGAAGCGGAAGAGGTGTTGGTGACAATGTCAATGAAGCCTGTAGAAGATTGTCACACCCCAGTTTTTGGATTCTTGTACTGTGTTCAAGAAGACAAAAATTAGAGCCAACAATTTTTTTTCTAACAACATGATTGTTTGAACTAACATGTGTTTATGATCTTAATCATATTTGCAACACAAGTTTTGTTTCTTGATAAAACAAATATCAAATTTTTCTGAAAACACTTTTATAATATTTTCCCTATTGTTTTCTCTGTTGATTACTTGAGTGAATTTTATTCCAAGGCTTGTATCATTATTGTTTGCATCTTAAAATAAACTTTTAACTTTGTTGGATCCAAGAAAACAAAATTTCAAAATGATTCATGGAAGTTTTATTTTAAGTTTTCTATAGAAACTATTCCCTGAAAATATAGCCAAGTACCTGTTTTCCACCTTTGTTTTCACTAGGCTATAAAATGGTATTTTATGTTTTCTTGACTTTTATTTGTTCCTTGATACATGTAATACAAATACATAAGCTTGGTTTGATTTTTGGATTAATAAAAGTAATCTTTTGCTTGTTGTCTTTGAGGAAGAAAAATAAGGCAGAAAGTTGCATTTTTTAGAAAACAGAGAAAAACAGAAAGTACACCTTTTCCCATATTGTTTCCATGGCCTTAAACTATTTCAAATTTGTTTTCAAAAGATGTTTCTGAAAGTTTATAACATGTTTAACAAACTCCAACTTGTAAAACAAAAATTGTAACCCATTTGGTCTCTGAAAACAACCCAAACATTTTGCTCATTTCACTGTTTTCCAACACTTAAAAAAATTCCTAAGTGTTAACTGAATTTTTTGAATTTTTGCAACAGTGCTGGATACGATTTTGGGCAAATGTTTTTTTTTGTTTTTCTTGCAAGTTTTGAAGTGTGATTTTGTCCAATGTGTTGACTAGTATGTGTACTCGACCAGTAGCCTCTCTCTTTGCTTCTAGATATTTTGTGGAGGGAGTGTGCAAGTGAGAGAAAAGGGAAGAGACAAGATGAGGTGGCATGGTATGGGTCACCATGCCTTGACCCTTGAAACCATGCCATTGATCTTTCCTCACACCAAGGGTCACCTTTGACTTGCCCCTGGTTGGTCTTGTCCCTTGGCACCTAAGCCATGTTTGGAAATGACCAAAAACCCCTAGAGCACCCCAATGCCAACCATTGGCATCAACCCGAGGGCATTTTTGACACTTGACCAAAAACCATGGCTTTAAGCCACCCCAGCCATGCCCCTTGCACCACCACCCTCCCTCACACTCCCACACCCTCCCCAAGCAAATAGAATCCTTGAGCTAGCCCCTGTGAGCTCCACGAGCTCCAAAGTCGCCGCCGGCCACCGAGCCCGAGGTGGAGCACCTCATCCACACCCTCCCACCTCCCGTGCTCACCTCCGTTCCACTCCCCATGGATCCTAGACCCTCCCTGACATCCTCCTTTGCCCTCTTTCTTGCAGAGGCGCCGCCGCCGTCCATTTCGCCGCTGCGGGAGCCCGGTCGCGCGCCGCCACCTGAGGCCACGGGCGCCGCCAAGATCTACGCCCCTGCATCCCTACGTCCTTCCAGAGCCCGCGCCTGCCCTCTGCGAGCACCCACGGTGAGCCACCGGCCACTTCCCGCGTCTCCGTTGTGCGTCCGGAGAGAGAGAGAGTGAGAGAGGAGGAAGAACAGCCGCGAGGCGTCGATCCCGCGATCGACGGCCACCGTTGAACGGTAGTTTTCCCGCGCGTGACCACGCGCGTGCGTATGCTCGGCCGCACCGGTCGTTAGTTGGGCCGCATCGTAGTGAAGCCAGCCCGCCCCTGTTATTTCTTTTTCTTTTGTTTTCATTTCAGAAAATGCTTGAATGCTTTGGCCCTGTGAAAAATAACTTTCGTGCAAAATAAAATCAACAAAAATACACAGCACTAGGTATATGTTTTCCTAACCATATAAACTTGGTAGATCTAAGTTTTGACTTTTATGTTTGTCACAATATCTGTTTTGCCACAGAGTGTCTGTAAAAATGTTTTTGGCATAACTTTTTGGATCTGTATCCATTTTTGTCAAATCAAATTGTTTTGGATAGCTATTGAATAGATCTATCATTAGGACTTGGCCTCTCATAAACGTCAGTTACCAAATGGAAATGCCATCATTTTGGTAAATGACCAGTAGGCTTTTCTAGGATTTTTAGAAGGAGTTTAAAAATGAGTTTTGAGGTTAATCCAATTGGATGAGTTTGCATATGAATAGATCTATCTAATGCTAGCTTGGATTAATTTTTGGAGCCCTAGATTATTTTTGGTGAGCAAAACTAGAAACAACACTTTTCTGTTTTCTTATTTATGTGTGCTTTTGTTTGAATTAAAATGCTTGATTGAGTGGATCTTTGTTCCTAGCATGTATAGAGGTATTACCCCTTGTTATTAGGTTGTTTTATTGCAGTACATCTACCTTAGAAAGTGTGTGCATGTTTGAAAAGTAAAATATAAATAGGGATAGCATTTGTTATTTTCTAGTTTTATTATTTGACTATTGTGTGCACCAAATCTTTGTATGTTTGTTTTACCTAGGTTATGATGTGGTTGTTATGAGTCCAGTACCATTTAGTACTGTTATTTTGATGCTATTATCTCTGTTAACTTGCATGTTATCTTATGGCAAAGCATGTGTAACATTTGTTATTTATTTTTACTAGTATTATTTTTCACTAGTATGAGTAGCCTTGTATTGATTACTTGGTTAGATTAATTTTTTCATGTGTGACAAGAGGCTTTGTTACCTCTAAATGTCTTGATATTAGTGGGCCCATAACCCACTGGTCCCATTTCATTTTGGTTAGGGATGCAAATCCCCAACCATGCACTTGTGTGAAAATAGCATGCATTACTATATGTTTGTCTAGTATTTTCCACCAAGGAAAATGGTTGTCAGTTCACTTATGTAAGTGAGGTGTTTAGTTTTCTTTGTCAATCCTAGTATGATTAGGTGTGGTTCATTTGTTAACATAATATTCCCTTAGGGGGTATCATGTTAAGGAATGTTTCACTGTTGTGGGTATATTTAATATTGTTTGCTAATAGAATGTTTCCTTGTGATTGATAAATTATTTGTGAATGATTTTCATTGAGTGTTTGTAATTTTGAAAGTTTTTAGTTGATCTTGTGTTGAGTGCATAGCTACTGGTTGTATAGCTTGTACCTTGATTGCTTTCTATTTAATTAATTAGAAAAGCATGTATTACTAGAATGGATTGATGCTTGCTTAGTAGATGTTTTCATAGGATTATTTTAGTGTTTATGCTTACTAGAATGTGTAAGGTGTATGTGCTGTTAGTAGGTATTTACATTCATGAGTTTCTTGTTTAGGATCATGCATCCTTGTAGTGATGTTTGCTTCTCTAGTGATGAACTAGTGTCACCACTAGATATTATGAGTTGCTCTAGTATTGTTGTCTTTTATGTCATGAGTGTATGTTTTATTCTAGCATGTGTAGGATGGTATTATTTCTGCTATTATCACATGAAGTCTTGATTTGCTTGTTGCTATAGTTGTAGAATGCAATTATTTTCTTATAGCATGCTTGTGTAGAATTTTCCATACTAGTATGCTATTAGTGGACTCCAGTGGATGTGTTGTTTTCTCGCCTTATTATCTTTGTGATGATTGTGTTTTATATTATGTTTTATGACTTGTTACCATTGGTTGAGCTACTGGTTTGTTTTGTTTATTTTCATGATTGATGGATTCCATAACTTTAAATAGACTTAAGCATAGTCTATAACTAGCCTATTCATCTGTGGTGTGTTTGCTTGTTGTTGGAATTGTCTGAGTGTTTACCTTAGCATGAGTATTGTACTTATGTTATTGTTGTGCTAGTGTTGTTGTTGTGCTTAGTAGTATCTTGTTATCTATGTATTAGTTTAGTCATGAACTTGTTTGGTGATGAATGCTTATGTGTTGTTAATACCCACTGCCATGGGTATTGCTTTGCTTGATTGTTAGTATTTTAGTAATATCACCCTTGTGCCCACAAGATATATTTTTAGCTTCTTGAATATCTTATTATGAGAGTGGTACACCCACTCCATATATGATATGTAAGATGTGGGATATGGTTTCTCAACCATATGTTTGTTTGACGATAGTTTTGTATCATGAGAGTTTGTGAGATAGTTTCCTAAATAACGTTTGAGTGTTTGCGCTAGTATAAGTTTGCTTGCTGTATGTGGTTTTGCTTAGTTGCTTGTCCTTTAGTCCTGAGTGTGTGTCGTTCATTCTTTTACGACGTTAGAAAACGAAGGAGAAGAAGAAGCCGTTGTGGAGCTGTGCGTCAAGTTCAAGCTACTTCAAGGCCAGGGACACTAAGAGTTTTAAGGCAAGCCATCCTAATGCTTACTACTACATTTATCATTGTCTATCATGCATGTTTTACTTCTGAAAGTTTTACAAAAACTTTGATTACCAAAAACTATTTTTGAGTGACTACTACTACTATTATAATATTACTATGCCAATAGTTGATACTTGGTGTTACCAAGACCATAGCCACCATATGGTATTTATTACAATCACAAGTACTAGTCCCTAAGTGGACACCTTAAATTTTTTTTTTGCAAAACGAAGGCTTTATGGAAAACCTGGTGGAAAGGCGAAGCCTTATCCACCGAAGGATCGTTGAAGTGGTCATTTTTGGGGAAAACGTGTTTTCAAAAATGACACATAACCTAGTCTTCGCTGGACAACCTTTACCGTACTGCCACTTTACCCCAACATGGGCACGGGGTTTAACTTGAAGTTTGTTCTTGTTAGTGTGTGGTCTATCTCAATTTTCTATAAGGGCGTGACTTCCCTCGAACCGAAATGCTGCCAGTCATGAATTTAAATAGGCATATAAAGTGTGGAATTAATTTTTCCTCTGGATGCGACAGTTGGGTCTCCTGTTGTGGCGATGTGTGACATGGTGCCGAGGAGAACAAACCCAATTGAAGAGATAGTCATATACTAGCTTGAGCATAGTGGATGGTTATGATCAGTTATCTGATGTTCACATAATATTGTTACAGTCCGTGGTTGTTCACGGCGGATGTACTGGATTTGGTGGATTGTGTACACCTTTGCAGAGTAAAACTATTCGGAATAGCCGCGTCCTCGGATATGGACAGTTGAATGGTCATGTAGCTAGCATTGTGTCAATGCTTTCAAAAAGGAGTTTTCAAAACGAAGTTGGACTTGTGAAGTGTTGGAAAGGAGGAACTTTGTACCTTTGAGGTACTGTTGATGAAAAGCCAGAAATTGTTTTTACAAGAAGTTTTGCAAAGAGAAAATATTATTTTAACAAAAATTTTACAAAACCTCTTGTACATGTGATATCTACAAGAGAAAGAAAACTATATTATTTTCTTTTGAAGTATCTTCTTCAACAAAGATGCAGAAATCTTTCAAAGTCAACTATGATATGTCTTACATATATCATTGATAGTGAACCCTATAGCCTACCTATTCCACTATATAAGCATACTTGAATTTTGGTAAGCTACATGATGGGTGTCTTGCTGAGTACATTCAAATGTACTCATATTGGTTTCGTCCCTGGTATTTACTTGCCATACATCGAGAAGGAATCTCAGAAGGAGTTCTACGAGGAGGAGTACTGCACTGATGGACTTGCAAACTAGGATCGTCTCCTGGTCAGCAGCCTGTAGGTTAAGGCGTGACTTGGGCTCTACTACGTTTGTGTGTGTTTAGTCTTCCGTTGTGTGTGTTGTGTGTTTGCCCTGCGTGGCATTTATGTTAGACTTGGTCATGTGACCATGTCTGTTTTGTAAGTGTTTTCTGTAATCGTGTAATGGATATTGTATCTATGTACCAACTTGATATGTTGTTCACGGCTGGTGTGATCTGGGATCGTGAATGTATGAATATCGAAGGTGTCCTTGAACAATGGTTCTAGGGGACCTTACAAAGATCCTCATGCACAAGCCTATGGGTGAGAATTTTGCCGACTCCTCGTATCCAGCATAGTGATCCAGCAGAGTGAGGGTCTCACGTGTTACCAATTTAAGAGTATGCACACATACGTCGGTGCTAATTCCGCAACGCTTCGCCGTCCAGGACAAGACGCCGCAGGTATACGAAGGTGGAGTTATCAACACATGAGAGAGAGAGACAGAGTAATTAAAAACTAGATCTAATTGGGAGAGGACACTTAAAAACTCCAATTAGAAGAAGCTATAATTCAATTAGAGAGACTCTAAATAGAAGCTCTAATTAGACCCTCTAATTCTACTAGAGAAAGAGAGAGACTTCTCACAAAATTATGATTTAGTTCAAGCCTTTGGGGTCCTTTTATAGTTGGAGGGGAGGGGAGGGGAGACATACCATAGGGGAGTGATGGCTCTATTTTTGGTGTTGTTTTCTCTAGCCATTCCCCTTGTTTTGTTGGATTTTCATATGGTTTTCACTCCTACACTGACCCAAACATTCCTATGTTTGTAGATGTTTCATTTATTCATGGAGATATCAGGAACACCACTAAGAAGGAAGAAAATGATGCATACTAATGATAATTGGAGGAAAACAAGCAATTCTGGAAAAAGGAAATTCAGAAATTAATCGCAGAAGCTTTTAACGATCCTGGTACGGTCACTGTTGACCGTACCAATCGCCACCGCGTCCAACGCATCAAAAGGAACAACTTCCATGAAGAGACCAGGGACGAAAAACATACACAACCGCTGCCAGAAAACTCAGAAGGGAGAAGAAGGAGATCCGGAGAGGAGAAGCCCTGCCTGATCCTGTTGGAGATTGTTCTCTTCAACACCATCCATTCCACCATCCCATAGAGAGATTGAGATCATATTTGTAATAACATTAAGGTTTGAGAACTCTCATTTAGATTGAACTCCTGGTTTGGTGTCTGTTGATCCAAAAAATTATTGTGGCTTGCTACGGTAATATAGACATGAACTTTCCACTTTCAGTTCTTGAGTTCATGTTTGCTATATCTCTAATATGCGAGTGGATTCCCCGAGGCGTGGTAGATGAAGTGAATTGGTGATATGTGTTTGTGCTAACTTGTTCCATCTTATGTGTGAGATTATTTTCAATATTGTTATAGGATTATGTGTTTACGGTGTGCGTAATGCCTGTTATCTAGGGCCCGGGTAAGATGATGCTAGTAGAAAGCTACGTAAACATATACATGTTGTTCAACCATTATTCTACCTCCTAAGTGGGAGGTGAAGATATAAACAAGGAGTGAAGACGGCAAGAGGATCACAAGAAGCCACCAAACTTAACACATTGGTCTAACCTATTGGTTTTAAATACCTGAACTGACCATGGAAATGGTATAGGGATGCAGGACAACCATGATAAACAGATCCAAACATGGGGACGTTGAACTATTCCAGGGTGACTTGCCTACTGACAATTCAGTAGAAGAGAATATGTATCAAATATCCGCTACCTTCATCAAGCACATTCACAAGAACCATGAACCAAAAATCTCTCCACGCCTACTCCATCCATAAGAAATACAACACCACTTTACATCATTTATTTATTTCTGTTATTATTTCTAGTAAGTTATTGTGTTTTTATTTCCGAACTCATCCTCTATTTTATGCAGGCTTAAACGAATTAATATTTCTGTGAGTCAATTGGCATAAGTCTGACACCTTATGTGTGACAAAGGCAGACTTAAAACACTTTTACCAGATCAGCTCTCCGTTGGAACGATATAAATCGGATGATCATACTTTCACGAAATTATGTTTTAAAAAACATGGACACTTGCATGCATCAAGCTATTTTCTAGCGCAATTGCCGGGGAGCTAAGAGTTGAGGGTTTTGTCTTTTCATATATTGCAGGTTTGATTTGTTTAGGTGTAGTGTGTTGAAGATAGGGGAGCAGCACGTTCGGGTAAGAACTACATGCCATACTATCCATCCAAGTACCCGAGGGAAGCTATTCTAATACTTATTGATAATATTAAAAAAATCCCAATACATAGACATAGAAAATTTATTTGATAACATGGTGATCACACCAAAGAAGGAAAAGACTCGGAGAGTATAGTGTTCCATCAAAAAGCTATATAATAAATCCTATCATTAATCCAGACTCTCATTACCCAGCTTATAATACTGATCCATCTAGTATTATGCATGCCATGCAAAACATTTTTTCAGGAGAAGAAGGCCAAGAACCAGGACTCCACTTGAATTGGATAATTATTGTGATACATGCAAACCAAAAGGATTGACCAAAAAAATTATTTTACTACAGATATTTAATTTTTCTTTGGTAGGAAGAGCTAAGGAGTGGTTTAAATCACTCGCTCACAAGTTTATTATGGTTTATTATGGACTAGATCTCCGAACTCTAAAAGAATAGAAGTGGTGCAAGAGGTTTTGAATTTTTCTCAAGAAGAAACTGAAGAATTTGTTCAAGCCACTGAAAGATATTTTAGCCTTATAAAAAGAAACTTTGTTAGAGGAATTAGTGAAGAAACTTTATATCATATTTTCTATTACGGATTGAATGAAAAATCTAAAAAAAAATCTTGATTGTAGTGCCGGAGGCTGCTTTATGGAATTATCCAAGAAGGAAGGAGGAAAACTCCTTGAAGCCATGGTCACTAATGCACACCAATGGCATCCTAGTGAAACTGATGAATCTTATTCCATTAATTTTCTAGAAGAAAGTCCCCAAGGGAGGGGCCAATATGTGCTGAACGATGAACTGAAGAAGAAATTCGACGAGACTATGAAGGTAAATGGTATCCCATCAGAGGAACTAAAAGGTAAAGAAATAGACACTCTTCAGATATATGAGAAGCAGGATGAAATTCATAAAGCTTTTAATTTCTTTTGATATAAGCAAAAAAAGATAAATGAAGAATTGGTAAACCATGTTAAATACTTCCTCCGTCTAGGATTATTAGACTCCTAGTGAATTGCACCGCGACCAATGTAGCATCCTATTGGCCTGACATATCGAGGCATGATGTTCCATTTCCTCCAATGACGTGACAATTTTGAATTTTCTTAATAATAATCATTAATTAGGTCACGCTTATTTAGGGTAATTAATGATTACGGTCCTATGGGGAGAGAGGAAGGTGAAGATTTTACATTAATTAGACCCGTTTATTTAGAACAATTAATGATTATAGGCCTTATGGGGAGATAATTTCTGGACAAATAGGGGGACTAATAATCTTGGACGGAGGGAGTATCATGAAAAGGTAACAAAATAAATGTCAGAAGAAGCGCCACTAATAGCACTTGCGTGCTGAGAATGGTCTCGATAAATCAATTACAGTGTATAGTGTCTCACTAATAGTACGCTATAGCGCGGCATATTTAATCCCGACGCTATTTTTTTATAGATCGCTATTTTTTCCTTGATTTGTATTGGTTTTTGGCCGGTTTCATAATTAATAGACCGGTCAATTCTCTTCTACCTGGTTAATGAAAATAGTAAATCTTATATCCCCGTTTTAGGAAAAGAAAAACCTACCCTTAGTAAATGCCTGATGCATGCATGTGGCTAGCTCATGATCGTCATTGTCATCGTCAGCATCAAAGAGCTAATTAAACTAAATTAATTTGTCCTGTTATTCTACACTCGATCTCTACCTGTCGATTGATCTGACGTTTATCATTTCAGTGAGCAGATCTTATACGCATTCGTCGGTGGCACAATAATCTTAGTACCAGTATCTTAGAATCAGTAATGCATTTCTTTTGCGCGTGCTGCCATAAATAAAAGATACGCATGCAGTGATGGCAAAGGGCCTGTCATGCTAAGGAGTACCCGTAGGAGTAGAACCTACGAATGGATGCGAGCGACGACAGCAGGTGTAAATCATCGGGTCACTTGGAGGAAAATCTGATGGTCCGTTAGCAATCGACCTTTTTCCCTTTGTACTACATGTCCTTTGTACTACATGTAAGAGCATCTCCACTCGTTCGGCTTCTCGCCGTTTTTTCGGTGGAAAAAAATGTCGCTTAGGGGCGTGCCAGCGTAAACTTCAGCCTGGGCGAAAGTTCTCAGTCGTTGGACCGAAGCAACCCAGCAAATAAAGGCAAATTATGGCCAAATTTAGCTAAATTTCAAAATTGAACTCGAATCGACTTAATTTTATAAATAAACGGCCGAAGGCCACTTCAATACAATTTCGAATTTAAAAACCTAAAACAAAAACAAACTCCATGCCGAGGCCGCGGTAGATGGCCTCGTCTTAGTCGTTGTTGTTGCCGTCGTTGGGCGGCTTGTCCTTCGGGGCGCGGCTGGATCCCTCGCACAGGTTGCCGGAGCGGAAGGGCTTCTTCGTCGGCGGCGCCTCGTCATCACTGTCGTCGAGGATGACGATGCCACCCTCGTGACGGCTGCGACGGCGGGTTCGAACGCCTCCATGGCGGCCTTCTGGCGCGCCACCTCGTCGGCGATCCACTGGTCCCTGGACCAAGCGAGGCCGTCCTCGAGGTCCGCAGCCATGGCGTCGTACTCACTAGCAAGGTGACGACGCTCTCCTTCTTCACGACGGCCAAAGGCTTCGCCTTGACGCGCCTGATGGTGATGCCCTGGCACGGTGGGGGACTGGCCCGATCCGTCTTCACCCTCGCCGGCGGGGCAGAGGCGGTGGAGCGGCGTGCCGATGAAGAGGAAGCCGAAGCAGGAACGGGCCTTGGTGCCGACGAGCGGCGCCGCTGCTGAAGGGGTGCGATGGAGGACTCCGTCCAGCCCAGCCGTGGGCTGTTGCCCACCTCGATGTGGGCGAGCACGGCGGCGAGGGTGTACCCTTTGCCGCTCCACCACCTCGTCCTCCCCGCCGAGTTTTGGCTGGCCGGAGCCGGCAGCGGGCCGTCGTAGTCGACGAGCTGCTCGTCGCGGCGGTCGCGAAAGAAGGCGCACCACCAGGGGATATTCTAGTGGTGACTGGCGGGCTCGGCACGCTACACAAGCGTCATGGTGGCGCGCACTACCTGGATCGCCGCCGCGAGTTCGTCTGGCTTGGCACAGGAGGCACGAGGTAGCCCGTCACGCTGATCCTCCACCCGCCACCGACGCGGGTGTCCAGCGGGACGGGGTACCCCACTGCGTAGAGGAGGCGAAGTTCCTCCTCCTGCAGTTAGCGGTGGCCAAAACCATTCGCCGCTGCGCCGTCTCCGTGGAACCTTTCCGCCATTAATGCGAGAGAATGCGAGAGGAGGCGTGCAGGAAGGCGAGACGCAGCTGCGGGCCTTTTAAAGGCGGGGGGGGGGGAGGGGGATGGGGAGGGAGTGCGCGGCGATGCCATTACTCGCCTCGGGAAACTGAACGACGGTCATCATTACACCAGGAGGGGAAACGAGGCGCCCGAGCAACGATGCACTCACCCACTGCAGCAAAGGCCCACCAGCGGGGAAAATGGCGTGGGCGTTTTTCCCGCGTTTTTTCTTCCGTCCGACGCCCCCAGCTGCCTCCATCGCGTTGGGTTCGACGTGGGTTCGCCGGCTCTATTTTCGGCCCAAACCGGCAAATTTGGGCTACTAGAAGGGCGAGTGTGCGATTTTTCTTCCGTCGGCGCAAAAAAGGGCCAAAAAAGTGGCATGGGGGCGCCATGGGGCGGGAGGAGTGGATATGCTCTAAAGCATCTTCACGCGCGTCAAATAACTCCAGAAGTCTAGGACAAAACCAAATGCCTAGAGATATTTTGATCGTTTTGGTCTGGACAGAGATTTAGGACCCTAGCGGATTGCTGTAAAAAATAACCCAACAGATCAGTGGGACAAACCGTGTTAGTTCCAAGCATGACCTAAATTTGGTCCATTTAGGTTGGTCCATGGACACGCCGCGCATCCCACTGGCCAAGCTCACAGCTACAGAGCCAACGCGTCCCATGGTTGTCTCACCTGTCAGCGAAAGGGCGACCACTCGTCTACTCGTCCCATCCTTTTTAACACGACTAGTGCGCGTCCACAGCTGCATACTCACTCTCCTCCATTCCACTCCCAAACCCTAGGACGTGGCGACGGTCTTCTGGTGTTGTCTAGCCGCCATCGCTCCAAGATCGTCGTTGTCTCCCTAGATGTGGCGACGGTCTTCTGGAGCGAGTGTGTGCCCATCCCATGGCCGGTGGTGCACCTCCTTACCGAGTGGCGGCTCAGTAGCCGCTGTGTGCTGATGCCACGAGTGCCAGAGGTCGTCGACCTCGACGGCTCGCTCGACGCTTACCTCGACGGCCTGGACGCCAAGGACGAGTGCACGTTGCGGTCTCGTCGTCGTCTCCTTCGATGTGGCGAAGGTCTTCTCGCGCGAGCGCGTGCGCATCTTGTGGCCGGTGCTGCATCTCCTCACCGAGTGGCGGCTCATAAGCCGCCGTGTGCCGATGCCGCCAGTGTTGGAGGTCGACTACCTCGAAAGTGAGTCTGGCAGCGATGACCCTCTCGGCACCTACCTCGACAGCCTAGACACTGATACGTCTCCAACGTATCTATAATTTCTGATGTTCCATGTTGATATTATGTCAATTGCTACATGTTTTCTCTCTTCTTTATAGCATTTTACACGTTTTCCGGGACTAACCTATTAACAAGATGCCAAGTGCAAGTTATCTATTTTCTATTGTTTTTTATTTCAAAAAATTTGTATTGTAAATATTCTCGGAATTGGACTCCACGAATCCCGAAGTTCCTATTTTCCCCGGAAGCATCCAAAAGTCCGAATATGAGTCGAAGACGGGCACCAGGGGGCCCTCACCATAGCCAGACACAACTCCCCTTGGCCGCGCCTGGGGGTGGTGAGGCCACCCTGGTGGCCCACCGACGTCGCTCTTTCGCCTATTTATTCCCCTCCGAAGGAAGACTCTACGTACCCGATAAAAAATCCCCAAAAAGTTCCGCAGCCGCCGCCGTCGGCAACCCTAGATCAAGGGGGTTCTGAAGCTGTCTCCCGGCACCCTGCCGGAGAGGAGATCATCACCGGAGGCCTCTTCATCACCATGCTCGCCTCCGGAGTGATGCGTGAGTAGTTCATCCTTGGACTACGGGTCCATAGCAGTATCTAGATGGTTTTCTTCTCCTCCTATGCTTCAATGTTTAGATCTCGTGAGCTGCCTAACATGATCGAGATTGTTCTTATATAATTCTATGTGCTGTGTTTGCTGGGATCTGATGAATATTGAACTTATGCCAAATTGATTATAGTCTTTATTGCATATGTTATTTGTGATCTTGCATACTTTCCGTTGCTAGTGGTTGTTATGGCCAAGTAGTTGCTAGTGACTCCGAGAGGGAGTATTTATGCTCGATAGTTGGGTTCATGCCTCCTTTTCGCATGTGCTCGAGTGACAGAAACATGACGGGGGAGGATGTGTTGTTGCCACTAGTGAGAAAACAGCGGTGTGAGTGCCCGCGTGCACAATCATTGCTTACATTACACACATTGCTTAATGCGATTATCTGTTTCTTGCAACTTAATACCTAAGGGGGTTCGGATGATAACCTAAGGGTGGATTATTAGTCATAGATGCAGTTGGATTACGGTTTATGTATATTGTTGTAATGCCCACACTAAATATCCTAGTAGTCATCATGTCATGAATGTGCACTATGGTGCAACCTCTATTTTTCAATTGCCCAGCTGTAATTTGTTCACCCAGCATGCTATCTTTTATGGAGAGACACCACTAGTGAACCTATGAACCCCGGTCCATTTTTCCAACACTGTTAAACAAACCACTACAATTCTCTGCTTTCTTTACTTACTGCAAGCATACACCATTTTCCACACTATACGTCTAATCTTTGTTTTCAGCAAGACCGGTGAGATTGACAACCTCCCTATACCGTTGGGACAAAGTATTTTGGTTGTGTTGTGTGCAGGTTCCGCGTTATTCCTGACACCGGTGAGGCGCCATCACCACCGTCAGTGGCATCAACTTTCCGAAGATCCTATTTCTCCTACTGGATTGATAACCTTGGTTTTTAACCGAGGGAAGTTCTTACCGCTGCACTCTTCACACTCTCCTTTTGGGGTTCCCAACACGCCATCAAAAGCACCAGGAATTTCTAGCGTCGTTGCCGGGGACTTAAAATTCATCATCATAAAGAAGTCTCCCCGTCAAGACACCATCAAGGCGTAGCAAAAAATTTCTGGCGCCGTTGCCGGAGAGAAAGAAGTCTTCTGGTAAGGGGAGTCTCTCACTCTCAACCTCTTTATTTTTTTATTGTCTTGTTTTTATTTTTTGTCTTGTTTTGCTTCTTTATATCAAAAACACACAAAAAATAGTTTACTTCATAACTATTTTTTTTTCTTTTCTGCTCTTAGTTTAATATCTAATCATGATTCTACCCAAGTTTACCTTGAAAGACGTACCAATAGGTAGAGGTGATATAATTGGGAAAGATAATATTGGAGAGTTCTTTAATTATGTTAGTAAACACAAAGAATTTGAGGATAGATCCTTAGCTGAACTTGCTCCAGATTATGAAACCGCTGCAGCATCTCTAGTTCGTATGCTGGAAGTTAGGTTTGTTAACCTTAATCCCATAATACAACAAATGTTCCTCAACCTTGAGAACATTAAGGATAGCGAAAAAAGAGAGTTTATTCTAGAAACTTTGTTTAAAGAATTTTGTGATGCTGCCATTGAGGCTAGAAAAGTTTTTAACCGATTTGAGATGTCAGGCTCATGTCTAGATGTTAACAGCACACCGGGTAAAGCCAATGATAAGGAAATTAAAATACCAATACCCTTTAAATTGGTAGGAATGCATGAAGCTCTAGAAAAGAATTTTGATTGGATTGTTCCTGCAAACCCATTTGATGAAAGTAGTGTGCCTAAAACTGTTGACAAAGGGACATCTAAAACTTCTATATATGAAATACAATTTATTGTTGAGGATATTTCTAAGCTTAATTTTGATACTTCTTCACTTGAAAATACTTGAGTTGCTTTCTATGCCTAGCTGAAACGCGTTAAAGAAAAGCGCTACCGGGAGACAACCCATTTAATTTTTCTGTTTTCAACCCATTTTCCGTCGTTTATTTCTGTGTGCTTTGCACCTGGGTGTTGTCTATTTCCTTAGCAACCCCGTTGTATCTTTTATTTTGTGTCTTTGTTGAGGCAAGTAAAGCCTCTAGTGGAAAGTTGAGACTATATTTTGTATTTCTGTGCAGGAAACAGATTTCTGCTGTCCACTGTTAAATTCGTATAAAATCACAGAAAATTCAAAATGACCTGTGTTTTTTTGTGCGTAATCCTGGGCTATATACGCAACTTTTCTTATTTGAACACTTTTTTATTTGAGAAGCAGAATATTTTCGAAAAAAATCATCTTTACCTGCTGTCCTGTTTTAACAGATTTCTGTCAATAATTGCATTTGCATCTTAATCTCTCTCTTTTGGTGTTCTTTCGAGGAAAAAGGGTTTTAAAATAAGTTTTGACAGTATCTAATGTGTTTATGAGTGTTAGTCTTGTGTTGAAACTGAACCATGTGAATTTATTATTTCGATTGCACTAACGGTGCTAATGAAGTTTGTGAGAAGTTTGGTGTGAAGGAAGTTTTCAAGGGTCCAGAGAAGAGGATGATATGACGTGATCAAGAAGAGTGAAGAGACTAATCTTGGGGATGCCCCGGAGGTACATCCCAGCAAATTCCAAGAAGACACAAGCGTCTAAGCTTGGGGCTGCCCAAGGCCTCCCCTTCCTCATCGGCAAATTATCAGGTCACTTCTAGTGAAACTATATTTTTATTCGGTCACATCTTATGTGCTTTACTTGGAGCGTCTTTTATTTTTTTGCTTTCAGTTTGATTTTATTTTTGCAATAATATTGGTTGGACCCCAACATTATTTTATTGGAGAGTGACACGCTCCGCTTTTTCATGGGAATACTTTGTATTCTTAATCTTTGTCTGGCTGCTGTATTTATTTAGCTTCTGTTTTGCATTCATCTCTTATTTAGAGCTGTTAGTACTCTCTAGTTTTCATTTCTATATGCTTAGAGAGAGTTTTTGTTGTCTCATATATGTTCTTGGTTGATAATAGTAATGCTTATGTGGTAGTTGGTATAGTGGAAAAAATCACATGGGCTTGTAGATCACTAAACTGCTTCACTTGAATCACTGCTGTTGTTTTGAGATATTAATTTTCTTAATGGATAAACGGGAAGGGCTAGTAAGTAGAAACTTTAAATGGTTGGTCTAAGAAACTTGAAACTGTGCCACACTTAAAATTACCAGCTGATAGAAACAATGATATATGATTGCTACGAGTGACACATTTCTGATCGGCCTTTTGTTACGCGCTACGGTCGGGGTAGCTAACTGTGACTTGTCACTGCCACGAACCCTCTTGGAGTGATTTGCATTGTGCCTTGTAAAGATGATTTGCTTGCTGCAACCTTTTAACTAGTGAGTCTATGTTGCGGTTCCTGGCACTCCACCATCCATATTTGCTAGCCTCTTCGGTACTGTGCATTTCTTTTCTCACACTGAGAGTTGGTGCAAACTTCGCCAGTGCATCCAAATCCCGTGGGAGGACTTTGCTCTCCTACACATAAGCCCATATATTCTTCCTCAAAACAGCCACCATACCTACCTATCATGGCATTTCCATAGCCATTCCGAGATATATTGCTGCACAACATCCACCTCCATTATGTTACTTGATGATGAGCTTCATGGTTATTTATGCATACTGCCACACTGGCAGGAGCATGCAGTTGGATACATCAGAGATATTCCATTATGAGTTATGAGTACTAAAAGTGTGATGATTCATTGTAATATAGGATGTTTCCCATACCGGTGAGGATATATAAAATATAAAATAAAATAAAATGAAAAGGCCCAAAAAGAACAAGAAAGAAAGGGCCAAAGCGAGAATAAAGAGAGAGGGGGCGCATCACTATCCTTTATACCACACTTGTGATTCATGTTTAGCACCAATGCTTCAGTTTGGAGAAAGTTTTCATATTATCATTCATTCATAACTATGTGGGGAACTTCACATTATAGAACTTGGCTTGTATATTCCAATGATGAGCCTCCTCAAATGAGCTCTAAGTCTTCGTGAGCAAGCAATTTGGATGCACCCCCACTAGTTCCATTGGAGATATTTCATACACTTATAGCTCTATGTGCATCCGTTGTGTGGCAATCTCTACTCCTTGCATAGCTTTGGTTGTAAGACTTTCTCTTGTCTAATGACCACTTTCAGCTTTGTGAGACTTTTTTTCATTGACCTTCCAAACCCCCATAATGTTCTCTTTGCCATAACATCCCGGTGTCAGGGACCAATGCAGAAAACTTGCTTGTTTTTAGTGGACAAATAGTTTAAGATTCAAGCATTGCATCGTGTGGAAAATTTGACTTGATCCTAACAGGGGTTGTGAAGATCGTTTAACGTGCATGATATTGTGTTTCTTGAAAGCTTAAATCATCTCTAATAAACTTTGCACGGTTGATATTCTTTTAGTATTGATTCATTAAAAGTTTTACTTCTTTCTTCTTTGTTTATGCATTACTTGTTGATATCAAATATAGACCACAGCTTTAGTTCATTTGATCCTAGTTTACATGCTCTGCTTTACATATTATGATCAAGATTGTATGTTAGCATGTCACATTAGAAATTATTTTGTTTTATCGTTTACCTACTCGAGGACGAGTAGGAACTAAGCTTGGGGATGCTTGATACGTCTCCAACGTATCTATAATTTCTTATGTTCCATGTTGATATTATGCCAATTGCTACATGTTTTCTCCCTTCTTTATAGCATTTTTACACATTTTCCGGGACTAACCTATTAACAAGATGCCAAGTGCTAGTTCCCTGTTTTCTACTTTTTTTATTTCAGAAAAGTTGTTCTAGAAATATTCTCGGGATTGGACCCCACGAATCCTGAAGTTCCTATTTTCCCCGGAAGCATCTAGAAGTCCGAAGATTAGTCGAAGACGGGCACTATAGGGCCCTCAACATAGCCAGGCGCGGGCCCCCCCTTGGCCACGCCTGGGGGTGGTGAGGCCACCCTGGTGGACCACTGGCGTCGCCCTTTCGCCTATTTATTCCCCTCCGAAGGAAACCCTACGTACCTGATAAAAAATCCCTGAAAAGTTCCGCAGCCGCCGTCGTTCTCAACCCTAGATCAGGGGGGTTCTGAAGCTGTCTCCCGGCACCCTGCCGGAGAGGAGATCATCACTGGAGGCCTCTTCACCACCATGCCTTCCTCCGGAGTGATGCGTGAGTAGTTAATCCTTGGACTACGGGTCCATAGCAGTAGCTAGATGGTTTTCTTCTCCTCCTATGCCTCAATGTTTAGATCTCGTGAGCTGCCTAATATGATCGAGATTGTTCTGATGTAATTCTATGAGCTGTGTTTGCTAGGATCCGATGAATATTGAACTTATGCCAAGTTGATTATAGTCTTTATTGCATATGTTATTTGTGATCTTGCATGCTTTCCGTTGCTAGTGGTTCCTCTGGCCAGGTAGTTGCTAGTGACTCCAAGAGGGAGTATTTATGCTCGATAGTTGGGTTCATGCCTCCTTTTCCCCTGTGCTCGAGTGACAGAAACGTGACGCGGGAGGATGTGCTGTTGCCACTAGGGAGAAAACAACGGTGTGAGTGCCCGCGTGAACAATCATTGCTTATATTACACACATTGCTTAATGCGATTATCTGTTGCTTGCAACTTAATACCTAAGGGGGGTTCAGATGGTAACCTGCGGGTGGCTTATTAGTCAGAGATGCAGTTGGATTACGGTATATGTATATTGTTGTAATGCCCGCACTAAATATCATAGTAGTCATCATGTCATGAATGTGCACTACAGTGAAATCTCTATTTTTCAATTGCCCAGCTGTAGTTTGTTCACCCATCATGCTATGTTTTATGGAGAGACACCACTAGCGAACCTATGAACCCCGGTCCATTTTTCCTACACTATTAAACAAACCACCACAATTCCCTGCTTTCTTTACTTACTGCAAGCATACACCATTTTCCACACTATACATCTAATCTTTGTTTTCAGCAAGACCGGTGAGATTGACAACCTCACTGTACCTTTGGAACAAAGTATTTTGGTTGTGTTGTGTGCAGGTTCCGCGTTGTTGCTGACACCAGTGAGGCGCCATAACCACCATCAGTGGCATCAACTTTCTGAAGATCCTCTTTCTCCTACTGGATTGATAACATTGGTTCTTAACTGAGGGAAATTATTACCGTTGCACTCATCACACCCTCCTTTTAGGGTTCCCAACACGCCATCACAATAATTAGGAATTTCTTGCGCCGTTGCCGGGACTTAAAATTCATCACCGTCAAGAAGTCTCCCCGTCAAGGCACCATCAAGGCGTAGCAGACACCAACAACGAGCCCGCGCCACCCAAGCCTGCTGCGTCACATGAGGTGGACACCGATATCGTTCCCGACGACTTCCTCGACATCAATGTCGAGGATGATGGGGTGTCGCCACCTCCGGCCGCTCCGCCCGCGCCACGGGAGAAGGAAAACACCGAGCTCCGCCGCGCTATGGACGCCTCCGAGCTCAAGGAGCTAGGGCTTTGGTCGGATCTAGGGCTGGCACTCCACCTCTGAGGCGCGTGCCGCACCCATGGTCACAGTGGCAGGACCATGAGGCGGGGCAGCCCTGGGAGCCTGCACCCGTGTGGCCACAGCCGCGTCCGGCGCCTCAGACTCCACCGGCGGAGCAGACGTCTTCCTACATCGTCCTCGACGACGACGAGTAGGCAACATTGGCGGGCCATAGCGGCGGCGGAAAAAGGGGAAGTAGGCTCCGACGAACCCTACCTATAAGTTTTTTTTATATTTTTTTAATTTCATATGTAAGAACTTGCCTTCAGGTCACATGAATGCAAGTTTGTTTTTTATTTGTTTTAGTTAAATTTACTTAAACTTTGTTGGGGTTTTGATTCGCGGACCGCCCCAAACGGACCAAATGAGGACATATTTGTGTCCGATTCGGGGCGTCGTTGGGTTTGCCCAAGTATACCCGACGCCCCCCAAATTGAGTCCGTATTTGGTCCCTATAGAATAATCCACTAACATAAATGGGCCCGAAAATTGAGTATAGGGGGACACATCCCAACGGCCCACCCCAAATCGAACCGACTAGGATTTTGGTCATTTTTCATTATTTCTCTCCTTTTGCAAACCAAATAGTTTAATAATGTCACCACTCGCACAAATAGGATATCGAGTCCAGGGCGCTAAACAAGGATTTGCAGTCACCGGAGGTTACGCCCCCTGCCCACGCGGTGCGGTACAACCCTGCTGGGCGATATTTTCGCACCAGCAGAGGTACCGGTGGGCTCCGGTGGTCAGGCGCAGCGGAGCCTCCGGTGGTTTCACCGGAGGTTCGGCCATCTTAGTTTGAGCGCGCCAAGAACCAAAAATGAGAGCATCGTGATGGAAGTGGGCTTTAGAGAAAAAGGAAGCTTCGTTTGGATAGTTGTTACTGTCATACGAGAGACGTTACTTGATGTGATCTCGCAAGATGCAAAGAAGAAAAAGCCAAACTCGCACAAGTTACCAAGGGGGAATAGTATGTGCGTGGAAGAGCCAAAATAAAACCAACTCCTTGAGTAGGAGGTTGGTGGCTGTGGCCACCATGTTTCAGTGTGTACTTTGGCACCACGAAGATATATCTTGGGTCCAAGAGTACTACTCACAATTAAGCACAATAAGTCATAAAATGACTAGATATGCAATGAAGAATTGATTTTCGCATAATAAGAGGAGAGTACACTGATGAGTTGAGTGACGCTCCCCCTATGTCCATGCCTACATCCAAACCTAATAACACACATAGTGAAGGTACTTATGCAAGGTTTCAAGTGAAGTTAGATGAATCTATGACATTTAGTTCATTCCTCAAAGCTCGAAATATTGGTTCATCAAGAGCCTTCGTGAAGATATCGACAAGTTGATCCTTGGTTGATACATATGAGAGATCAATATCACCCTTCTCAACATGATCCCGAATAAAATGATGACGGATATCAATGTGCTTTGTCTTGGAGTGAAGAACGGGGTTGTAGGCGATCTTGATAGCACTCTCATTGTCACAAAGAAGAGGCACCTTGTCAAAATGAATACCATAGTCCTTGAAGGTTTGCCTCATCCAAAGCAATTGGGCACAACAACTTGCCGCATATATGTACTCGGCCTCGGTGGTGGAGAGAGCAATGTAGTTTTGCTTCTTTGAATGTAGTTTTGCTTCTTTGAAGACCAACACACGAGGGAGCGACCAAGGAATTGGCAACCCCCGGATGTGGACTTCCTATCCGTCTTCTCTCCCGCATATTCTGCATCCGAATACCCAATGAGCTAAAAACTTGAACCCTTGGGATACCAAAGACCAAAATTTGGGGTATGAACTAAATATCGAAAGATTCGTTTTAACCGCTTCCAAATGACTTTGCCCCGGAGAGGCTTGAAACCTTGCACATTTACCTACGCTATACATGATATCCGGTCTAGATGCACAAATGTAAAGAAAAGAGCCAATCATGGAGCGGTATACATTTTGATCTACCTCTTTACCATTTGGGTCGGGTTTCAAGTCAATGGTTGTGGACATGGGAGTCTTCATAGGCTTGGCATCATTCATATTGAATCTCTTGAGCATGTCTTGAGTGTACTTGGCTTTTTGATGAAGGTTCCTTCATGATAATTATTCACTTCAAAGCTAAGAAAATACTCCAATTCTCCCATCATAGACATCTCAAACCTACCGGTCATAAGCTTGCAAAACTTTTCATTGAACAAAGTGTTAGTAGACCCAAAAATGATGTCATCCACATAGAGTTGGCATATGAACAAGTCACCTCCAACCGTCTCGGTAAAGAGGGTGGGATCGATTAAGCCAACATTAAACCCACGATCTACTAGAAACTTTTTAACGTGCTCGTACCACGGACGTGGAGCTTGTTTAAGTCCATAGAGCGCCTTATCGAGATTGTATACATAATCGGGGTGGTTGGGATCCTTGAAGCCCGGAGGTTGCTTGCCATATACTAACTCATTAATGGGACCATTTGGGAAAGCACTCTTAACATCCATTTGTTGTAACTTGAAATTATGATGAGATGCATAAGAAAGTAAGATAATAATGGATTCAAGATGAGCTACGGGGGCAAAGCTTTCACCAAAATCAACACATTTGACTAGAGAAATACCTTGAGCCACCAATCTTTCCTTGTTGCGAATGACGATACCATTTTTATCTTGCTTGTTCTTGAACACCCATTTGGTGCCAATAACATTCTTGCAATCCTTGGGTCTTGGCACTAACTTCCAAACCTTGTTGCGCTCGAAGTTATTGAGTTCATCATGCATGGCTTCAATCCAATCTTGATCTTCGAGAGCTTCATAGACCTTCTTCGGCTCAATGAAAGGGACAAAAGCATGAGACTTGCTAAAATCCGCCAATTGCTTCCTAGTGACAACCCTTCCACGAACTTTTCCAAGTATCTTGTCCTCCGTGTGACCCGCTCGTTCAAGATTCTCTAGCCTTCTCTTTACTCTATGATCTAGCATCTCCTCCAAAGATTCCTTGGATATTGCTTGAGAATCACCTTCTTCATCAGAGACATGTCCATCTTCATCTTGGCCTTGATCATTAATGGGTGAAGGATCACCACTAGGTTGAGCTGTCTCAACAATGATGGGATTTTGATCATGACTTTGATGAGTAGCTTGGCCTTGATCACTTGTTTGACCTTGATCATTAGCTTTGCCTTGATTAATTGCTTGACCTTGATCATTAGCTTGAGGGCTTGGTGCATCTTGTTGGGTAGCTTGTGTATCAATGGGTGTAGTCAATGGCTCCACTTGAGTGGGGCATAGTCCTTCTCCCTCCGTCATCCGGTAATCCTCAAAGGGAATTATTTTATCAATCCCCATTCTTCTTATGACAATGGGAGGAATTGCATCTCCTACAACACCATGATCTATACGCCCCCCTTGGGAGTCGTTATCCTCATCAAACACCATGTCTATAGCTTCTTCAACTTGTCCGCTGGACTTGTTGTGGACTCTATAGGCGTGAGCATTTGTGGAATAGCCAACAAAGATACCCTCGTAAGATTTGGTCTCAAATTTTGACAAACGTTTACCTTTCTTGCGAATGAAGCACTTGCAACCGAAGACCTTGAAGTAAGATACGTCCGGTTTCTTTCCCGTGAGAAGCTCATAAGGAGTCTTGTTCAAGATCTTGCGGAGATATAACCGGTTGGTAGCATAACATGCGGTGGAGACGGCTTCGGCCCAAAAGTTATAAGGAGAAGAGAACTCATTTTCTAGTTTTTCAGGACGCTGAAAAAGTTGCTCATGATCCATTCCTAGCTTAAACTCTTCTTCTTCAAAGATTTTAAGTAAAGCAAGAGATTTTTCATTATCCTTCCTAATTTTGGAAACACTAATGGAATATGTCTCCTCTAGACTAGATAATCTCTCTTCAAGAGCTTATACAAGCTCCTTGTCATTATTCTCATGGACACCTTCCTTCTCATCTATGAGAGAGTTAGCATCATCAAGTTGTCTCAAAAAGGCCTTTACCTTTTCTTTGGTTTCACCTTCAAGACTACATAACCAAGAGCCTAGATTCTTGGCCTTCTGTCAAACCCCGGACCCAGAGATATACATACTGTTATGTGCTCCTAGCCATGGACTCACAAGGGCTTCAGGGTTACCAGCCCCGGCCGCAACAAACAACGGCAGGCAGACCGGATTCATCGGCACGTAGTCCGGATCCCCGGTCTACTACTCCTTGTATCCATGCTAGTCATAACCAATTATGCATACCCAAGCGTCCACGAGTCGGATGAAACTGAAGGAACAGGACCAAAGTTATACAGAGCTGCTATGTGTCCAGAAAGTGCAACAACAATCGAGGGTTACTGGGGTTACCTCGCCCTAGGCCGATCACATCGACAGGCGGGCTCGGACATGGATCATCGGCTCCACAACCCCTCGACTGCGACAACTATGCAGGCATAGCCAAAACTATATAACAATGAGCTCGAAACCAACAACCGATCAAAGCAGTACTCTAAACATGAAGCTTTATTAAACAGGTGTTACTAGAGTATAGCTTTACAAACAGAGGTCACACGACCCAACATTACATCAGACAACGGAAGGCAAATTATGTTGCTAATCAACAAGAACCAAAAAGGCCTAAGAGGCCGCAACATAAGGCGACGTCCCAGCCCATAGATTCCATGCTGCTACCTGGGAACCCCAAACTACTCGTCGATGTCCACGTTGAATCACCACCGATGTAAGATCTTCTCCTGAACCAAAATTAAGCAAACCTGAGTACGGGAGGTACTCAACAAGACTTAATTAACCTATTATATATCTGCTATCTTTTAGAAAGGTTTTATGAAGGTTATTTGCGTAAAGCCATCTTTGTTTTCCAAGTTGAGGAAGAAACAACACGTCTCATAGAGTATTTTGGAAACAGATGAGAAAGCTACTCAACTACTGAAATCATCATCTTTTTAATCGACCAAATCATTTCAGCACCTCGTGCTTCAAAGATCAACTCCTCCAGTTGTTCCACACTATCTCATGCTACAAGGTAACCCCTCTCGGCATCTCCGAGGAGGCATCCTTCATCCGTTATCAACAAGTTTTAGACATTCCGTTCAAGTTATCTATGATCACAGAATCCGTCACCAAGTCGTCTTTAACCGCAGACACGACTTTTCGAAAAGATTTAACCCTGCAGGGGTGTACAACTTTACCCACACGTACCAACCGACTCTTAGTGCCACTAGATTAGCACTAGCCCGGGAAGTGCCGGCAGAGGGTGGTCGATTCCCGGCCTTTACCTTGTCGAACTATATCCATGAGTCAACCCAAATAGGGCCACCCCGTCAACAGGGAGTTGGCCACCTCCTGACGACACCTAATTTTCTCCAAAACATTTTTCGACTCACACGCAGATGGAAAGATCAAACTACGTGGCTCATGGATAAGGTTAAACAAGTTAGTTAGCCGGGCGGGGTTCATCGGCCCACGTGTGGCTGTACGCTCAGTCTTGGCTCAAAGGCGAGAACTCGCTCCTAGGGGCATGAACAGGACAAAACGCCACAACCCATTGTGGCCTCACATCCATGCCATTATTAGTCAAGTTATCAAAGGTAAATCAATTCACAACAACCTGACATAATAGATTCACGCGTTGACCAGATTCATCAACCGGACGGATCAGATCACAACTAGGCATGGCTAAGAAAGACTCACATGGTTTAGCGGAGCGCGCACAAACAAACCTATAGCAGCTAGGTGAAGTGGATCAGGATATCTAGGTTATGCAGTATATAGGAGAACTCTATCTACTGACATCAAATAGTTTGGAACCGAATGCAAAATACGAGATTCAAATCACTTTGAAACCATATATGAGCAGATAAGAGGTTATGCTTAACTTGGTTATAAGAAACCCAGATAAAGTCTTCATGAATAAGTTCTTGACTTGTCGGTTAAGATCAAGTATTCGTCATGGAACTGCTGTCCTTCTCTTCGGAGTCACGTTCTACCGAGGGGGAAACAACACCGAAACAAAGAAGAACAATCAACCATGGCATCGATGCAATGCGCAATATGTATGCATGAGTAAGTTAATGCACTAAAATAAAGCCCTAGACATGAAGATAGGGTTGCTAGGGTTCGTATGACAATTATGCAATTTTACTTAAATTAACCCGAAATACACCCCAGAGGGGGGTTTCGGGTGATTATGAAAGTAGGTACCATTTTAGAAGCTCAATTGGGTTTGAAAACATCATAACTAGATTGCATTTGTCATTTTTTGCAATTTGATATATAACTTTTAATTTTCTATTTTTATTGAATAAAAACTTATTTTTCTATTTTAAATGATTTAACAACATTAAATAAAGGCCATTTTTGGACTTTCTCAAACATGTGTGAAAATGACATATTTGGAAAGAGTACATTTTTTCTGATCAAAACCATATATTATTTACATTTTTCTGAGTTACAGAAAAGAAGATATTAATTTTTGAATATTAATTCACTTCTGTAAATTCTATTTAAGGTAGGGTCCACGTGTCAGTTTAAATTTTATTCAAAAATAAACCTTGATTCACCTGGAGGGAACACGTGGCCTGGTGATGACGTCACCTCCACGTCAGCCGGTGGCTGGCCGTGGCAGCCACGGACGCCGGCGACGATTCCGGACACCTTAGCGCGCAGATGGGTTCGTTGGAAACGTCTCGACGAGGGCTACCTACTCGTGGTGGCGCCGCCCGGAAAGGACGTCGACGCGAGCCGCCATGCTCGAGAAGCGGCGGCGGCCACGGGTCTCCGGCGAAACGGCGATCCCGGCCACGGGAGGAAGCAGGGAAGGTTCCGGAAGGAGGTAGAGCTCACCGTGAGCTTGATGGTTCCGTCGGTGGAGCGAATGGAGGCCGGACGGCGACGAATCGAAGCGGCGGAACCTCGCCGGCCTCGGGGAAGACGGCGGTGCAATCAGCTCCTCCCGGGCCTCCCGGCAAACGTAGATCGTGAGGGAGGAAGAGGAGACCACGACGGAGCTAAAGGTGTGCACGGTGTGGCACGGGGGTGGCCGGAATGACCGCGATTCGACGGAGGCCATCGGTACAGTAGGGCTAGGGTTTGGTCTACAGGGGAGAGAGACAGAGAGGGAGAGGGCGCTCGAGGGGATTCTGTGCTCTGCTCGATTCATACGTCTCCTTAGGGCTTCCGGGCCTCCACGTCACAAAGGGGCGAGCAGGAGGTGGAGCTCGCCGCTCTGCTTCGTCCTTCTGGCCGGAGTTGGGGAAGAAAACGGGAAAGAAAAACAAGACGCAGATAACCCCCTGGACTTTCTGGAAAATTACCAAGGGGTCCTTTTGGACTTTAAAACAGAACCAAAATTAGATTTTGAGGGCCTTTTTGTGAAGCAAAAATTGCACAAAAATAAATTTTGGAAAGTTTATGAAATTTCCAACAAAACCATGTGTTTCTTTGGTGTATTTGAAATATTTTCCAACACAAGATTTTGGAAACCAAAATAAGCACTATTTGTGAGATTTTCTCAAACCATTGAAATTCACAATTTAAATTGTTTCAACATGGTTTAAATTGTTGTTTCATGCATGTATGAGATGAACACAACACCACACACCCTATTGTAGAAAAAATTGGGATGTTACAAATCTACCCCCCTTACAAGAATCTCGTCCCGAGATTCCCGAAGGATAAGAAAGAAAGAACACCGGTTTTGAACGATCTTCCCAAACCTTACGGTTCTTTTCTCGAAGAGGTTGATCCGTAGCACTTGAAGATTCCAGCGGCTACACCTTAGGTAAGAGGGAAAACTCTTAGGAAATGATCTTCACGAAGATAGAGTATCCCATGGGTAACTCATAACAGGAACGTTCATAAAGAACTGTTGAGTTAACAAGCATGAAACACATCAAGGTAACGGAGTGAATAGAATATGGTTTCAAGTTTATGGATGATGGTTCTTGGAAGGATTTAGAATATTAGCTTTGCACAAGACTTTAAATCCTTCTAGAAAAGAAAGGTTGAGCAACTTATGACATCGAGGTTTCTTCGAGGTAGAATACCAAGATGGGAAGGATTGTGTTGGATACCACAAAGTAATATCCGTAGATGAAGGAAACACGAGAAAACACAGTATATCGTGCGTCGGAGAAGATTTGATACAAGATCAGGTTCACTCTTCGGAGTGGACACGGAAGATAACGGAACTTTTATTCATCCAATTTTGTTGAAAACCTTTTCAAAGGTTAGGATGTTACTTCACAACGGAGGATGAGTAACCAAAGGATGATGGAACACCGTAGTGAAGGAGAATTCTTGGTCACACCATAAGAATGGATAACCAACGAGGATTAAAACACCAAAGGTAATAAGAAATCTCTTTCCTATCGTGGTTTGGACGTAACCATACATCCACCACCTGGTTGAGATCCCATGGCTGAAGTGACCGACAAATTCACACAATTTGTGAGATAAACAGAACTTCAAGTATAAACAACTTGAAAAAGGGAGCTGATCATTGGCGGTTACAAAACACCACGAGATGGTTCTCATGATGAACTTGTTTCGACTAAAAGAAAGGTTCTGGAGGTTTGATAGAGAGATATTGGAAAGATCAACTTCTAACTTATCCCTGATGTTCTAAATAACGACAACAGGCTCACGACAAGCCTTCTATAGATCATCAAGTGAAGGTAAAACTCCGGTTTTGGGACAACGGTGAGGAGAACTTGTTAAGAATAGCCACACACGAATTTCTCACGGAAAGTGGTTGTTCTGACGGATTCGAGGAGATATGACATTAGGCCTTCCAGATAATTATGTCAACCACAACATCAACCATGCCAGATTTTGAAGAGACCTAACTCAATATCCTTGAGGAAACACCAACCATCGTTGCTGCTTGAGATTCAGCTCTGGTTAGTGGGTTGATAACTGAGACTCAGTATGTATGATCAGCGGAATTGCACCGGTTACAATTGATATACATTTACCAGATTCTCAAGGTATGGACTACGATGTCAAGCTTGGAAAGATGAGCGAGATTGCAGAACCCATGTATTAGCAACTTGCAAAAAACGGTTGCACCTACATGGCTTACTTGCAACAAAACACATCGGAGTCCTTGTTGGGAAGATGATACAAAGATAACGAAGTTCTTAGACTTATTCTTTCACGAACGATCAGTCAGTGGTTGGGTGTGGATACAAAACTGGTTCAAGAAATGGAGGTAACAACCTTCCAACTCAAGAACAATCCACACAAGCATGACTGACTTGGGGTTATTCTCGAAGGAGCAAGAAAACTCTTCTCGAATCCATGGCGACAACTTTCACCAAGAGCACATGAACCCGAGAAAGTCACTTCGAACATTGAGAACACAACTTCGTGATGGCACAAAGATGGTTCTCAAAAGTTTCCAATATTGTTGCCATTTGTTCAGCATGAACCTCTTGCAACTTGGAGAAATAGGAATGTCATCGATGGGCTCGACAACACGCTTATCAAGACACTCCAAGAGGAGAGATTCATATGATACATGGACAAGGCAGAACATTGGTCAGACCAAAGGACATGAAGGTGTACTCGGGCAAAACACCATGAGTGAAAACACCATAAATATAGTCCTTGGATCTTTTCTCGATTTGACGATAGCCCAAATCAAATCAAGGTTAGAATGACAGCATGTCCACTGAAGAGATACTATCATGCTTCAACACAGAAAGAACTAGACATCCCTTAACTGAGGATCAAGTTAGGCGGAGCTTTTGCCTTTCAACTCTCCAAGTTGTTGTTTAAGCTCGACCAACTAGTCCAGGGTATCCATCACTGTTTTCTTGGAGAGAGGAGTAGTTCAAATTACCCCTTGGTTAGACTTCACGGTCAGGTAACAACTTGGTGATACTTCTAGAAAGACAACCAGAATATCACAACCTACCGGTATGTCTCGAAGTTTGGAAGGAAGGTTTGCTTTTCAAAGCAACTGATATGGTCTTGAGAGCTTTGGCATGAACCTAACTCCTTAACCAAGAATGTGCACCAGAATGAACGGTTTTGGTAACACAATCAACTTTAAGTAGGGTTCGGGTGACCAATAGTGCTAAGAAGGATACAGATGTTTCTTAGGTTTTTCAAAGCAATAAAGATTGCTAGGAATACTTGATACATACATCAATGTACACACCAACCATTCTCAAGCACTCAAGCTTGGAGGAAGGGGGAGTGAAGATGTGTAAGAGCATCACTTCATCAATAAGGCCATGAAACTAGGCACGACCTCTTGATATAAAAGAGTGTGACACTTCAAGATAGAACAGATTCAAAGTTGATGAAACTTTTTTAATCTGCGGATTACAAAGATTTGACCTGGTCCTACAGATGAACGAGGTACTGGAGTTTGTTTCTCCTGACATTCCAAGGTGGAATGTTTTGACGGAACACAAGAGCAAATACATTGGAAGACTCCAACACAACTAAGCAACTTGGTTTCCAAACAACGGACGAAGTTCGGAAAGCAACTAAAGAGTAGGAACGTGCTCTGGAAATCCTGAGATCACGTTGGATGCACGGGGTAATACTCATGTGTAGAACCCATGCCAAAAGGTTGGTATAGCTGAATCAGGAACAAAGATATGAGAATCTTAAAGAACACTCTTGGAGGGATCCTTTTGATTCCTAGAGAAAACCTATGGATATTGGAGTTGAGATTACCTATCCATCTTGAGGTAGAACAGATTCCTCAGGATTCAACGAAACAGAACTTGGGTTAAAGGTCAGCATCCTGTACTGATAGAGTGAGCATCACTTGGTTATGAAACCACATGACTCAACTCACCGCAATTCAGCACATTCCGGGACCTTCGGTTCAAGTCCAAGGTTGAAAACATGACGAAAGGAGTAACTACTATATGAGTGCCTTGAAGGATACTACGAGTAGCAGTCACAGAGTATCTTTCCAAGAAGACAAACATGGCTCTGGAAGTATTTGAGCAGAGGATAACAGATACATTCGAGATGGAAAGCAGATCTCGAGGTTCAGGATTTAGAACTTTGAAACATGTAAGAATGTGGAATCCGGACAACTCTGAGAGACTAGGATGGAAAGGAAATCTCCCAGTTTAAGAGACAACGGAACATGGAACACACACAACTCCAGAAACTCATAACTAGGTCAACTTGGGTAAAAGACGTCCTTGCCAGAGAAGGCACCTAGGTTTTGAATGACTAGAAGAGGTAGCGAAACCTTTTCAAATCAAAACAGGTAAGATGACCCAGAGTTAGAGCGATACTAGATAAGGAGTAAAAATAATCCTAATAAGGTTTTCACAACTCATTTGAAGTTTTCAAATAGTTTTCACAAATACTAGACTCGGCATCGACCAAGCAGTAAGGTTTTCCTACAGGCAGTCCTGCTCTGATACCATGACTTGTCAGACCCCGGACCCAGAGATATACATACTGTTATGTGCTCCTAGACATGGACTCACAATGGCTTCAGGGTTACCAGCCCCGGCCGCAACAAACAGCGGCAGGCAGACCGGATTCATCGGCACGTAGTACGGATCCCCGGTCTACTACTCCTTGTATCCATGCTAGTCATAACCAATTATGCATACCCAAGAGTCCACGAGTCGGATGAAACTGAAGGAACGGGACCAAAGTTATACAGAGCTGCTATTTGTCCAGAAAGTGCAACAACAATCGAGGGTTACTGGGGTTACCTCGCCCCAGGCCGATCACATCGACAGGCGGGCTCGGACATGGATCATCGGCTCCACAACCCCTCGACTGCGACAACTATGCAGGCATAGCCAAAACTGTATAACAATAAGCTCGAAACCAACAACCGATCAAAGCAGTACTCTAAACATGAAGCTTTATTAAACAGGTGTTACTAGAGTATAGCTTTACAAACAGAGGTCACACGACCCAACATTACATCAGACAACGGAAGGCAAATTATGTTGCTAATCAACAAGAACCAAAAAGGCCTAAGAGGCCGCAACATAAGGCGACGTCCCAGCCCATAGATTCCAGGCTGCTACCTGGGAACCCCAAACTACTCGTCGATGTCCACGTTGAATCACCACCGATGTAAGATCTTCTCCTGAACCAAAATTAAGCAAACCTGAGTACGAGAGGTACTCAACAAGACTTAATTAACCTATTATATATCTGCTATCTTTTAGAAAGGTTTTATGAAGGTTATTTGCGTAAAGCCATCTTTGTTTTCCAAGTTGAGGAAGAAACAACACATCTCATAGAGTATTTTGGAAACAGATGAGAAAGCTACTCAACTACTGAAATCATCATCTTTTTAATCCACCAAATCATTGCAGCACCTCGTGCTTCAAAGATCACCTCCTCCAGTTGTTCCACACTATCTCATGCTACAAGGTAACCCCTCTTGGCATCTCCGAGGAGGCATCCTTCATCCGTTATCAACAAGTTTTAGACATTTTGTTCAAGTTATCTATGATCACAGAATCCGTCACCAAGTCGTCTTTAACCGCAGACACGGCTTTTCGAAAAGATTTAACCCTGCAGGGGTGTACAACTTTACCCACACGTACCAACCGACTCTTAGTGCCACTAGATTAGCACTAGCCCGGGAAGTGCCGGCAGAGGGTGGTCGATTCCCGGCCTTTACCTTGTCGAACTATATCCATGAGTCAACCCAAACAGGGCCACCCCGTCAACAGGGAGTTGGCCACCTCCTGACGGCACCTGTTCTTGTAGTCGGGATCAAGATCCGTGTACGTCCATCACTTGTCCCGGTCACGACCTAATTTTCTCCAAAACATTTTCCAACTCACACGCATATGGAAAGCTCAAACTACGTGGCTCATGGATAAGGTTAAACAAGTTAGTTAGCCGGGCAGGGTTCATCGGCCCACGTGTGGCTGTACGCTCAGTCTTGGCTCGAAAGCGAGAACTCGCTCCTAGGGGCATGAACAGGACAAAACGCCACAACCCATTGTGGCCTCACATCCATGCCATTATTAGTCAAGTTATCAAAGGTAAATCAATTCACAACAACCTGACATAATAGATTAACGCGTTGACCAGATTCATCAACCGGACGGATCAGATCACAACTAGGCATGGCTAAGCAAAACTCACAGGGTTTAGCGGAGCGTGCACAAACAAACCTATAGCTGCTAGGTGAAGTGGATCAGGATATCTAGGTTATGCAGTATATAGGAGAACTCTATCTACTGACATCAAATAGTTTGGAACCGAATGCAAAGTACGAGATTCAAATCACTTTAAAACCATATATGAGCAGATAAGAGGTTATGCTTGCCTTGGTTATAAGAAAACCAGATAAAGTCTTCAGGAATAAGTGCTTGACTTGTCGGTTAAGATCAAGTATTCGTCATGGAACTGATGTCCTTCTCTTCGGAGTCACGTTCTACCGAGGGGGAAACAACACCGAAACAAAGAAGAACAATCAACCATGGCATCGATGCAATGCGCAATATGTACGCATGAGTAAGTTAATGCACTAAAATAAAGCCCTAGACATGAAGATAGGGTTGCTAGGGTTTGTATGACAATTATGCAATTTTACTGAAATTAACCCGAAATAGACCCAGAGGGGGGGGGGGGGGTTTCGGGTGATTATGAAAGTAGGTACCATTTTAGAAGCTCAATTGGGTTTGAAAACATCATAACTAGATTGCATTTGTCATTTTGAGCAATTTGATATATAACTTTTAATTTTCTAATTTTATTGAATAAAAACTTAATTTTCTATTTTAAATGATTAAACAACATTAAATAAAGGCCATTTTTGGACTTTCTCAAACATGTGTGAAAATTACATATTTGGAAAGAGTACATTTTTCTGATCAAAACCATATATTATTTAATTTTTTCTGAGTTACAGAAAATAAGATATTAATTTTTGAATATTAATTCACTTCTGTAAATTCTATTTAAGGCGGGGTCCACGTGTCAGTTTGAATTTTATTTAAAAAGAAACCCTGATTAACCTGGAGGGAACACGTGGCCTGGTGACGTCATGATGACATCACCCCCACGTCAGCCGGTGGCTGGCCGTGGCAGCCACGGACGCCGGCGACGATTCCGGACACCTTAGCGCGCGCAGATGGGTTCGTTGGAAACGTCTCGACGAGGGCTACCTACTCGTGGTGGCGCCGCCCGGAAAAGGACGTCGACGACGAGCCTCCATGCTCGAGAAGCGGCGGCGGCCACGGGTCTCCGGCGAAACGGCGATCCCGGCCACGGGAGGAAGCGGGGAAGGTTCCAGAAGGAGGTAGAGCTCACCGTGAGCTTGATGGTTCCGTCGGTGGAGCGAATGGAGGCCGGACGGCGACGAATCGAAGCGGCGGAACCTCGCCGGCCTCGGGGAAGACGGCGGTGCAATCAGCTCCTCCCGGGCCTCCCGGCAAACGTAGATCGTGAGGGAGGAAGAGGAGACCATGACGGAGCTAAAGGTGTGCACGGTGTGGCGCGGGGGTGGCCGGAACGACGGTGATTCGACGGTGGCCATCGGTACAGTAGGGCTAGGGTTTGGTCTACAGGGGAGAGAGACAGAGAGGGAGAGGGTGCTCGAGGGGATTCTGTGCTCTGCTCGATTCATACGTTTCCTTAGGGCTTCCGGGCCTCCACGTCACAAAGGGGCGAGCAGGAGGTGGAGCTCGCCGCTCTGCTTCGTCCTTCTGGCCGGAGTTGGGGAAGAAAACGGGAAAGAAAAACAAGACGCAGATAACCCCCTGGACTTTCTAGAAAATTACCAAGGGGTCCTTTTGGACTTTAAAACAGAACCAAAATTAGATTTTGAGGGCCTTTTTGTGAAGCAAAAATTGCACAAAAATAACTTTTGGAAAGGTTATGAAATTTCCAACAGAACCATGTGTTTCTTTGGTGTATTTGAAATATTTTCCAACACAAGATTTTGGAAACCAAAATAAGCACTATTTGTGAGATTTTTTCAAACCATTGAAATTCACAATTTAAATTGTTTCAACATGGTTTAAATTGTTGTTTCATGCATGTATGAGATGAACACAACACCACACACCCTATTGTAGAAAAAATTGGGATGTTACACCTCCTCATCATCAACAATGTTTTCAACACAATCCAATAATGAGGGAGAACTAGTAGCAATAGACTTGGAGGTGGAAGATATTACCGCGGCGACTTTTGCCATGAGACATGTAGGTCGGATCTAAGCCTTCTCATTGGGGGATTCAAATAGAGAGACCGATGAAGAGGAAGTCGTATCTATGGCGACGTGGGCCACACCTAAAATTTCATCTTCTCCTTCATCTCCGGAGTATTATGTTTCCAATGTGGGTCCTTCTTGAACATATAGAGCCCTTGGGACTCTTCTAGCAAGACTCTTGTTTTGTGGAGCTTTGTTCTTGTCCTTGCGAACAATCTTGCCTTCATTCTCTTCTCTTGGCTCAAAAAGACATTCTTTGACGAAGTGGTTTGTACTTCCACAATTGTAGCACGTCCTTGGTCGCTCCCCCTTCTTCTTGTAAACCTTGTTTCTCGAAGGTCTTGGAGCACCGGACTTATGAGCCTCCCATATCTTCTAATAGCCATGCATGACAAGAGAAATACACTTATGAGCACCCTTGTATGTATCTTAATAGTCCTCTTCATCCTCATCATCCTCATCAATTTCTTCTATCCGAGCAATTGACTTAGACTTCAAGGCAAGGTTGGGTGACTTCTCAACTCCTCTTGAGCGAGCGAGAGCATCATCAACACTCCTGTGAGATAGGGATATAGCTATGAACTCGCTAAGGACACCAATGGAGTTGAGAGAGTGGTAGTCCGATCTTGTTCGGATGCTAGTGGAGAGGTTCTTCTCGAAAGGAGTTATGGCCTTGACAAGCTTCCTCTTGATCTACTCATCGGAGATTTCCTCTTTTCCAAAGTCCCTCAATTGGTTCCCAAGGGTGACAACTCTTCTATATATCTCCTCGGGACTTTCATCTTCAAGCATAACGAAGTTCTCGGACTTGTCAAGGGCCACATCATACTTGGAGGATTGGATGCTAGCATTTCCTTGAAACAAGGTGTCAAGTTTATCACAAACCTCCTTGGCGGTCTTGATACCGCGGATGTGTTCAAGATGTTATCTTGGGAGAGACTTTTGGATAGTGACAAGAGCGGTCTTGTTGAGTTGAAATTCAATGTACTCTCTTGGAGTCAAGTTGCTTGCATCGTGAAGGTGGAATCCATGGAGAACACTTCTCCACAACGCGGTGCAAGATCCTGAAATATGAGACTCCATATCGAACTTCCAAGAAGAGAATTAGTTAGTGTTAAGCATGGGAGGAAGTCCAACGTTTAGAATGTGTGGCATTGTAGCAATGAGATGAATAGAGTCATAGTTGGTAGGTGGTGGAACTCTTGAGTTAGACCCCAAACCGTTAGCATTTTGAGACTTGGAGCCTTGGTATATCCCACCGCTCTTAGCCTTTTAATCGGCTTTTGCCTTGGCTAAAGTAATGTTAGCTTCCATTTCGGTGATGTCCGGAATGGAATCATCATCCGAGCTAACATCTTCGGCGGTAGGAGGTGGTTCCTCGGGCTCCTTGGTTTTCCCCATCATGTCCTCCAACATCTTCTTTATGCTAGAAACCTCTGAACCAACACTAGAGCTAACCTTGGACAATTCGGTTTGGATGGTTCCAATCGTTTCTTGTAGGTTAGTTATAATGTTGGCCATTTTGGCGATTTCCGCATTAGAACCGTCGGGATCACTTTCATTGACCATCATACTCTTAGGCGGTTAAGCCCTTAGCAAGAGCCGAGGCTCTGATACCAATTGAAACTGCACTATGGTCAACTAGAGGGGGGTGAATAGGTTGACTACCAATTTTTATTCTTTTCCTTCTAGTTATGGCTAAACAAGATAAAACAAGGTTCTCTAGATGTGCAACTAGTTGAGCAACCTATGTGATACAAGATAATATACACAACGGAAGTAAAACAAAAGGTAACAAGATAAATCACAAGTGTAAACAAGGAGACAAGGATATGTTTCCCGTAGTTCCTTCTCAAGAGAAGTACGTCTATGTTGGAGAGGTGGGGAGCCACCTAGGCGCTCCTCAATAGAACGGTTGTGCATACCTTATTCTCCTTGAGCTTCTCCGGTGAGGGAGATTCTCGTTTCCACTATGAGGTCGACTTGAAGGCGTTGACCAAACCTTTACACGAGTTTGAGGACACTCCACAAGATGGATGGAGGCTCTCAACAAATCCGAAGCTTCTTTGCAACAAGGTGGAAGCTACAAGCACAAGATCTACTAAGGTTTCTAGGCCTCAAGTAGGATTCTAGATCTACTAGGATGTGGTGGATGAATATGCAATTCCTTTGGTGGAATCACGGATCTAGGTCTCCTCTAGTTCTCCACAAAGTTATGGAGTGATTGGGTGGTTGGAGAGGGAGATCTAGGAGGTTGAAGCCTTCATTAATGGCTAGGAGAGAGAGTGGACAAAGCTTAGCATTTAAGAGGTAGGGGAAGAGCTTTAAATACCCCTTCCCCAATATGCCTGTTGGGCAGCCCACGCAAAACCGTAGGCTCCGGTGGTCTTCACTCACATGCGCTCGCGTGGCTCCTTTTCTCTTCTGTGGAAACCTCAGTGGCGGAGGTTCCGGTGGACCTAGCGGAGGTTCCGCCCACCGGAGGTTCCAGTGGGTTCTGCCACAGACTCCGCTCTTATGCACCTGAAAGTGGTTTTAGCGGAGGTAGCACCGGAGGTACCACCATAGCCCACGCCCACCTGTAGCCCAACGGAACCGGCGGAGGTTCCGGTGGTTTGGGCGGAGGTTCCGCCCACCGGAGGTTCCGGTGGGTTCCGCCACAACCTCCACTCTTATGCACCCGAAGGTGTTTTTAGCGGAGGTAACACCGGAGCCTCCACCGGAGGCTCGCGCCTGGGATGCACTGAGAAACACCAGAAGGGCGGAGGTTCCGGTGGTTTCACCGGAGCCTCCGCTGCATGTGTAAACTGTTCCTCAGCATTGTCTTTGAGCTCTTCCCTTTAGGTTAACAATTGTAAGCCTTTGAGGATATATATTGGGAGTACTTTGGCATTTTCATACGTATCAAATAAATCCTGCACAAGCTCTAAATAGATATTAGCCTGTTAGTTATGTTGTCATCAATTATCAAAACGGAAGATGATCTTTCATCAAGCACAGTAGAAGCATCATCAAAAGTATCAGAAGCATTTTCAGACTCAGCAGAAGTAGCAGTGTGTGTAGCATGTGGTGGTGTAAGAAGCTTACTCATTACAAATGGTGAATCAAGAGCAACAAAGGTGTTCAGAGTTGTACCTCTCCTTGTAGTGCATGTTAATATAAGAACTTCTCCATCACGATTTTTTCCCATGATGAAAATCTTGCAGCGAACACTATCACGTTCAAGTGAGAAAATAAATAAAGTTATGCTCCCTGGCAACAGCGCTAGAAAATAGTCTTGATGACCCACAAGTATAGGGGATCGCAACAGTCTTCGAGGGAAGTAAAACCCAAATGTATTGATTCGACACAAGGGGAGCCAAAGAATATTTATAAGCCTTAACAGCCGAGTTTTCTGTTCAGCTTCACCTAAAAGTAAACTTGCTCGCAACAGTTTATCAGTGGTAATAGTTTTATAACAGTAGCAGTAGTAAAATAACAACAGGAATAAAATAGTAACAGCAGTAGCAATTGTGGGAAATAACAAGATTAAAGTACTGTAGGCATAGGGATGGATGAACAGGTGTTGCATGGATAAGATAGTTCATATAATAATCAAAACATGGGCATTGCAGATAGATAATAATAAAGCATCCAAGTTCTAGGCAAACCATAGGCATGTGTTCCAATTTAGTCGTACGTGCTCGCAATGAGAAACTTGTACAACATCTTTTGTCCTACTAGCCCGTTGCAGCGGGGCCTCAATGGAAATTACTGGTAATTAAGGTTCTACTTTTAATAAAGCATCGGAGCAAAGCATTAACACTCCGTGAACACATGTGATCCTCACATCGCAGCCATCCCCTCCGGTTGTCCCAATTATTGTCACTTTGGGACCTCGGGTTCCGGACAATGATATGTGTAAACAACTTGCAGATATGATGAAGAAACATGATTATACTCATGAAACAATAACATTTTCAGATCTGAGATCATGGCACTCTGGCCCTAGTGACAAGCATTAAGCATAAGAAGTTGCAACAACGATATAAAGTACTAACAACGAATACTAGGCACTATGCCCCAACAATATGGCATTATTACATGAACGATCTCATCCAATCCCTTCCATCCCTCTCAGCCTACAGCGGGGATTACTCACACATGGATGGGGGAATCATGGATGGTTGATGGAGAAGTGGTGGCGATGACGATGGTGATGATCTCCTCCGAATTCCCGTTCCGGCAAGGCTCCAGAACATGAACTTCTCATCCCCGAATTGAGTTTTGAGGTAGCGTCGGCGCTCTGATGTGTTTCTCTAGAATATGACGAACCCCCTTCTGTTTCAGGGTTACGGGGCATACGTAGTCAAAAGGGGAGCCCGAGCGGGTGGCTGGGGCTACAACACCACCCGGGGCGCGACCTAGGGGGGAGGCGCCCAGCTATGGTGTGGGCTCCTCCTTGCCCCTTCTGGATCTTCTTCTGGCTCCGGGGGTCTTCGGTTAAAATAAGGACTTCAGGATCTTTTCTGGGCAATTTCCTAAAAGTTGATTTTCTGCACAAAACGAGACACCAAGGTAATTCTGCTGAAAAAAGCGTTAGTCCGTGTTAGTTCTATCCAAAACTCACAAGTTTAGAGGAAAACAATAGCAAAAGTGTTCAGAAAAGGAGATACATTTTGGACGTATCAGTATCAGAAGTGAAGGGAATAAGTGCAATGAGTGACCTGTAAGGTTCTCTTGATCTTCGTGAACACACATGATCCATCACGGGTGTCCGCGGTCCCGCTGTTGGTTATTGTTTAGTAAGTTCCGGAACATGTCTATGTGTTATCGAGTCTTTACGAGTCACACGCTTAAGCCGCGCCAACCTTTAATTGAGAGAATAAAGATGTTGTTATTGGTTTTATGAATGTTCAATGTCTATACGATGTCATAGAAATAAATCGGGTGACAACCGGAGAGGTTTCGGGGGAAGTTAGCATAAGGGAGAAATGATGCCGGTGTTATATGAGAGATAACGGAGGACATGATATGTCCCGGTATGTTAGAAATATATTTCTAACATCAATAGATAAGGTCGATGATTAATGATGGCAGTGGGTCACCATTAGGGTACCCTTTACCCTCTCTAGTTTTAAAAAATGAACTAAGTTTTCTAAAATGATGATGTCATCACAAAACCAGTTCATTTTTTGAACTAGCCAATTTAGAGGGTACCCTAATGGTAACGAAAGTGCCATCACTATCGATGATTTTATCTACTGGATTCATAGGGTCCCAAAAGAGTTTTGGGCTAAAATCGAGAAGGGGGAGTGCTGGAAGGCGAGAGATTCGCCCCCATGGCCGCACCACTTAGTAGGGCTGGAAGACGGGCCTTAGGGTCTCCAATCATGTCACTAGGAACCTTCCAGTGTTTTTCCTAAATTTATTTGAAGGGAAAATAAAAGGTAAAATGGAAAAGGGGGGAAGAGGTGGAGTTGGACTCCCATGTGGGAGTCCAATCCGAGTTGGGCTAGGAGAGGGGGTGCACCACCTCCTTGGTGCGGCTAGTCCCCTCCTAGAACAACTAGGACTCCTTCCCCCTTTGGTACATTCCCCTTCCCTCCAAATATACAAGGACCTTAAGGCTTGAGGTAAAACATAATTTTACGAGCAATTGTCTCTCAAGCCTCTCTCTCTAGTAGAATTAGAAGATCTAATTAGATAGTCTAATTAGAGCCATTCTAATTGAATCATATTTTCCTATAATTGGGTTTTGAGGTGTCCTCTCCAGATTGGACATAGCTCTAATTACTAGTTCTCTCTCACGTGTTGAGAAACTTCCAGAATCGTATAGCTCCAATCGCAGTCGATTAGTGCTACCAATTAGCAACGTCGAAAGGTTGTCTCTCTTCGTCGGTGCCGAGTCTTGGACGGCAGAGCGCTCACAGTTGACACGAGCGTACGCCTGCACATCATAAGAGGGGTTACACGTGTGATGCTTGACGAGTGAAGCTTAGCGACATCCTTTGCAACTAGGGCTAGTTGTGAGGATCTACGATTGTTCAGAACTCTTCTATGACTACATCGAATCCGTTGCATAGTGTGTCGTGATCTTGATCGATGCATGTATAGGAATGCATCGTTATCTGCATAGTGATCTTGGCAGACTACATAGGGTAATTTTTTAAAATTATGCATCGTAGATCAGCAGATTCCTCACTTGAAAATATCAAGATGATCATGCTCTTCCAAACCGTGCACCGTCAAACTGGTTCAGGTTCGCGTCCATCACTCGGATATAAGGATGCGCGTGTTCCTGGAACCTTAGAGGCGGATATGGATTGATCACTTGGATGCGAGGATCAATCTCATACATGCAGGATCAATGGTCGGTTGTCTTGACGTTCTGGCATGATAGTCATGATCTCGGAGCACATACATCGAAAGATGAACGAGAATCACATGAGATGTGATTAGCTTGGTGACCTACCCTTTAGGGTTATGATTAGTTGGCTAGACGGAAATTTCTTTCTAATCATAATTATAATGTGGATCTCGAGTAACTGAATATTGATTTTGAGGAACATCAATTTGAGTGGGAACACACTTTTAGTCAAATATTTGGTTTTAACTAAGTGCAATTAATCATGATAGTAACTAGTGTAATTTTCCTAAATTTTTATAGAGTTTGCATCTATTCCCCACCTACACATTTAGTTTTTTGATTGAGTAAAATAGATATCTGGTTAAAAAACTTTACGAATTTGTTTCTTTATTTGAGAATTTCTCTAAAAATGTCAAGGAAAAGTCCTATTGCAATATTTTTAGTAGACATGGTCAACATATGTCAATGAATGAGATTCATGACATGCATGGATGTAATGCGAAAAGTGTTGATTCCTATTAACCTTGTCTCCGCCAGAATATCCCAATTGAAGCACCGTAAAGATAAAAAGTAAAACCTCCAGAATATACAATCCCGATAACCTCATGGTCTAAGGATATGTCATAATATAACCTTGATGTGATATGTCACTAAAGACAAAAGTCATCGCAATGGAATCTCTTAGCATATCAACTACTAGGATCTACCCAGCCACATTGTTTTCTTCCAAAAATATGCTATCCATTGATGCCGACATAAGCTATGTCCATGATCAGGAAAATACGGTCATGAAGCATACATCAAATTAGTCTGAAAGGGTAAGACTAGGGTTTGAAATACTTGTTCCTGTCACTACACATGAGCGTGAGTTTTCCTATGAATCTCATATTTAGAAGCCACGTCATTCATAGTATAGTAACATGAATCATAATTATAAAAATTATGTACAAATATTATTGCCTTTTGGGCATACATCCAACACCCGTGATTCCATTGTTTAGAAGCTCACCTCCTCCGGCTTATACTCTTGTAAATTGGCCTACTTGGCTCAATTTGTTGGACTTGTTCTCTCCCCGATGGATTTCCTTGTGTGAAAGAATTGGGAGCCCCCAAACTGCAATTTTTTTTTGCTGGACTCGTCATTCAAAACAGGGTGTGGACTAACGATCGGCTCGAGTGCCGCAGATGGTCAAATGGCAAAATTTTCCCTCTTTGTAGATGGGTCGACGAGACAACATGTCATCTTCTTCTTCATTGCCGCTTCTCTATCCGGATTTGGACTATCATCAAAACTTAGCTTAGGCTTGAGGACTTCGACCCCCCTATCTGGAATGTCTTTCCTGACATTGAAGCTTGGTGGTCTCACCTCGTATTGCAACATCCTTGTAGGAAAAAGGCAATGTCGTCTCTTCTCATGATTACTTTGTGGGAGATTTGGAACGAGCGTAATGCAAGAACTTTTAAGAACACTAGCACCATGCCCGCAGTTATTTTTTCAAGGATGAAGATGGCAGCCAGAGCGTGGGTTCTTGTGTGTGCAAAATCTTTGGGTCACTTAATTCTGGGAGATTAGCTTCCTTCTTTTTCGTTGCCTTTAGCGGTCTGTAGTCGCTAAACTATGTCACCATCTTCTTCTCTATTAATGAATTAAGGAAAATCATTTTCCTTAAAAAAAAGGGTTATGTATGAGGTCCGGTTGGGTGACTTTTTTATGTGGAGCCTATCCGGCATGTTACACGCAATAGCAGAATAACGATAAAGTTAAGCAAGATCAAACCAACAGGGACACAATATTTTAACGTGGAAACCCCGTCCAAAAAGGAAGAGAAAAAACCACTGTCGTCAGCCAGCAATATTTCACTATTTTGGGTGAGTTTACAAACGCGCCATGATTTACGATGTGTGGCTTCTCCCAAACGGCGGTTTACACGAGGTATATAAAGGTGGTCCTGACCTAACTAGGTCGGCAAGGGTGAAATCGACTTCAACTCTGTAACAACTCGTACCGTACTGTGGGGGCTACCGCGCCCGCACCCCCTCCGCGCGGACCACGTTTGTCGTGCGAACACGATGGGCCAACTTCAGACTCGTGACGCTCCGCTCTACCTCAGAAGTTCGGCCTTTTATCAGCATAAGTAAATTTAGATCACCCAAAAATAACACGGCATATATGTCCATCGTATAAGGGGTGAGGTGGGAGTGGGGTTCCAAATGAAGATGCTCTCGCTCCTTAGTAAAAATATCAGTAAAAAATATACTCCCTCCGTCTCATATTAATTGTCTCCAAGTTGGACAAAAGTTGATGTATCTAGACATATTTCAGTATCCAGATATATCTATTTTTGTCCAAGTTTAAGACAATTAATATGAGACGGAGGGAGCACGTGCGTTTCATGCAAAATTGTGATTAAATAAAATTTGAGCACCTAAAGTAGTTTCAAATCCCCCATTCTTGTTTTTTTTTCTTAAGGCTACATATCGACATATTTTCTCACTAAAGTTTGCTCATACGTATTTGTCCTAACAACTACATCCAAGATTTTCTATATTATCCGAATATTACATCCTAAGTGGGGAGGGATGTGTCTCGGATAGAGAGAATGAAATATTGATGCTCACCTACTCCGAGGGGGAGCTGGAAGCTATTGTACTAGACATGAAAACGAATACATCACCTGGTCCTGACGGGTTTCTGGTGTCCTTCTTCAAGAAATTTTTCCCGGGGTGCAAGCTAGGGATACTGCACTTACTGAATGATTTCATGCTCGGAAGGATTTACGTGGCGAGACTCAATTACGGGGTCCTTACCCTTATTCTGAAAGTTCCTGGGGCGGACTTTATCACCCAGTTTAGACCGATTGCGCTTATCAACGTGATCCTTAAAATCATCTCCAAAGCGGTTGCCTCGAGACTTGATCCTGTGGCCAACAGAGTTATCAGCCCGTTCCAGTCGGCGTTCCTGAAAGGCAGGCACATTTTGGATGGTGCCTTGGCCCTTTCAGAGATCGTCCATGAGCTAAAGGTTAAAAAGCTCGGAGGGGTGCTTCTGAGACTAGATTTTGAGAAAGCGTACGACAGAGTTAACTGGTCCTTCCACTTCAAGGTTCTGCGCAGAAAGGGTTTTAGTTCTGGCTACATTCACCGAATTAACCAGTTGGCTGCCGGGGGGGAAACAGCGATTTCGATTAATGGCGAAATTGGACCGTATTTCAGCAACAGGAGGGGGTGCATCAAGGGGATCCTCTATCCCCCATCCTCTTCAACTTCGTGGTTGAGGCACTCTCGGCCATGTTATCCGCATCGGGGGCTGCTGGACACATTGCGGGAGTGGTTCCACACCTGGTCCCAGGGGGCGTTTCCCATCTTCAGTATGCGGACGCACCATTATTCTCATCCAGAACACCGACAAGTCCATCATCAACCTCAAATTCCTGCTTCTTTGCTTGGAGAATATGTTTGGCCTCAAGATCAACTTCAACAAGAGTGAAGCCTTTATCCTGGACCAACCTATAGAGGAGCAATCCCGAGTGGCCAACATGCTTAATTGCAAGCTTGGCTCCTTCCCGTTTATCTACCTGGGCCTCCCTATTTCGGATCGCAAACTCACGATCGAGCAATGGAACTTCCTTGTCAACAAATTGGAGTCCAAGGTGGAAGTTTGGATGGGTAGACTACTGTCCTCCGAGGGGAGACTAGTTCTATCTAATGCTTGCCTGGAGGCCCTCCCTACATATGCGATGATGTTGTTTCTGTTGCAGGACGGGGTCCATGCGAAATTTGATTCCATTCGGGCCTGATTCTACTAGGAAGGATCAGGCCCGAAACGCAAGTACCATATGGTGAACTGGCCGGCGGTGTGTAGGCCGAAGGAGTGTGGGGGTCTGGGGCTGACTAACACTAAGCTTTTGAACCATGCTCTCATACTTAAATGTGCGTGGAAGCTGTTCCAAGTAGAGTGCTCGATTTGGAAATCCTTGCCGCTGGCAAAGTATCCGGAAGCCAACAATATCTTTGCGGGCCAAACCCAAGGGGGATCGCAGTTTTGGCGCAGCCTCCATAAAATCAAACACCTTTTCAAACTTGGGGCGAGATTTGTGGTTCGGGATGGGTCCCGAACTAGATTCTGGCTTGACTGGTGGTCTGGCGAGGGCCCCCTCTGTGAGCGTTTTCCGTGGCTCTTTGCCTTGGCCGACAACCACTCCTCTCCGTGGCGGAGGCGTTTGACTCAGAAAGAGAGGGGGTAGGCTTTAGGCGCTCTTTTGACCAGGAAGCTGCGGATGGTTGGAACAGATTGACCGGGGAGGTAGGTGCTATCACCCTAGAGGGTGGCCAGGATGGCGTCCGCTGGGCTTTGGAGCCATCTGGAGCATTCTCAGTTGCTTATACTTATGAAGCGTTAGCTCAGGGTGCTTCCGTGGCCCATAGTAAGGGACTTTGGGAGGCACGGATTCCCCTCAAAGTTAGGATCTTTTCGTGGCAACTGACGTTGGACCGTCTCCCGTCCAGTGGCCATATCGCCGACCTCCACGGCCATTCGGATGGGTCGTGTGCCTTATGTGGAGCTAGGGAGGATGCGACGCATATTTTCTTCTCTTGTGTGTTAGCCAAGTTGGGGTGGAGTGTGCTTCGGAGCTTGCTTGGTACCTCTTGGGCTCCGGCGAACTTCCCCCAATTTTTTGTCATTAATCAATCGCTTCTTGGACAACAACGTAGAATTAGCTGGGTGCTCTTTGCTGCTTTGCCTTGATCTATTTGGCTTTCGCGGAACAAATTGGCTATTGAGTCGGTGGTGCCTCGACACCCTTCTGTCATAATCTTTAAAAGTGCAATGTTTGTGCAGATGTGGGCAAGACTCGCAAAGGCGCAGGACAGAGAGGCTCTTCTTCGGCTAGGGGAAGGAGTTAAACAGATCTACAACGCCATCAAGCCAAGCAGGACCTCTACTTCCTAGCTGTGAGGGTGTGTTCTTTCCGGTTTGTGGGGGTACCGGCCCCATGAATGCTCTAGTTTGTTGGTGTGGTGTTTCCTTCCGTTCTTGGCGGAGTTGTATGCCTCAGCGTGTGTGGTGTTGAATCCTTGTTGATACATGTTGGTTTTATTAATTTAAAGCAGAAGTGCCTGCTGTCTAAAAAAAACTTTCTAATTCTTGAAAATAAAGGGATCACATATGCTTGGATGCCATTAAACCTTCCCCGTACTTTTTTTAAAGGGTGTTGTGTAATACTGCATAACAGTGCCACCAGTACAATCACAGTCAGATTTGACATTCAGGCCGGCACCCACACAAAAAAATCACGCAACTCCAACTGTACATCCGAATTAAGCAAAGACCATAAAAGCGACGTATTCATATCACTTTCTGTTCAGTCATCTGAAAGTTACGAGAGAATAATTTGTGTGTGGTGAGCTATGCCGAGAAACATACAGAATGAGATAAATAGGCTCAGAAGAGAGTAAAACTATAACAACCAAATGTGTGTGCACACTCAATATCTCTCTCAACGAGATTCCTGAACAAGTACGTCGTGCAAAACCAGTGGACATGTGAAGATCAGAATATTGTCCGGAAAAAAATGACAGGAGCGACAAACATGATGCCACGGACACAGATGGATCGGAATTTTAATTGAGACGACAGCACAGAGTAGTTCCAGCTACAAGCTGACAATATATGCATGTCTCGATCAGCTTTACGCATGGTAGGTTGTACATGCCTACAAGGCTGCCATCCAACTCAGCTAATAACTGCGCTGCACGGATTACGTGGATCTCAGCCGGTGAGTACTGAGAAAGGATCGATGGCCGGCAGCGTGGCAGCAGCGCCGTTGCTGGAGAAGAAGGCGGCAGTGTACCATGAGGGGTGCCCGGGCTGCGACGTGGACCGTAGGAAGGCGCTCAACCTCGGCGTCCCCTACAAGGAGTTCTTCCACATCTGGATCATCATCCTTGCCTCAAGTATGCATGTAGCTACTAGTTGCTTCTGCATCATATCCCTCTCTGCTCGCTCTGTGAGCTTTAAACTTGCGTGAAGCAGAGCATTTTGAGCTGTCTGGCAGTTTGCTTCTTAGAAGCTGCTGATGCATTTCAGCTATCCGTGGTAGAACTAAGAGGAGCTCCAGTTCATTCATTGTCTGCTCAATTAGTTACTGAACAATTACACTGTCATTGTGCATGGTTGCAGCTACCCTTGTGTGTTCCGATTATACTTTACCTTCGTTCTATTAGTTACTGAACTAACCTCTATTTTTTTTTTTTTGACTCTTTGCCCTTGTCACTATAGGTTTGCCAATATCATCGTTATTCCCCTTCTTGTATTTCATGGTACGTGCATCTTAATGTAAGAGAAAAGTATAGTGCTTATGTAATTATGTATGTTCGTCGTTTGGTTTTCTGTCAAGACAGTAATGAACCTTTGGATTTTGAACTGCTAGAACGTTTTATATGTAGAAATAGAGCAAGTAGTATGTGCTAGGTTTTTTTTTTTTTGCTTAACTATGTACATAGCTTGTGCCTACATTACATCTTGATGGGTCCTGTTGCTAGCTGATAGTTTTCCAAGTTTGTAAAACGGTATTATGTGAGCGTGTTACCGACAAAAAAAAAGCATTTCCAGTGTGGAACATTGTTTAGACACTTTTCTTTGAAATGATTACCTTGAACTGTCATATAGTTCTTTATCTATGCAAATGTTTGCCCAACATTTACCATGACCATACATAACCTTTGAAAAAATATTGTGTGTCATATAGTTCTTTATCTATGCAAATGTTTGCCCAACATTTACCATGACCATACATAACTTTGAAAAAAATATTGTGTGTCATATAGTTCTTTATCTATGAAAATGTTTGCCCAACATTTACCATGACCATACATAACCTTTGAAAACAATATTGTGTGAACCCCTTCTCAAAAAACAGATTCGGGACTTGCATGTAGCCAAAACAGTAGAGGACATTGGATTTTATGCTGGCTTTGTAGGTAAGAACATTCCAAACTACTGGAATTATTAGTTGTTAAATGTTACATTTACAGATAGTTACAAATGTTATTACATTCGCTCCTCTGAAAACAATGATCAATGGCATATTCTGAACCTTTGCAGGTGCCTCCTATATGCTTGGTAGAGCTTTAACCTCTACTGCTTGGGGGATGGTAGCAGATCGTATTGGGAGAAAGCCAGTAATTGTGTTTGGAATTTTCTCCACGTTAGTACTCTTGTTCTATGTTTATATAAAACTGAGTGTAGCTACTACCAACATTGTGTTTTTAACTATATCTTGTGACACAACTCTAACTCATGATATGATGTTTATAAATTCCCAGGTTTCTATTCAATATTTTGTTCGGATTAAGTGTTCATTACTGGATGGCAATATCCACACGATTTCTTGTTGGTTCTTTGAATGGTTTACTTGGCCCTATAAGGGTATGCTGGTTGAATGATCTAAAACTTTGATTGGTTTTGAACATCTTATGGTTATTGACTTACAATTGATCCTTGCAGGCTTATGCTATTGAAGTTTGTCGACCAGAGCACCAAGCTATTGCATTGTCACTTGTAAATTACGAACTTATACATACCAAACATTTCTCGGTTACATACTCTAATTCTACAACTTAGATGATGACGCTCAAATTTCTCTATGATCAGGTTAGCACCGCATGGGCAGTAGGTCTCATTGTCGGACCAACGATTGGCGGATATCTTGCACAGGTATTTATGAAAATTGTAGTAATACATAATTTATTGTATCGTGTATTAATGAATTAATGTTGTGATAACTTTCTCGCATTTGGTAGCCAGCAGAAAAATACCCAAAGTTATTTCCTGCCGACTCATTATTTGGAAGGTATTTTTTGTTATTGCGAATTCAGTTGTACTAGATAATACAGGTCTCTTCAGCTTACTGATTTTTTTACTTGTTTTAGGTTCCATATTTCTTACCCTGTTTGTGTATATCGAGCTTCTGCTTCATTGTTCTTCTAAGTTGTATTTGGCTCCCGGTACGTGCAGTTAATCAACATTGTTTCTATTAATGCAAAATAAACATGATGTACGCTGATATATATGGTCACTATTTCATTACGTAGATTCATTTCGTCCTTCAAAATCTATCAAAATGCATAAGGGTTAAAGCACTAGGAAATAGGCTCACTTGACTGTCTCCTGATATGCTGCCATCTAAAAAATCAATAGAAAATAGTAGAGTTCACCATGTGTATTCTGCTCTCTATGGCTCTCAGTAACTAACTGAAAATATGTAACAAATTAACTGACATGATGCACAACCACCAAAACAATATAATGTATTTTATATTGTTTTAAGGTAATGATGGGCTATACTACTTATCTTTAATTTTATACTTTTCTAGTTTATAGTACTTTTACTCTTATATTAAACTCTACATGCTCTGGCTGACTCTAAAGACATAAATACCTTACTCAATTGGATCCTAGTATGCTGCATTAGTAAAATACCAACAATGAATACTGTGGTATGCCATGCATTTTATGCTCTACTTTGTTCTTAATAACTCATTTTTTTAAATAAATTTCAGGAAACGCTTCATACCCACAAAACCAGCAAAACGAAAGATCAAGCGAGTGAATCTTTGATTGCCCATTTTTCAGATCCGGAGGAGGTTATTGAGAATAATATTACTTCAACTAATAAAATGAACTTATTAAAGAATTGGCCGTTGATGTCTTCTATTATTCTCTTCTGCATCGTGTGCTTCGATGATATGGCTTATACAGAGGTAATTTATAAATGGTTTGCTTTATTTATGATGTTACTTAAAATATAAAAAATCATATCCGGATTAGATGTTCAATTAAAAATATGGTATAGTTCATCCAAGGGTACGCTATTTTATCGCGAAAGACATGATAATGCCCACATTGTTTCCTTTTTTATAACTACTAGTACTCAAGTATAGTAATCCAAAAAGCGAAAACCACAAAATTTGTGTTTCCTAAGTCAAACGAATTGTTATAAAGTGTATATCTCTTGCATCTCATGTACATGAATTTTCCACGTAAGTACTTATTGATCAAACGCAAATCTTTAGGCTATCTTTACGTCGATCATAAGTTTGTTTTTAATATAAATTAAGGTTTTATCACCTTAACCACGATGTTTTGAATTATATATCATAGATTTTCTCTTTATGGGCTGAAAGTGACAGAAAGTATGGTGGACTAAGTTTTACGTCTGAGGATGTTGGTCAAGTTCTTGCAGTTTCAGGTATGAATATTGGCTCTGTATACTAATTGTCCGCATATGGTTTTCATACTAGGCTCCTTACATCTTAGATTTATTAAATAAATAAATAAACATATTAAGTTTCATAAATATTTGAGAAACCCCACAAATGCATCAATATGGGCTCCACATATTTTTAAACTTTTGGTAACAAAATTTCCTTTACCCCTAACAAAAAAAAATAGTGTGTGTGGTTCTATAATACCAAATAATACATAGATCCATATATTTGTATTTTTTGTGCAAGTCACAATTTAGTAACATTTATATGAAATCATATAGGTACATAATGGGAATATATGTGTACTTTAAAATTTTGTATTGTGTGTTTTTATTAAAGACATGTGTAAGTAGTTTGTAAGTTTTATTTTTAAAAGTTTCACGATACATCTATATGTGCTCTATACACAAAATATGTATGTATCTATAATACAATAATACATGTATTATACTATTATAGCTGCACATATTTTATATTTTATGCAGCCCACAAATAAGCACATATGTGGAAATTTTATAAGCACATAGCATGAATCTATAAAAATTATAGGTATACAGTGACAATCTATAAGCACTTTAAAAATCAATATTTTTAAATATGAAACTGTGTTTTATTAAACAAACCCCTATTCCAAGGGTCTTGGATCTATTTTGGCTTTCTGTTGCTATATACAATTAATTTGCCCAACTTTTTGTTCCTTATAGTGTCGGTTGGTAATTTTAGTTGCGAAAATAAAAAACGGCTCCCTAGCTCATATCCTCTTGGCCGGGCAGAAAATTAAACAAAATAATGAAACATTTCAAATAATTGTGTAAAGTTGGAAACAAACATATCCAAGGTATTCTACATACATGCAAAGTTTCTCGATGAAATGCCATTTGTGGTGCTTTATTCGAAAAGAACAAATCAGTGGCCAACATTTGATTTAAAAATATTTCCTTTAGAGCACTGATTTAGTTTTTCTTTTCACAGAGTACCATAAATGTCATTTCATCATAAAAGTTGCACATATGTAAAACACTTGGATATGTTTGTTGACACTTTTTCATTTTTTTCCCCTGATTATGTACTATTTTGTTTGACTTTCCTACTCGGTCAGGAGCATATGAGCTTGGGAGGAAAAATGCATACCCTTTTTTTGTAATATTTGACATATGTGCATACAATAATACACTAAATAATTGAGAAACAGAAGAACACACACCATTTGAAAAGATCTTGATGATAAAGCTCTCGGATCTTGCGTACATTTGTTAGCAAATAAATTCATATTTTTTGCTGTCTAATGTTGGAATGTTTGGGGTACAACTTTTTCGGCTATCGAATAGAATCATGAACATATTGTATGAGTTTGCACTAATCATTTAACTTCTATAAGAAATCTTTCTTACACCAAGATTTTCTAATAATAGTTAGACCTAACAATTTCACATGTTCTTTGTGTAGGTGCGAGCCTTATTGTATATCAAACATTTATTTATCCTCGTATTGTGAGGATTCTGGGACCGGTCAATACATCTCGTGTTGCAGTTGTGAGTTCAAGTCAGCCCTCGTGATTTTTATAGTGAAAGTTCACTTTTATTTTGAAGGAAATAGTTTTTGATTCAAACTGATTTTGCAGAGCATATCTATGGTGGTTCTATTTACATACGCACCAATCACACATCTCTCAAGACCTTGGTCGTTAATAGCAGTAAATGTTGCATCCGTGCTTAAAAGTATTTTTAATGTGAGTGTCCATATCCTAATTTTGTGTATACATACTCATTTTTTTTATATTTGCACTCAACTGATGACGTATTTTTGTTTGGTTTTGATAGTTCTCGGGCGACTGAGATTTTACTAAATCTCAATCAATTACTAATAGTGTAACTTCCGTCTAGCAAAAAGTGAAAAAAAACATATAGAAAAGTGCAAATGATTGAATAAGTGCATGTTGTACTTTCCAATAAACAAAAGTGGCACCTCTTGGAATTGATTGAGAGATAATAAAATCTAAATCACCTAAACTTAGACATGCCCTTTTTTTTATCTTAACAACTGCATATTTTCTTCGTTATATCTTGAACGCTTGTTGTACAAGATAAAGATGGCACAAAACATTTGTGTCAGCATCCTTACTAACCCTCAATTTTCTCATACTTGACCAGGTTAGCATTGTTACATGTTGTTTCATTCTTCAGAATAATTCCGTGGTATGTATCCTTAGATTCTACTTAGATACTACTTTAGAGCAATTGGATTTCTCCCATTTTTTTAATTGTCTCTGTATCTGGTACTATGGACTAACAGACTCAAGATCAAAGAGCGACCGCCAATGGCTTAGCGACCACTTTGATGTCCTTCTGCAAAGCATTCGCTCCAGCAGGAGCTGGCACTGTGTAAGTATAAATCCACCTGCTCTTATTTATTAGACTACTCATTTCCTAGAAACATAATCTCATAGCTTATACTTTTGGATCATTTTTCGAAGTTTAACATTCTTTTCAAGGTTTAAATTGGAGAGAACAAATAAACAAGCATCTCTTTCATCCTTAATTGGTTTTCATCTGTAATATGAATTAACCCAGTGTGCATTGTACTTACTCCCTCCGATCCATATTAATAGGTGTTGAAGTGGATGTATTTAGACATGTTTTATTGCTAGATACATCCACTTCAGCACCTATTAATATGGATCGGAGGGAGTATATGTTTTGTAAATGGCGATACTAATTTAGTTCAAAACTATGAATAAACTGATTATTTAGAAAAGCGTGTTACATATGAAGACAAATTGTCCATATATAATAGTTATTTGGTAATGCAGGTTTTCATGGACGCAGAAACGCCAGCACGCTTTCTTCTTTCCAGGTAAGGGATGTGTGCAAGCAGCGGCATTATCACTTATTTAAAAATAAAACAATTAGTTTGATCAATTTGTTATTAACGTACGTTTAAGCTAAATACTTATAATAATTCAACATGTGAGATATCAGTAGTTTTTTCTTTTGTTATATGCAGGTGACCAGATGGTGTTCTTCCTTTTGGTGATCGTCGAGTTTGTGGCGCTCGTATGGACATTCAAGCCGTTTCTTGCCGTGCCCGAACAATTTTCTTAAATTAGCACTCCTAATTTGATTTGTACGTGTTACTACTGTAAAACTGTTAATCGTGCCTACTGGAGCTGAATTCCCAGATCACGGTTGACATAATTTGTAAAGAAAAACATGAAAATGAATTGTTTAGTCAAATGGAGAATAAAACTTTTTGGTGGAGAAGCATCATAAGACTCATTCCTGAATGTAAGCAGTTGGCAAGATGCCAAGTGAACAATGGTGGTTCTGTGATGTTTTGGACAGATACTTGGGGCACTCAACCTTGCCAAAGAAGATATCCAGAGCTTCACTCTTGCTGTTAAAATGTTAGACAGACAGTCAAAGATTTCATGCAAAAATCTAATCTGGTTGAGAATTTCCTTTTGCCCCTCTCTTTTTCAAGCTTGTCAACAGCTTCAGTTGATTCAGTCTGATATTGAACAGATTTCACTCACCGCCGAAAGTGACTCATGGTCCTATCCTTGGAATTCAAATAATTATTTCCCTATTAAAGCATATGGTGTTCTCAAGGAAGGTCCACTGGCTCATGATATTTTTCGTAGGAAGCATATGGTGCTCTTGTCCAACAACTTTATTTTTTTTTGAGATATCTACAGCGGGCAAAAGCCGGCCTGAACCCCCATTTTTCAATAAGAAGCCAAGATGGCTGGAAGTAGCCATTACAGAAGAGAACCAAAAAAAGAGTAACTGAAAAGCTAAAGGCTACAAACCAAGAGAAAAGAAAAGCCGAATAGATTACAGGAGATATAAACAATATACTAGACAGCAGGTGCCCGTAGGCAGGGGACTAAGGTGGAGACGACATGTGAGAGAACATGATCGCCCAGTCGTTCAGAATTGGTTTGAGGCTGGCGTCCTTGCACCTGTGCGTCCACAACAATAAGTCAGCAACGCAGCGACGGAGAACCAGGTGGATTGGTTCAGAGACGTGGGAGAACACCTTCGTGTTGCGTCGCTTCCAGATGTTCCACAAGGCACAAATAAGGACCGTCGAGCGAACACGGCAGGCCGGCAGACCATCCCAAAGGTCACAAATATTAGAGCAAGCTTGCACGTTATCGTGAAGTGCCGGAATCGCGGACCAGAATGGCGTGATAGAGCTGCAGTGAAGGAAGAGGTGAGCAGTAGTCTCCGGCATAGGGCAGAAGGGGCAGGCGTCGGAAACTGTCAGTCCACGCCGGCAGCGGCTCGAGTTAGTTAAAAGACGGTCACGGTCAGCAACCCAAAGGAAAAGGCGGCAATGGTTCGTCGCAAAGTTCTTCCAAGTCGGAGTTGCAAAAGGGGAAACCTGCAAATGATCAAAACCTGCCAAGTATGCTGATTTAGTGGTTAGAGGCGCCTATCCCTTCGGGCTCTCGGTTCGATGCGCTTCAACTGGAGGGCGCCGAGGCGACGGCGTTCTCGTGCGGCGAAGATGTGTTGGCAGAGGAGCGGGAGATCAGCTGCGAGGGGGTTGTCCGGCCGGTGGTGAGTGACGAGGTCCGGGCGTCGGAGTTTTGGAAGGGGGCCGGTTTCCCCACTGGCTCATCGCGGTTCTGGGAGCGATCTCCTTCTGTTTCTGCGGCCAGTGACAAGGTGGCTGTGCAGTCGCCGTTGACGGCGGAGACCGCAGCGTCGACAGGCTCGTCGCAGGCGCGGATCCTCCGCACGGCGCCGGTGCGTCTTGGTTGGCGTGGTCCTCTACCGCGGCCCCGGATCACGCCGTTGCCATGCTTAGGGGAGTTCTTCCCCGAGGAAGTGCGCTCTGCCGGAGGCGAGATTGACGGCGAGTCCGATCCAGGATTCGTGGATCGCAGCGGGTCTCCAGCGGTTCAAAAAACTGCGGCTCGTGGGCCCGGTGTGCATGGCCTCGGTCCACGAGTCAGACCCTGGGCGTACTTCAAAGAGGCCTTCGGATGCTCCTCGACTCGGAACAGAGATCGTGCGAAGGTTTCAGGTTCGACTCGGGACAGAGATCGCGCGAAGGATACAGGTGCGGCGGCTAGGGTTCTGTCTACCAATCCCTCGCCTCCGTCGAGTTGGCCATCTCCCTGCGGCGGAGGAAGGTCATACAGGGACGTGCTCCGCGCTACCAGTCCGATGGCGGCCCAGCAGGGGGAACCTGCTCTCCCGGGAGTTCGTCCGCAGCTGCTTCCAGCAGGAGGGCGCGGGCGTGGCTCACGTGCTGGGCGGGGAGGTATGCCTCATGGTCGTGCACCCGGGGGACCGCCAACGTTTGCTCCTGGAGCTCTCCCTTCGGCTCAGGCAGTGGCAAGACACCGCCATCCGGTGACGACGGCGACGGCTGGTCCCGTCCCGGGGCATGCTCCCACGCCGTCGGCGCAAGGGGTCGGGGTGGCTGCTGCAACGGGGGTTTCTGCGTCGACTACGACTGGTGCGAGTGGTTATGGGGTTCTCGCTGCTGCGGGGACCGGCGCGTTGCAGGGTGTTGTTCCCAGCTTCGTCGTTGGTGCAGCGCCGGCGGCGGGTACTAAGAAGAGGAAGAACAAGAAAAAGAAGGTGGTTCAGAGTGCAGGGGATGAGGGATCCTCACGTGGTGTCGTCCTCGCGGAGGGGGCTGCGGCACTACCGATACCGATGGTCGAGCAGACGGTGATTACCACCAATGTTCCCGGAGGTGTTGATGTTGCGGTGGCTCCAACTGTGAAGAAGACGCGATGCTGGAAGTGCGAGGTGGATACACACGCCACCAAGGACTGCAAGGTGGAGCATTATTGTTACATTTGCGACAACAATAAGCATCCGTTGAAGAAGTGCCCCACTCTCAAGGTTCCTAAGCCTTCGGTCTTCATCGCAGGGATTGGTAGAACACACACTATGTTCTCTCAGTTTCCTGATAGCCTGTACAAGGATCTGGGGAATTCGTCTGACCGACCTATTGCTTTGGTGACGGTGGTAGGCACCGCAGCGTCAGCTAGGCAGGTGGAGATGACAGTTGCCCGCATGAGCTCTGTTACTAGGTGGAAGTGGGAGGCGTTACCCTCTGGTGATAATCTGTTAAAAGTGGCCTTCCCTTTGGCGGCTGAATTGGATAGGTTTGATGGCATGGACTTCGGTGTTCCTTCACAGTCTACGCGGTTACTGTTTAGCAAGTGGAGACAGCAGGAGATCGAGCCAGTTCTAGAGCTGTATGAGACATGGGTACACGTGGAGGGCGTGCCGCACTCGTTGAGACATTTTCTTGGGCTGTGGGCAGTCGGGACTCTCATTGGTATTACTCTCGATGTGGATCTTCTTACTCTACGTCGCAGAGGTATAGTCAGACTCTGATTGGCTCTGTCTGATGAGGATGTGTTCAATAAGCTGGACGAGATGGGATCTTATGTCAGTACGGACGGCGTGTTGCGGAAGAAAGGGTATTCGTTTACCTTTAGACCGGAGCCGGAGAGCTTTGTTGCTGAGACTGATTTTGTCCCATTTATTTGGGATCATAAGGTGCATTCCGAGTCCAGGCATTCTGGGGATAGTGGAGTGGAGGATACTGGTGCCTCGGGGGGGTTTGAGGAGTCTGAGCAGGGTCCTACGAGCATGGCGATAGACCAGCCTAACGTGGGAGGGGATGTCCATGCGCAGGCCTTGGAGATTCTTAAAAACTTTGCTTTAACTCCTTTATCTCCGAGAGGGAAGTGTGCACTGGCGCAGGAGATGTCTTCTGAGAGGGCTCTGGAGCTGTTCTTGTCAGGATCACGAGGACATTCAGCAGATGCGTGCGCATCATCTTCGGGGACCTCACGTAGCACGGATCTCATTGATGACGTCGAGTCTCCGGTGTTGGTAACGCCATCAGCGGTGTTACGGGGACCACGTCGAGATGATGAGGTGGTGGAGATGGAGCGTTCTGGGCCGGGACGCACGCAGCCGCTGGCCGCCGTCACGGCTGAGAGGGAGACAGATGATGTTGGGCCGGGTGCTGAGACGTTTCCTGCCGCTCGTCAGTCCGCTGGGCTGGGCGGGGAGGTGCTCGATGCTGCCAGCGTACTTGCACCAACGCGGGAGGAGGCGCCCAGTACCGCTGGGCCGAGCGGTCGGCAGCTGGCTGCCGCCAGCGGGAGCACGCCAGCGCGGGAGGAGGCGAGCTCGCCTGTTGGGCTGGGCGGTGGGCAGATATCTGCCGGCCGCGCACCGGCCAAGGAGGACGACAGAGCTGCTGGGCCTACGCGGGTGCTCGAGGAGGACTACATCGGTGAGGGGACTGTCTTGGCTACTTCAGGGGTCGGGGGGATATCTACATCACCATTGTCCCCCTCCGCCGCTGCTTTCGTGCCGTCTTCTACGACTACGAAAGTGTTGCGGCGTAGTGCACGTCACGTGGTGGCGCGAGACGGTTCGTCCTCGACCGATGAGGACGCCATGTGTAGAGGCCCCAAACCGGAAGGTTCAGAACCCCTCATATGCATTCATTCACAATCCCAGAATAACCAGTTGTGAACAACATACGTAGTTGGCATACAGAATACATCATCCATTACACGAATAATAGAGTCTTACATAAATGGTCACATGACCAAGTTCTTGATAACTGTCACACAGGACAGACATTCAAAATAAACACAGCGGAAGACGATAAGCATAGCGTAGTAGAACCCGAGTCACGCCTCATCCTACAGGCTGCTGACTGGGAGACGATCCTAACTCGCAGGGCCATCAGCGTAGAACTCCTCCTCATAGAACTCCTCCTGGGGTGGCTCCTCATAGTCTGATAAGTAGATACCAGGGGCGAAACCAAATGAGTACATTTGAATGTACTCAACAAGACATCCTTTATGAGCTTACAATAATGCATACATGCTTATTGGGTGGAGTGGGTAGGCCATACATATGGTTCAGCTACCCATGACAGATAAAAGATTTATCATGGTTGATTCTTCAAGTTTAGTCCTTTATGGATAAATCAGGTAAAATAATATAGTTTTTCTCTCGTAGATATCACATATCTTGGAGGTTTTATAAGTCTTTTAGAAGAGAAAGTTTTCTTTTCAGAAACTTGTAATAATAGTTTCCTCCTCCTCGGTATCTCGCAGATACCAAGTCATTCCTCCATAGTACCTCGCAGGTACAAAGTTGTCCTTCAAAAACCTCTTTTTGAAAAGTTGACACAATACTAGCTACATGGCCATTCAACCGTCCATATCCGAGGACGCGGCTATCTCGAAATAGTTTTACTCTGCAGAGGTGTACACACTTCCACTAGATCCAGAATCCGCCATGAAACAACCATGGACTATTCCCAACCTATGGGAACATCAGATAACTGATCTTGACTATCCACTATGTACAAGCTAGAACATGACTATCTCTTCAATTGGGGTTACCCCTCCCCGGCAAGCCGTGTCACACACCGCCCAGACAGGAGACCCAACTGCTGCATCCGGAGGGAAAATTAATCCCACACTTTAGATGTCCCGTCTGCTCACTCCTAGCGACACTTCGGTTCGGAGGATCCAATCCTCTATAGCACTTTGAGATAGCTCACATACTAACCATAACAAGTTTTTAATCAAGCCCCTACCCATATTGGGGTAAAGTGGCAGTACGATAATAGTTGTCCAGCGAAGACTAGGTTATGTGTCTTTTGTAAACATTTCTCAAAAATTTCCCTTCATGGCACTCTTCCGGTAGACAGGGTCTCACCCTTCATCCGGGGTTTTTCCTTCCTAAGGTATTTGTTTACAAAAACACATTTTATTTAGTTCCTTTAAGAACCCAAGTTTTAATTTGGTGGATGGTATGTATATACCATTTAGTGGCTAAGGGCTTGGCAAATACCAAGTTGACTATTATTATGATTCCTTCTCCTAATAATATTAATAGTAGTAGTATTCACATCAAAAATAGTTTTGAGAGTATAGTTTTGTAAAAACTTCAGAAGTGAAAAGCATGCATGATAGATAATGATAAGTATTTATACAGCAAGCATTAGGATGGCTTGCCTTGGTACAAGTGATGGTCCTGATCCTGAAAGTAACAGGAGTTGCAATACCCTTCTTCAGCAAATCCTTCCTCCTCGTTTTCTAACGTCGTAAAAAGAAATAAAGGCACACTTTCAGAGCCAACCAAGACAAACAATGCTACAAGTGATACATACAGCAAGTAACTAAAAAGTAACACTCAAGACATTCAATTTTCCTTTAAAAAAATTTGCAAGAAAACCATAGTGGAAAAATCTGCTTTTTCCTAGTGTTTATGTGTGGTGAAATTTAATGATTTTAAGACAAGAGCATCATGGACCAGTGGGGTAAATCACATGTCAATAGACAGTAGGGTGTCACATAAAACACAATTTGATGTCTAAAAACTCCCCCAATACTCTCTATGGCAAACACAAAATATAAGCTTAAATATGCAAGTGGTGAAAAAGGCTTATGACAATAAGTCAAGCTCTTTTTCCACCATGAACCAAAAATACCAGTGGGTGTTCCACTAGCATAATGCTTCATAAAGAGGTTAAATAAGCCTCTGGTCACATTTCTAAAAATGCTCAAAACAAACAAACTAGTCCCACAAACTCCTACTCATACTAGTAGAAACTTGGGAAAAATACTAGACTAGTTTATACTTCACTTGTTAATTTTAGGCACAAGTGTGCAAACTAACAGAGGTAAAATACTCCTATAATCAGTACCAAAATGCTACTGGATCCCACAAAATAACACAAAAAGTTTAGCTATGAAACAAGGAAAAACTAGACTAGAAATGCTACACATGTGAGGGAATTAAATCTAGGCACCCAAATGATACTCAAGCAATTTCTAGTATTTGAGGGAAAATTAACAGAGGTGAAAACACAAGGATAACAATGCCACAAGGACATTTCATCCTCTGTTTTTAACCACAAAGAATCATATTTTTCCCTAGTGGAAAACAAAACAAAAGGCAAGCATGCATAATCTAGTAGGAAATCTAGACCTTAAGCAATGCTACTTTAAATCTATTCTAAACTCAAAACACCAAGTAACCAGAGGTGTTGCAACTAAAATAACAGTACCAAAATGGTACTGGTTCCATGAAAATAATCTAGCACAAGGCTTGATACAAACTAAAAATCTACTCACAAACCTAGATAGAAAATAAGCTATGAGCAAGACTTAAGCATGGGAATTAATTCTAAAAATTCTACCACTCAAGCCATTTATTCTAACATGCTCATACAACTTGTAAACATCAATACCACACTAGATAACAACATTACAAGCAAGAACACAATAGGTGCACATATAAAAAGATCATATAAAACAAGATCTAGAAATTAAAAATTAGGCAGAAAAGTGCTAAAACTTGTTCTGTCTCCCTAATTTTTTCTATGGCTCCAAAAATTAAATCCTTCTAGGATGTGATAGTACTTAACAATACAAAGCCTCTCCAATTGGTCCCACTCAAAAATAATGTACCAAACTCCCCCTAAAATTCTGGGAAAAGCTCACTGATGTTTTACCAAAATGGATGGCATTTCCAAATGGTAACTCTCCTGGATGCAAACTAAAATTCTAAAGGTAGGTATTGATAAGGGCTTTCCAAAACAGTTGAGTTTGCTCAAAAATGTTTTGTATTTTTGAAGTTCTATTCATTTCCATTTTAATGGTACTGTCTGGCAAAAAGGCTATAGAAAAATAAATAAAAGTCAAAACCTTATTCTGCCAAAGGGATGTGGTTGTGATTTTGTTTGGCTACTTGTACAAAAATTGGCAAAGCCAAATAAAATTGTTTGCTATTTTTCCTAGGCCAAAAGCTAACAGGTACGATTCTGTAAAAAAAAATGGATCTCAATTAACAGGGACAAGCCCCGATGGGCCCGATCTGCCGCGCCCAGCCCAACTAGCGCCTAGGCTAGCCCATCTGCGCGCGCGCGCGGGCGGGGGACGCGGGAATCGGCCGTTCAAGCGCGGCCGTTGATCTCGCGATCAACGGTCCCGCTCCTTTCTCCTTCCTCTCGCCTAACCCGACAGGCACGTCGTCGAACACCACGTGGGCACGCTCGGGACGGGCAGGGTGCTCACCTAGGGGGCCCGTGGAGCGACGCGTGGTGGCGGTGGGGTCGTGGGAGGCTGGTGGCGCGGTGGCGGCGGTGTTCGTTTCCTCCCCGGCGAGCTCCTCTCTGAGACGGCGCGGCGGACACGGCGGCGATGGCGCGGGCCTTCCTGCAAGCGAAAGGACCGTGGGGTATGTCAGGGAGGTGGCCAGGGTTACGGGAAACTCGCGCGTGCTAAAATGTCGAGCCCTCACTCACGGGATCGCTCGATTGGCTTCGAGGGATCTTGCGGTGGCCGGCGGCGTAAATTAGCTCGTGCCGCTCGCACACGGCGAGGCACGGCTAGTTCTCTCGTGGGTGGGGGAGTGGATGGTGGTGGAGTGCCGTGGCGAAATGGCTAGGCCGTTGAGGCTTTGTAGGCACGGGGCCGTCGTGGGTGCTCTCGGTGCTCGAGTGTGTGCGCGTGTGTGGCGAACAGAGGGGTGGGGGGGCCGTTTCTTTCGTTGCACAACGAGCCAGGGGCGGTGCCTAACATTGCTATTCACCACAGTGGGGCTAGGGTGGAGAGACATGACGATTTTTAGGCCATGCCACTAGCACACCCCCCCTCTACTCGGGCTCGAGTTTCCCTCCTCTTTCCTTCTACTCTAAGGCATGTCTCGGGCCAACAAGCACATGGGGTTACAGAGCATACCAAGGCAACCAAAATAGACACCAAGTTTAATTAAATCCATGAAGAATTGGCAGAGAAACAACCCTCCAAAGTTCTGTCCAAAAATAGTTTTCAGAAAATTCAGTAAAAGACTTAGTGAAAATTTCACTAAGTGTTGGAAAAACAGGGTTTTGAAGCAAAAGTTTGCTTCTGTTTGATTGGGCAAATGAACTTGGATTTTGGAAATTCAAGTTGCTAATTGTTATATGTACTTTCTAGTTTTAGAAAACAACAATTACACAAGAAAAAGAGTTGGTTAACCTTCTGAAAACATCTGCCCAAAAAGCTATGTTTCTGTTTTCCAAATAGAATTGGTTTATCAATATTTTTGTACTAGAAAAACAATCATGGATTAGATTGTTTTCCAAGTGTTAAATTCAAACCAGTGGCATATAGTTGTACTATCTAACATGTTCAACCATAATACCACAAGAAAACAACAAATCAAATATGTTTGATCCTTGAAAACAAGTGTGGAAAACAGCTAGTCAAGTTGTTTTTCTGCTAAAAGTTTAAATAGGAAATAAATTCCCAAAGCTATTTAAATCCCAACCAAAGTGTTTCCTTGGTCAAGACATGACTAAATAATGCTATCATGAGTGAATCAAACATTCCCCAAGCTTTGAGAAGAAAAATCTTAGGGTTTCCAGTTGAAAAACATCAGGCAGACAATAATCAATCATCAGGAAAAATCCTCAAATGAGTGAAAAGAAACACACCACTTATATTGCATAGATACACATGACTACACAATCATGTTGTCCACTTAATTGTCTTACAAAAGTCTTAAGAGGCTTGCTAATATAGTATTAAACAAGGGCTTAAAAACAGGGGTGTTACAAATCTCCCCCCCTTAAAAGAATCTCGTCCCGAGATTAGCGGGTCTAGGCTTTAAGAAAATCAGGGAACTCCTTCCTGATATCATCTTCACGCTCCCAGGTAGCTTCTTCCTCAGAATGATTCGTCCACTGAATCTTAAGGAATTTTATAGCACGCCTCCTGGTAGCGCGCACAATCTCCTCGAGAACCCGCAGGGGTCTATCACGATAAGTCAAATCATCATTGATATCAATGGTCCTGAAATCTATGTCTTGATACGAGAGATCCTTCTCAGGTACTTGCAGACATTTCCGGAGCAATGACACATGGAAAACATTGTGAAACGCAGATAGCTCCTCAGGTAATTCTAACTGATAAGAAACTTCGCCACGACGTGCCAAGATCTTAAAAGGGCCAATATACCTGGGTGCCAGCTTTCCCTTGACATGGAAACGCTGCATCCCTTTGAGTGGCGTAACACGAAGGTACACGAAATCTCCAATGCTGAAAGAGACATCACGACGCTTCGTGTCAGCATAACTCTTCTGACGAGATTGAGCTGTCTTTAAACGTTCCCGAATAAGCTGAACCTGCTCTTCTGCAGCTTTCAAAGTGTCCACACCAAAAACCTGACTGTCTCCAGTCTCAGTCCAATTCAGAGGTGTGCGGCATTTACGTCCATACAGTGCTTCAAAAGGGGCCATTTGCAAGCTAGACTGATAACTGTTGTTGTAAGAAAACTCTGCGAAAGGCAGACAGTCTTCCCATTTAACTCCATAGGACAACACACAAGCACGGAGCATGTCTTCCAGAATTTGGTTCACACGCTCCGTCTGTCCATCAGTCTGTGGGTGATAGGCTGTGCTAAAAGCTAATTTGGTTCCCAAACTCTCGTGCAACTTCTTCCAAAATCTGGATGTGAACTGTGTACCTCGATCAGACACAATCCTGCTCGGGACTCCGTGCAGGCTGACAATCCGAGTAATGTAAAGATCAGCAAGCTGATCTCCACGATAGGTGGTCCGGACAGGAATAAAGTGAGCAACTTTTGTGAGCCTGTCCACGACAACCCATATAGAATCATTTCCTCGGCTGGACCTAGGAAGTCCTGTGATGAAGTCCATCCCTACTTCATCCCATTTCCAAACAGGTACCTGCAACGGCTGGAGCAAGCCAGCGGGACGCTGGTGCCCAGCTTTCACTTGCTGGCAGACATGGCACTTGGCTACAAATGAAGCAATTTCTCGCTTCATTCCATGCCACCAGAATCTCTCCTTCAGGTCTTGATACATCTTTGTTCCTCCAGGATGGATAGAATACATGGTCTCATGAGCTTCGACCATGATGGTCTGCTTGAGATCAGACTCAGAGGGAACACAAATACGGCCTTCATACCATAATCCCCCATCAGCATCGATAGTAAACCCAGCAACCTTCTCCTTCTCCATGCGGGCCTTAATACCATCAATACTTTTCTGGCCTTTCTGCGCCTCTTTGATTTGGTCAACCAGAGTTGGTTTAAGTTCTATGGCGTCCAACATACCATAACTGACCACTTCAATGCCAAGTTGGTCAAGTTCTTTCCACAACTCGGGCTGCCTTACTAGAATCATAGCATTTAGAGAGGCCGGCTCTCGACTAAGAGCATCTGCAACTACATTTGCCTTTCCAGGGTGATAATGAATACTCAGATCATAATCTTTAATGAGCTCAATCCAGCGGCGCTGCCTCATGTTGAGCTCACGTTGAGTAAAGATATACTTTAAACTCTTATGATCCGTGTAAATTTCCACTCTTCTTCCCATAAGAAAGTGTCGCCATGTTTTGAGGGCATGCACGACAGCAGCAAGCTCTAAGTCATGAGTGGGGTAATTCAACTCGTGGGGTCTCAACTGGCGGGATATGAAAGATATCACTTTCCCTTCTTGCATAAGTACGCTTCCAAGACCAAGCTTAGAAGCGTCACAATATACGTCGAAATTCTTGGTGATATCCGGCATAATAAGGATTGGAGCGGTCACAAGTCGATGTTTTAACTCATTGAAACTCTCTTCACACTTGTCCGTCCATAGGAACTTGCTATCCTTCTTGAGCAATTGGGTGAGGGGTCTGGCTATACTCGAGAATCCCTGAACAAACTTGCGGTAATATCCTGCCAAACCCAGAAAGGATCTGACTTCAGTCTGGTTGGTTGGAGCAGCACGCTTCTCCACCGACTGAACTAGAGTAGGGTCAACAGATATTCCTCCCGCAGATACTACATGTCCAAGAAACCCGACTTCCGTCAACCAGAATTGACATTTACTAAACTTAGCATACAATTGATGCTCACGAAGTGTTCCGAGTACAATTCTCAGATGTTCTTCGTGTTCTTCCTCACTCCGAGAATATATGAGAATGTCGTCAATAAACACCACGACAAACTTGTCTAGAAAATCCACGAATACCTTATTCATGAGATTCATGAAATAGGCAGGGGCATTGGTTAGGCCAAAGGACATCACGGTGTATTCATACAGCCCGTAACGAGTGGTGAAAGCAGTCTTGGGAATATCAGTATCACGGACTTTCAATTGGTGATAACCAGTCCGAAGGTCGATCTTCGAGAAGATTACGGCCCCATTCAGCTGGTCAAACAGGTCTTCAATTTTGGGCAACGGGTATTTGTTCTTGATGGTAACATCATTCAACTTGCGGTAGTCCACACATAAACGAGTGGTACCGTCCCGTTTTTCCACAAAAATGATAGGAGACCCCCATGGCGATGCACTAGGGCGAATCAAACCTTTTTTCAACATATCATCCAGTTGGGTCTTCAACTCATCTAATTCCTTTGGGTTCATCCGATAAGGCTTCTGTGCTATGGGTCCAGTTCCGGGCACTAACTCGATCACAAACTCGATATCCCGACCAGGGGGCATACCGGGTAACTCTTCAGGAAAAACATCCGGGTATTCGCAAACGACCGGGACTTCCTCAAGGTTAGGGTGGGCTATACCAGTGTGGCAGTGAACTTGTGACGAGGGTTTAGTTGCAGTGTACGCAACCTTTTCCCCATCCTCAGAGATCATATCAATAGATTTCTTAGTGCAGTCAATAACCCCCTTATACTTGGCCATCCAGTTCATACCGAGTACCACTTCTATCCCCTTGGATCCCAGCACTATAAGATCAGCATGAAAAGTTTTCCCTTGTATTTCTACTGGCACTTCATTGCAAATTAAGTTGGCTTTAGTACTATCCCCAGGTATTTGTACTAACATAGGGTTGTGCATACGGGAATGCTTCATACCACTTTTCTCAGCAAACGGTTTTGTGACAAAAGAATGTGATGCACCAGAATCAAACAGTACTGCGGCTGGCACCGAGTTGACAGGAAACGTACCCATCACCATGTCTGGTGCCTCCTGAGCTTCTGCAGCAGTGACATGGTTCAGGTGTCCCTTCATCCTATTCTGCCGTCCAGTGGAAGGACCATGGTTCATCTTGGTTGCAGTTGGCTGGGCTGTGGCAGTAGCTTTGGTAGGGCACTCACGAGCAAAGTGACCTTCCTTTCCGCAGGCAAAACAACCTCCAGAAGGCCTTGGGCTTGGGTTAGGTTTGGGAGCATTGTTGGAGTTGTTCCCATTTCCACTGTTGTTGCCTCCATAGCGGTTTCCATGAGTATTCCCAGAATGGTTACCATGGTTACCTCCATAGCTATTTCCTCCGTACTTTGGTGCATAGTTGGGGTTGTAGTTGTTGGGCCTTGGTGCATAGTTGTGGTTGGGGCGGGGTGCATAAGCAGGCGCCTTGTGGGGTGGTGGCCTCGCATACGGAGTGTTGCGAGTCCTTTGAGCACTAGGTCCTCCATGCACGGTCATCTTCCTCTTGCGGTTATCATCAGCAGATTTCCGCTTGTGCTCCAGTACCATAGCGGCATTTGCAAGGGTCTCCAAGTCCTGGAATGGAACCACCACTAGAGCGCACTGGAGCTCATCATCCAGTCCATTTAAGAACCTCTCCCTCTTCTTAGCATCAGTATTGATATCATCCTGTGCATACCTGGACAGAGTAGTGAAATTCTCCCAGTATTCAGACACAGGCATACTTCCCTGCCTCAGCTTCAGAAATTTCTCACGCATAAGTGTCATCATTCCTTGGGGAATGTGATACTTGCGGAACCTTGCAGAGAAATCCTCCCAGTTGAACACGTGACCAGCAGCAACAGTCTCACGTGTAGTCTCCCACCAAGTCCTGGCAGGACCAGCAAGAAAATGGGAGGCAAACAGGACCTTATCATTTTCCTCAACTGATGCAACCTCCAGTTTGTTTGCGATGGTGCGGAGCCAGTCGTCAGCATCGAGAGGCTCCACAATCCTAGTGAAGACTGGGGGGTTGGTGTGCTGAAAGTCTCTCAGTCTCGAGCGAGCACCATTGCCATTGCCATTGCCATTGCCATTATTGTTGGCGGCAGCAGCTAGTTGTTGCAGAGCGGTAATGGTAGCTGCACTCTCATCTCGGCTGGCCTGGCGATCTTCCATCAGCAGGGCCAACAGCGCCTCCACTGTGGGTGGTGGTGGCGGTGGGGGTTCGCGACGAGGTGCCATTCTGAAGTGAAAACATGTGTAAGTTTTAGAAGTATATTCTTGTTTTTGAAAACCCAGTACCTTTAACATAAGAAAAAGTAATACGAGTGATATGTTTCAAAAACAAGAGCGGGGCAGTCGCAAACCTGGATGAAAAGAACGCAAAATAGTGACAAGCATCAAGGAAACAAGCAGAACATTCCATTCATCACACAACTTAAACACAGTCTTTGACATTACACACACACATTACAAGCCATATCTTACAAGGAAGGCTTCATCGAGCTACATGGGGTGCGATTGGTGGGGTCATCGCAAGGCTACTACTAGCAAAACGATCTAGCATACTTATCTAGCATCTAGACCAGCATCAAGTGCTAAGGGTGAGGAGGCTGTGACTACACAGAGTCGTCACTGTCCCCAACCTCGAAGATACGCTCCTCAGGGTCCTCCTCCTCCTCGCCAAGCAGGTCATCATCATCCTGCTCGCTAGCCTCACTCATATCCATCCCCTCCAAGTCAGACGGAACGTCCTCTACTGGCAGGAGCTCCTCAATCTCCCTGCTGAGCTCTGCGCCCTCCTCCTCAAGCTCCTCTATGGCAGAGTCTCTCGCGGCTATGTCGTCGCGAGCTATGTGAAGCCTAGTGTGCAGAACTGAGTTAGCCCCCTCCAGAGCCGTCACCCTGCTGGTGAGACGAGCACGGCTCAGTCGGGTGGCCCGCAGCTGTCTCTCCAAGGCACGGCTCCTCGCGGTGGCTGCCTCCAACTCCTCCCTCAACTCAGACAACTGCTGTGCTAGTGCTCCACTCTCCTCCTGGCTGTCCTGAAGCTCAGCCCTCAGCTCGTCAGTCTCGGCTATCAGTGTGTGGTGCACCAATGTGCCAAGGTGGTGAGCGAGTCGCTGATCGTCCAACCGGTGCTGAGTGCGGTACAACAGAATCTCCATCTCGTCCAAGTGAGGACCAACAGTGGTAGTGTCTGGCTCAACAGGAAGTGGTATGCCCTCCTCATCGCGCCTCCCAATCAACTCGAACCGGGAGCCGATGAACATGTACTCCCCAATGTGCGCCAGTCGTGCCACTGACTCCTGAATCACCCGCACGGCTGCCTCGGTCCAAGAACGATCAACAGCACGAAAGACGTAGGCCTCTACTGTCGGGCTAGCCAGAGGTGCACGGATAGTGACCTCCGCGTACCAGTCTCCCTCCAGAGGTGCACCGTCAACTAGACCTCCTCGCAGCTCCGGAAGTGGGCGTCCCAACACAGTAGCCATAGCTACTAGCCTCTCCTCGAAAAGGAAAGTCTCGCCACGTGGACGTCCCAACTGGAAAGCCTCGGTGATGACCACGTCCATCTACACAAAATTTTAAGTATAGTTTAAGTGAGACCACAGTGTGCAAAGTTTTAAGTTTATGCAAAGAACAATCTTAATGCAAGTAGAGTTTGACACAGAGAGGTGGTGGGATATAGGGAATATTTTTATACATAGTCATATATCCAATCTTTTCGTAGTTATAACTTATATTTTTGGAGTATACACTAACGTCCATGCTAACTAAGGTCTCCTAGAGTCAGGATGGCTCTGATACCAACTTTGTAGAGGCCCCAAACCGGAAGGTTCAGAACCCCTCATATGCATTCATTCACAATCCCAGAATAACCAGTTGTGAACAACATACGTAGTTGGCATACAGAATACATCATCCATTACACGAATAATAGAGTCTTACATAAATGGTCACATGACCAAGTTCTTGATAACTGTCACACAGGACAGACATTCAAAATAAACACAGCGGAAGACGATAAGCATAGCGTAGTAGAACCCGAGTCACGCCTCATCCTACAGGCTGCTGACTGGGAGACGATCCTAACTCGCAGGGCCATCAGCGTAGAACTCCTCCTCATAGAACTCCTCCTGGGGTGGCTCCTCATAGTCTGATAAGTAGATACCAGGGGCGAAACCAAATGAGTACATTTGAATGTACTCAACAAGACATCCTTTATGAGCTTACAATAATGCATACATGCTTATTGGGTGGAGTGGGTAGGCCATACATATGGTTCAGCTACCCATGACAGATAAAAGATTTATCATGGTTGATTCTTCAAGTTTAGTCCTTTATGGATAAATCAGGTAAAATAATATAGTTTTTCTCTCGTAGATATCACATATCTTGGAGGTTTTATAAGTCTTTTAGAAGAGAAAGTTTTCTTTTCAGAAACTTGTAATAATAGTTTCCTCCTCCTCGGTATCTCGCAGATACCAAGTCATTCCTCCATAGTACCTCGCAGGTACAAAGTTGTCCTTCAAAAACCTCTTTTTGAAAAGTTGACACAATACTAGCTACATGGCCATTCAACCGTCCATATCCGAGGACGCGGCTATCTCGAAATAGTTTTACTCTGCAGAGGTGTACACACTTCCACTAGATCCAGAATCCGCCATGAAACAACCATGGACTATTCCCAACCTATGGGAACATCAGATAACTGATCTTGACTATCCACTATGTACAAGCTAGAACATGACTATCTCTTCAATTGGGGTTACCCCTCCCCGGCAAGCCGTGTCACACACCGCCCAGACAGGAGACCCAACTGCTGCATCCGGAGGGAAAATTAATCCCACACTTTAGATGTCCCGTCTGCTCACTCCTAGCGACACTTCGGTTCGGAGGATCCAATCCTCTATAGCACTTTGAGATAGCTCACATACTAACCATAACAAGTTTTTAATCAAGCCCCTACCCATATTGGGGTAAAGTGGCAGTACGATAATAGTTGTCCAGCGAAGACTAGGTTATGTGTCTTTTGTAAACATTTCTCAAAAATTTCCCTTCATGGCACTCTTCCGGTAGACAGGGTCTCACCCTTCATCCGGGGTTTTTCCTTCCTAAGGTATTTGTTTACAAAAACACATTTTATTTAGTTCCTTTAAGAACCCAAGTTTTAATTTGGTGGATGGTATGTATATACCATTTAGTGGCTAAGGGCTTGGCAAATACCAAGTTGACTATTATTATGATTCCTTCTCCTAATAATATTAATAGTAGTAGTATTCACATCAAAAATAGTTTTGAGAGTATAGTTTTGTAAAAACTTCAGAAGTGAAAAGCATGCATGATAGATAATGATAAGTATTTATACAGCAAGCATTAGGATGGCTTGCCTTGGTACAAGTGATGGTCCTGATCCTGAAAGTAACAGGAGTTGCAATACCCTTCTTCAGCAAATCCTTCCTCCTCGTTTTCTAACGTCGTAAAAAGAAATAAAGGCACACTTTCAGAGCCAACCAAGACAAACAATGCTACAAGTGATACATACAGCAAGTAACTAAAAAGTAACACTCAAGACATTCAATTTTCCTTTAAAAAAATTTGCAAGAAAACCATAGTGGAAAAATCTGCTTTTTCCTAGTGTTTATGTGTGGTGAAATTTAATGATTTTAAGACAAGAGCATCATGGACCAGTGGGGTAAATCACATGTCAATAGACAGTAGGGTGTCACATAAAACACAATTTGATGTCTAAAAACTCCCCCAATACTCTCTATGGCAAACACAAAATATAAGCTTAAATATGCAAGTGGTGAAAAAGGCTTATGACAATAAGTCAAGCTCTTTTTCCACCATGAACCAAAAATACCAGTGGGTGTTCCACTAGCATAATGCTTCATAAAGAGGTTAAATAAGCCTCTGGTCACATTTCTAAAAATGCTCAAAACAAACAAACTAGTCCCACAAACTCCTACTCATACTAGTAGAAACTTGGGAAAAATACTAGACTAGTTTATACTTCACTTGTTAATTTTAGGCACAAGTGTGCAAACTAACAGAGGTAAAATACTCCTATAATCAGTACCAAAATGCTACTGGATCCCACAAAATAACACAAAAAGTTTAGCTATGAAACAAGGAAAAACTAGACTAGAAATGCTACACATGTGAGGGAATTAAATCTAGGCACCCAAATGATACTCAAGCAATTTCTAGTATTTGAGGGAAAATTAACAGAGGTGAAAACACAAGGATAACAATGCCACAAGGACATTTCATCCTCTGTTTTTAACCACAAAGAATCATATTTTTCCCTAGTGGAAAACAAAACAAAAGGCAAGCATGCATAATCTAGTAGGAAATCTAGACCTTAAGCAATGCTACTTTAAATCTATTCTAAACTCAAAACACCAAGTAACCAGAGGTGTTGCAACTAAAATAACAGTACCAAAATGGTACTGGTTCCATGAAAATAATCTAGCACAAGGCTTGATACAAACTAAAAATCTACTCACAAACCTAGATAGAAAATAAGCTATGAGCAAGACTTAAGCATGGGAATTAATTCTAAAAATTCTACCACTCAAGCCATTTATTCTAACATGCTCATACAACTTGTAAACATCAATACCACACTAGATAACAACATTACAAGCAAGAACACAATAGGTGCACATATAAAAAGATCATATAAAACAAGATCTAGAAATTAAAAATTAGGCAGAAAAGTGCTAAAACTTGTTCTGTCTCCCTAATTTTTTCTATGGCTCCAAAAATTAAATCCTTCTAGGATGTGATAGTACTTAACAATACAAAGCCTCTCCAATTGGTCCCACTCAAAAATAATGTACCAAACTCCCCCTAAAATTCTGGGAAAAGCTCACTGATGTTTTACCAAAATGGATGGCATTTCCAAATGGTAACTCTCCTGGATGCAAACTAAAATTCTAAAGGTAGGTATTGATAAGGGCTTTCCAAAACAGTTGAGTTTGCTCAAAAATGTTTTGTATTTTTGAAGTTCTATTCATTTCCATTTTAATGGTACTGTCTGGCAAAAAGGCTATAGAAAAATAAATAAAAGTCAAAACCTTATTCTGCCAAAGGGATGTGGTTGTGATTTTGTTTGGCTACTTGTACAAAAATTGGCAAAGCCAAATAAAATTGTTTGCTATTTTTCCTAGGCCAAAAGCTAACAGGTACGATTCTGTAAAAAAAAATGGATCTCAATTAACAGGGACAAGCCCCGATGGGCCCGATCTGCCGCGCCCAGCCCAACTAGCGCCTAGGCTAGCCCATCTGCGCGCGCGCGCGGGCGGGGGACGCGGGAATCGGCCGTTCAAGCGCGGCCGTTGATCTCGCGATCAACGGTCCCGCTCCTTTCTCCTTCCTCTCGCCTAACCCGACAGGCACGTCGTCGAACACCACGTGGGCACGCTCGGGACGGGCAGGGTGCTCACCTAGGGGGCCCGTGGAGCGACGCGTGGTGGCGGTGGGGTCGTGGGAGGCTGGTGGCGCGGTGGCGGCGGTGTTCGTTTCCTCCCCGGCGAGCTCCTCTCTGAGACGGCGCGGCGGACACGGCGGCGATGGCGCGGGCCTTCCTGCAAGCGAAAGGACCGTGGGGTATGTCAGGGAGGTGGCCAGGGTTACGGGAAACTCGCGCGTGCTAAAATGTCGAGCCCTCACTCACGGGATCGCTCGATTGGCTTCGAGGGATCTTGCGGTGGCCGGCGGCGTAAATTAGCTCGTGCCGCTCGCACACGGCGAGGCACGGCTAGTTCTCTCGTGGGTGGGGGAGTGGATGGTGGTGGAGTGCCGTGGCGAAATGGCTAGGCCGTTGAGGCTTTGTAGGCACGGGGCCGTCGTGGGTGCTCTCGGTGCTCGAGTGTGTGCGCGTGTGTGGCGAACAGAGGGGTGGGGGGCCGTTTCTTTCGTTGCACAACGAGCCAGGGGCGGTGCCTAACATTGCTATTCACCACAGTGGGGCTAGGGTGGAGAGACATGACGATTTTTAGGCCATTCCACTAGCACACCCCCCCTCTACTCGGGCTCGAGTTTCCCTCCTCTTTCCTTCTACTCTAAGGCATGTCTCGGGCCAACAAGCACATGGGGTTACAGAGCATACCAAGGCAACCAAAATAGACACCAAGTTTAATTAAATCCATGAAGAATTGGCAGAGAAACAACCCTCCAAAGTTCTGTCCAAAAATAGTTTTCAGAAAATTCAGTAAAAGACTTAGTGAAAATTTCACTAAGTGTTGGAAAAACAGGGTTTTGAAGCAAAAGTTTGCTTCTGTTTGATTGGGCAAATGAACTTGGATTTTGGAAATTCAAGTTGCTAATTGTTATATGTACTTTCTAGTTTTAGAAAACAACAATTACACAAGAAAAAGAGTTGGTTAACCTTCTGAAAACATCTGCCCAAAAAGCTATGTTTCTGTTTTCCAAATAGAATTGGTTTATCAATATTTTTGTACTAGAAAAACAATCATGGATTAGATTGTTTTCCAAGTGTTAAATTCAAACCAGTGGCATATAGTTGTACTATCTAACATGTTCAACCATAATACCACAAGAAAACAACAAATCAAATATGTTTGATCCTTGAAAACAAGTGTGGAAAACAGCTAGTCAAGTTGTTTTTCTGCTAAAAGTTTAAATAGGAAATAAATTCCCAAAGCTATTTAAATCCCAACCAAAGTGTTTCCTTGGTCAAGACATGACTAAATAATGCTATCATGAGTGAATCAAACATTCCCCAAGCTTTGAGAAGAAAAATCTTAGGGTTTCCAGTTGAAAAACATCAGGCAGACAATAATCAATCATCAGGAAAAATCCTCAAATGAGTGAAAAGAAACACACCACTTATATTGCATAGATACACATGACTACACAATCATGTTGTCCACTTAATTGTCTTACAAAAGTCTTAAGAGGCTTGCTAATATAGTATTAAACAAGGGCTTAAAAACAGGGGTGTTACACCATGTCCAAGGCCATGCGCAGGAAGGCAGCCTTGTTTTCTTCTCCACCTAGAGGTACGACAGTGATAAATAAGTCCTTTCTTTCTTTTCCAGATACCTCTATTTCGTCTAGATTAGGCAGTATTGGTGTTAACTTAGGAAGAAATGATGCTGAGATCACGTTGTCGACCAATGCGTTGAAGCATATGGAGTATGACCGTTTAACGGTTAAACCATGTGTTTCTTCAAAGGTGGACATACCTCACACGGATGATGATTTAGCGAATGCCTGTTCGGATGGACAGCTTTTATCACATCTTGTGGGGGAGATGACTGAGGTGGGTATGGATGAGGACGGACTTGGATCTCTCATTGATTTGTATGCATCCGGCCGGAAATCCAAATCCGCCAAGAAGAAGAGGAAATATTCGCCGCGAAATTCAGCGAGACCGCCTAAGAACCCAATTGTTTCCCGATGAATGGCTTATTCACTAATAGCAGAGGTCTTGGAGACTTGGCTAAACATTTGAATATTGCTCAATACGTCAGGGATCATAACTTGGAGTTCGTGGCTATCTCCGAATCAGGGAGGAGAGACTTTCCAGTGAGTGTGCTGAACCGCCTTTCGGGGGGTCTAGACTTCACTTGGCATTCTATTCCTCCACGTGGTCGATCGGGGGGCATTTTACTAGGCGTTAAATCAGATTCCATAGATGTGTTAGCGAGGTCGGATGGTGATTTTCATATAAAATTGCATCTCCGTAACCGCGTGGACAACTTCGTATGGACTTTGGTTGCTGTGTATGGTGCTGCCCAAGAACAATTTAAGGAGGCTTTTCTTCGAGAGTTGGTGAATCTGGCTAATGTTAATCCACACCCGATTTTAATTGGTGGTGATTTTAATATGCTAAGATTTCCATACGAGAAGAGTCGTGGACGGTTCGATGGTCATTGGCCTTTCTTGTTCAATGTTGTAATTGATAGATTGGATTTGAGAGAGGTCTACATGACGGGTCGACAGTTCACGTGGGCAAACAGTCTTCCTGAGCCTACTTACGAAAAACTAGACCGCGTACTGATGAGTACCGATTGGGAAGATAAGTTCCCATTGGTAACGGTGCGCGCTCTTGAGCGTATTGAGGCATTGTCGGACCATGCTCCCCTCCTTCTCTCAACTGGTACAAAGAAACCTCATTCACAACCGCAGTTTAAGTTTGAACTTGGCTGGTTATTACGTGATGGTTTTGATGAGCTAGTTAAGAAAGTGTGGAGCAAACCGGTCGTTGGTGATAACCCAATCCGGAGATGGAATAATAAAATGCGCAATGTGCGTAAATATCTCCGTGGATGGGCTAGACATACGACTGGTATGCTCAAAAAAGAGAAAGAGCGTCTTTGTTCCATTATTGATGAGTTGGATCGGATCGCTGAGACGAGGTTGCTATCAACGCAAGAGATTGAACTTAAAAGTCAATCAAACGTAAAGATAGCACAAATGTTGCGAGAAGAGAAACTTAAATGGTATCAAAGATCAAAGGCCCAATTTATTCTAGAAGGAGACTCGAACACTCGTTATTTTCATAACCAATGGCAGACATAGGAAAAAACAAATTCACTCTCTCCATCAGGATGAAGGGCTGATTGAGGGACAAGAGTGTCTCAAGGCGTACATAACAAAGTTCTATAAAGGTCTGTTTGGGGCTCTTGAAGTAAGTAATATTACTATGGACGAGACCCGAACAGATGATATTCCCCAAGTTTCCAATGAGGAAAACGTCTTTCTTAATGCTCCCTTCTCGGAAGAGGAGATAAAGAAGGCGATATTCCAAATGGAGCATAATAAGGCACCTGGCCCGGATGGTTGTCCCGCTGAGTTTTACCAGCATTTTTGGGAGGTTATTAAAGATGACCTAGTCGAAATGTTTGGATGCTTACAGAGTGGACACCTAGAGCTGTATCGTCTTAATTTTGGGGAAATCGTTTTGTTACCTAAGGTTTTGGAGGCTGAAAGGATACAACAGTATCGACCAATATGCCTACTTAACGTTAGTTTCAAAATCTTTACAAAGGTTGCAACCATAAGGTTGAATTCGGTGGCAGATCATGTGGTAAAACCTACGCAGACTGCATTTATGCAGGGTAGGAATATCCTTGATGGGGTCGTGATTTTACACGAAACCGTACATGAGATGCACTCGAAAAAACTAAATGGTGTAATTCTTAAAATAGACTTTGAAAAGGCCTACGATAAAGTGAATTGGGAGTTTCTCCAACAAACTTTGAGAATGAAAGGATTCTCAGAGGAGTGGTGTGCTCTAATTCGCAGTTTCGTGGAGGGAGGTAGTGTAGCTATCAAAGTCAATGACGATGTTGGCCGCTACTTCCAAACAAAGAAAGGCTTAAGGCAAGGTGATCCGCTATCGCCCATATTGTTTAATATTGTGGCAGACATGTTAGCGATCATGATTGATAGAGCTAAAGAAAGCGGTCACATTGAGGGAGTAATTCCACATCTTGTCGATGGAGGATTATCTATTCTTCAGTATGCAGATGATACGATTCTTTTTATGGAACATGATTTGGAGAAAGCAAAGAACCTGAAACTAATCCTTTCGGTGTTCGAGCAATTATCCGGATTAAAAATTAATTCCCATAAAAGTGAATTGTTCTGCTTTGGCGAGGCCCAGGATGCTGCTGCACAATACGCCGAGATTTTCGGCTGTGAGCAAGGTCAATTTCCTATACAGTATTTGGGTATACCAATACATTACAGGAGGTTGACTAATGCAGAATGGGGCCATGTTGAAGAACGTTTGCAGAAGAGACTCGCTAGTTGGAAAGGGAAATTGTTGTCACTAGGTGGAAGACTGGTACTCATTAACTCGGTACTATCGAATATGGTACTGTATATGATATCTTTCTTTTAGTTGCCTAAAGGAGTCTTGAAAAAACTGGATTATTTCCGATCAAGATTTTTCTGGCAGGGTGACAGCGAGAAAAAAAAGTATCGATTAGCCCGATGGGATGTAGTTTGTCGACCAAAAGATCAGGGGGGGGGGCTAGGTATTCATGACCTTCAAGTCAAGAACTCCGCCCTACTTGGTAAATGGTTGTTCAAACTATTAACTGTCGATGGCGTGTGGCAAACCCTCCTTAAACGAAAATACATAGGCTCGAAAGCAGTCTCACAGGTTATGTGGAAACCTGGCGATTCACACTTTTGGGCTGGACTCATGGCGAATAAAAACTTATTTTTTTCGCTATGGGGTATTTAAGATTAAGGATGGATCGCAAATACGGTTCTGGGAGGACAAGTGGTTAGGTAATACCACACTTCGAGAACAGTATCCGGCACTATGCACTATTGCGCGACATAAGGATGAAACGCTGGCTACGGTCATGCAAACATCACCTCCTAATGTTACGTTTAGACGAGATTTAATCGGGCCACGACTTGCTTCTTGGCACACCCTGGTTAATAGGCTAACTACGGTTACTCTAACACCAGGGACCGATGAATTTCGATGGAAACTCACTAAGGACGGACAGTTCTCGGTGGAGTCCATGTATAGAGCTATGATCCAATTGGATATGCCAGTCGATATTTTTAAAAATGTATGGCGTTTGAAGGTACCGCTAAAGATTAAGGTCTTTGCGTGGTACCTTCGGAAGGGGGTCATACTTACTAAGGATAATCTTGTCAAACGTAATTGGCATGGGAGTACTAAGTGTGTTTCTTGTTCTCACGATGAGACGATTAAACACTTATTCTTTGATTGCACTTTTGCGCGTTCTATATGGTCCGCTATCCAAATGGCTTCGAACCTTTATCAGCCCACGTCAGTTGCGAATATATTCGGTAACTGGTTGAATGGGGTAGATAAACGATTCAAGTCTATTATTAGGGTAGGAGCGCTTGCCGTTATTTGGTCGCTCTGGCTTTGTAGAAATGACAAGATATTCAACGATAAAAATTTCTCTCGTATGCAGGTTCTATTCAGATGCACCTGTATTCTCCGTTCGTGGTCCACATTACAGCGGGGGGAGTTTCGAGACCTTTTTATGGAGGCGTGTGCACGGCTGGAGCAGGTGACGAGGGATATTTTTATCCCACATGGATGGCCGCTTGATCTACGGATAGCAGCTCCATAGCACCGACTGTCTACATCCTATGTTTGATAGGATTTGTTTAGACTTGTCGTATTTTGTTTTCACTTTCGGATTTCGGCTATGTGCATTATAATGATGCAGAGGCCGGGTGTAATGCTTAATTTTAAGTAATAAAAGCCCTTTATCAAAAAAAAAAAGAGGCTTCTTGTCGAGACACGCGACCCTAACATCAAGCTTGGACTGAACAACCGACACCGAAGCTAAAAGAGCACGAATATCGTGAAGCTGAAGTGTAGCGGCATGGGCGAGACGTGGTTGGAGCACGTTTAGATTGGTGGCTGAACAAACTAGTGCCCCGGAGGCGTTCGGTTTGGTGACGTGGGAGAATAGGGCAGAGAAGCGAGAGGCCAGAGGTGTGTTGTCAAACCAAGTATCGAGCCAAAACGAGGTTGAGGTGCCGGAGCCTATGGTTACGGAAGTACATGAAAGAAAGTTTGGTAAACATGATAAAAGGTCTTTCCAAATGACCGAGTCTAGACAGAGGGCGTCCCCCAAGTCCCGAGACCCGGACCAGTTGTAGGTAGAGAGAAACCAAGATACCCAAGGCAGGGAGCAGTCAGAGTGAATTTTAGATAGGAATTTCATGACAAGGCTATGTTGTGAGAATGAAGGCATCTGAAGCCTAATCCACCTTTGTCTAAAGGGGCGCAGACGACGTCCCAGGCCACTTTGCATTGACCCCCACTGACATGGTCATCGCCTGCCCAGAAAAAAACCACGCATGTCTTGTCGAACTCCGTAATAGTGCCAGCAGGAACGAGAATAGCAGAAAGAAGGTGCGAGGCCATGGAGCGAAGAGAGGCTTTGACGAGAATGGTCCGGCTGCTAATAGGTAGTAATAACCCACCCCGGGAGGCACTTCCGAAACTTCTCTAAGTAGGGACGAACAACGTTGAGGGTTAGCTTAAGGGTGGAAAGGGGAAGCCCGAGGTAGGGCTGAGGGAATGAGGCAACGGGGCAGCCGAGACAGTTGGCAAGAGAAGAAGCAAGGTCATCGGGAACGTGGATGGGGGAAAAAGTGCTCTTGTGAAAGTTAATCTCAAGACCGGACGAGGCCGAGAAGATCGAGAGGATGGACTTAAGATTAGCGATACAGTCAGATGTAGCCCGAATAATGATGATGGTATCGTCAGCGTATTGAAGAACCGGGCAAGGGAGGTTGTCGACCAGAGGATGCAGCAGAAGGCCGTCAGAGGAGGCTTGGTGGATGAGAAGCCGCAGGACCTCGGCCGTAAGGTTAAAAAGGTAAGGCGAGAGAGGGTCACCTTGACGGAGGCCCCGGCGGCACTGAATCCATCGGCCAGGGGAACCACTGAGTAGCACGGCCGAGTGGCTGGAGCGGTTGAGGTTGCTGACCCGGCGACAGAAGGACGAAGGGAAACCGTAGGCCAACAAAATATTATCTAGGGCTTCCCAACTCAGAGAGTCAAAAGCTTTCTGGAAATCAAGCTTTAGGACAATGGCAATTTTATGCCGACGATGGCAAGCCTGGACGATATCCACCGCATAGATAAAGTTCTCGGCGACGGATCTACCTTTAAGGAAGACAGTTTGGTCCTGAATAAGCAAAGAAGGGATAATAGGCTGCAGGCGATTGTCTAAGCATTTGGACCCTAGCTTGACACAACAATTTTGAAGAGAGATGGGTCTAAAATTATCAGGGGAGGACACGCCCGGCAACTTCAGAATAAGGACGATGAAAGATTTGTTAATGCGACGCAGCTCGTCAACCGAATCGAACAGGATGTTAAGAAGAGCCACAAGGTCGTTCTTGATGAGGTCCCAACACGATTTAAAAAAACCAGGACCAAAATCATCAGGACCCGGGTTCGAAGTGCAGTCCATACCCCAAAGAGCAAGTTTTATTTTGTCCAAGGAGAACGGGGAAAGCGAAATTCCAGTCAGTGGACACAAGAGTCCGATCCAGGCTACAGAGGGTGGGAGTGGATTGATTGTTAGACCACGTGAATTGACGATCAAGGAGAGGTAGATCGATGAGCTGAAGCTGGTCGATCGCCTGTTGGAAACTAGAGGCCTCTGCGAAGTTAAAATTAGTGTTCGAACGGTCCGCAGGGGAAAGAACCATGTTGAAATAGCCGAGCACGAGCCAAGGCCCAGAGACAAGAGGCCCAATAAAGCACAATTCTTCAAGAAAACTGGTTTTAAGGTTAGCGACACTGGGACCGTATACATTTGTAACAGTGAGAGAGTGATCTGAGAGAGTAGAGTGGAAGGTCGACGTAATAGAGAATGTACGAACAGTGAAGCTGGAACAGGAGAATACTTTAGCGTCCTAGACAGTAAGAAGCCCACCTGACGCGCCCGTGGAGGACAAAACGTGGAAATTTTAGAAATTTCTAAGGGACGGAGGGAGGAAGGAGCTGGCCTTAAACACAGAGATGTACTGGAGCTTGGATTCTTGCAAGCAGATAATGTCGGGTAGGGAAACAGAGAGAGCTGCTTTAACGTCAATACATTTGAGAGCATTGCCCAGGCCTCTTACATTCCAGGAATGGCGACTCATAATTGAAATGGAACAAAGCAACAATGATTTAAGGTAAATAGGGGCAACAACCTAGAGGCTACGCTAATGCAACCGATACATGCAGCGAGAACATGACAGGAAAAGTAAAACATGGGTACAGATAAACCAGCAGACGCACCCAGAAACAATAAAAGTAGAACTAAAACAAGAGACAGAGAAGAGCTAGCGAGGGTACAAAGGGGAGACATCTAGGCAGAGGCAAGCGCCGGGTCAATCTGATGGGCGGAGACATCACAGTGCTCTGCGAGCTGGAGAACGTCAAGGAGAGGGAGCGGGTCCGACGCCGTGACGCCGAGGTGAAGTAGATCCTCCATCGGCAGTCCCTTGTCTAGGTTGGAGGGAGGCAGTCCCATGGCGGCAAACCTCGACTGCTTGCAGGCAATGTCCTTGTCTAGGATGGAGACATGGATCGGCGCCTCGATGGAACGCAAGCGAGGACAGCGGCGAGGCGGAGGAAACGCAGTGGGCGGGGCCTCCAGCATAGAGGTCGGAGCAGCGGGAGAACCAATGATGGTCTTAGAGGAATGTTGGCCGACAGGGAGGGAAGAAGTATCGTCTTGGTCACGGCAGGTAACATCGATCGAGAGCATAGGAGCCAAGTGAGCGCCTACGGTGGAGACTTTCTTCAGGAAGCCAATGGAGAAAGTCATGAGGTTGGCAACGAGCATGCCATGGGAGTTAGGGCACAACATGGGGATGCGGTACAGCCCCTTCTCGCCGCAGGAGCCGAGAACAGAAACCTCGAAGAAGCCCGGGAAGACCTGGACATCAACAGAGACAGGTCGGTCCATGATAGGAGTGGCCTCGACAAAGGGATGGAAGGCGCCCCACATGACATCACCCCCTGGCATCTGAACGAGGCCATCATTGTGAAAAGGGTTTGCAGCCTGGGAGGAATGAGCAGCGGCATGAAAAGGAGGCTAAGGATAATCATGTAGAATCTCATCCAAGTGGACAGAGTCATCGTCATCACCAAAGGCCGATGGTGGGAAATGAGGGACACCGCCGATCCCACTATCGGGCAGAGGAGAAGCGTGGATGATGGAAACCAAAGCCATTGTGCCTAGGACCGAGAAGCCCAAGACCGAGAGGTGGTGAGGGATGTCAGTCACACCGCGCGTCTTGACTGTCATAAGGACAGCCGAGTAGTCGAAGCCAGCGATGCAAACATGGTCGATTTCACACGGGTTGGCGTGTGGACCAGCAGGAAAGAAGATGTTCTCAGGGAACCATTCCTCCATAGGAAAGTCAGTGAAGGAAAGGGCGGCGAACTCAGAGTGATGGTGGAGGAAACGATTGTCACTGTCATCATGCCGGCAGAAGGAGACATAGTGGTATGGTCCCTCCATGGGGCTGGCGTCTAGGGCGAGCTCCCGCTCAAGAGAGAGGCGAAGACAACCAGACCAACACCATGGGAGGAGGAGATCACCGTGACACTCGGGTTTTGGGCATGGTGCTGGAGTGCACGGCGGACGACGTTAACAGGAGACATGGAGGGTGGGGAGACAAAAGCATAGGCAAGGTTGTCGAAGTGCTCCATGGGGATGAATGGCATGAAAACATTTACACAAGTGGGGCGGGACTGAGGAGGGTGCTCGTGCAGAGGGTCTTCGTTATCGTTGTCGAAGGCTTGGTCGTCCTCGTCCTCCGAGTACACCTCCTCGGAGTTGTGGGAACCAGCGGACAACAGGGAGACGCGGCCAGATCGGAGTCTGACTGCGCCCTAGCATCGTAAGCTGACTCCTCATCAGAGCTGATGATGATCGGGTCAGGAAGGTCCAACGCGGCGGCAGGAGCATCCAAGGGGATGAAATCGACCATCACTTCACATGAATCCGAGACATGCGAGACATAGCAAGAGTTAGATTGAGAGAGAATAGCATCGTCGAGGTTAGCAAAAGGAATATAGATAGAAGCATTACGAGAGCGTGGACAGACGAAGGAGCGGTGCCCGAACTACAGGCAGGTGCAGTAGCGCACCCGGTCACGGCAGGTCCGGACTTGGTGACCGAGGGCGAGGAAGCGGAAGCACCTATTGGAGAGGTCCAATGGAAGAGGGTGAACGTTGGCAGGGGTGAGTTGAGGGGCCGAGGAGATAGCTCTATAAGGAGCGGGGGAGGAGAGCACGGAGGCGTAGGATGGGGCGAGGCGGGACATAGGCAGTGAGACATGAGATTTAGATGCGGGGGAGTCCGAGGAGGCGGCAAGGCATAGGGGACACCGGGTCTCGCGCCGTCGCCATCCGTGACGAGGTTGTGATCTGCCGAAACAGGAGTCAAGATGGAGGATCCCGCCAAACGGATGGCAGGGACATGGGTAAACCAGGGGAGAGGGCCAGCGGGAGAGGGCAAGACACCAGGAGCAGAAGATCAAGGACTATGGCACCTTTTCGGCGTGTGGAGGCGGTCGCGCGTGAGAAAGCCGTCGGGACGTGCGGAGGAGGGTCACGAGCCAATGGGGACTGGGCTTCAGGACCGAGCAAAAGATTGGGAAGGATCTCTAGGCAGGGAGCGGCAATGTCCGTGGTGCGGGCAGGAGGGGAGCAGAGAGGAGCGAAGGGGGTCTCGAGGGCAGGAGCCAAGGTTGGCCTGTGATAGTCTAGCGGAGTTAGAGGATGGGGAACCATGGTCAAAAGGGATGGGGCGGATGAGGACACGGCACAACCAAACAGCGACGATGACGCACCCGCAGGCGGGCCCGCGTGGAAGGTCAAACCATCGTCCCAGTAGGCTACTCCCTCTAGCGACACGATGAACACATCAATGCACGAGTTAGTGACAGCTAGCGAGAACAGACAATTACCAAATGAGCGAAGCACTGGCGTCTCCACAGAAGCGACTAACCAAAACTTAATCACATCAATATAATCAACAGATAAATGATCAAAGCAGAGGTCCTTCACCTGAACCCAAACCGAAGCCTGCAAGGCCAATTTCGATCTAGTGGTGAGAGGGAAACATACCGGTGAGGAGAAGAATTCGAGGCAGAACTGGAGGAGCGCATCACCTGGAGAGGTCGCAATCCCATACGGCAACTCACACGCAAGCGCGGCAGGGGTCGCAGACGACAAGAAACCGAATCCCGCGGGGAACCTCCGCAGCGAGTAGTCGGGAGCGGGTCTGGCCAGGCGACGATAGCGGCGTCAGCGTGGACGACGAAGAGGAGGTTCCTCCGAAGCCAAAACTGGAACGACGCCGGAGGCTGCGGTGGAGGAGGGCACTCGAGCAGGGGAGGCAGATTTGGTGAAGCGTCGGAGGTCGCCGGAGAGTGACGGACCGCTTGAACCGCGGAGCGAAAGGCGGATTCGAGATCTTTGGTGGCAGAGAGGGCGCGAAGATCAACGGCACCAAGCAGGGCGAACTGCGACTGGGCGGAAGCGAGGATAGATAGGCACCAACCAACGGCGCCTAAAACTGTAGAGCAAGGGAAGATCGAAGCGTGGGAGGAAGCTTGCGGGGAAGGGATGGAGGAGGAGAAAATTCCCTGGCGGGGGATAGAGGTGGGGAGAGGATTCATGGCGGGGGGAGGGGAGGTGGACGCAGCGGCACAGAGCGACGGACTGCGTGAGGAGAGGGACTCAATCTCGGCGCCGGCCGGCAGGTGACCGCCGCATCCGCGACATGTGAAGCGGTGGGCGGCGAGAGCTCATCCTCCCATCTATTCCAAGATCTTTTCCTCCAACAACTTAGAAGAAACAGCGCTCCACTTGTTTCTTGCCTGCCCTTTCTCACTGGCTTGATGGGATTCAATTATAGAGAACAAAAAGAGAGGTTTTGTCGCTCCTGGATGAATGTTGTCTTGCAAAAGATGTACTCCAAAAAGAAATTTCTCTAGATATTATCATGGGTATCTGGAACATTTGGATGCAATGCAACGCAATGACAAGATTTTTCGGTGTATAAATCCCAGTTTAATATCCTGGAAGATTCAACTCGGGTGATGAGCGAGCTTTACTTGCTATGTTCGTTTACCGTGAAAAAACAGCGGGAGGCGGAGCTCTTCTGGGCGATCTGCGGTGGCGGCGAGGAAGCGGAGGGGCGATGGTAAGTGATCCTCGACGACGCGACTGACGGTTCCCCGGCGACGTGCCTCCCTACGCTTGTCTAGGCTCGACGAGGCTGGTACGGTATCTGCCAACATGGCGTCGCTGTCTTCTTCCCCGGGCGGGGTGACGGAGACGACCTCGTTACGTGGGCAGAGCTAGGCCGACATCGCGGAGGAGCAAGACGAGGCGTCGGCGCTCGAGGCTGAACTGGAGGCGCGCTACGTGATCCCCCCTACTCTCGATGATTTCCTGGCAAAGGCGCGCAGAGTGGCGTGGCCTCGCCGGCGACGAACTACGGTGTTGGTGGACGGGGAGCGAAGGTCCACGAGGGCGCCTTCCTAGCCATCTTCGTGTACTCCGGCGCGCCGGCCGGCGCAAGGCCCCCTGGGACGGATGAGTGATGCAGACATGACCTCGACGGTGGGCGTTCCCACGGCGACGCGCAGCCAGGAGCGGGCGGGGTCGCCCCTCGAGCGCGTGGCGGCGCAGCCGGGGCTGGACGAAGACGCGCCTGGGCTTGGCACGGTGGGACCAAACTCTAGGGCCCAGTACCATGGCCCAACCCTCCCGGCCCATCTTGGAGTGGAGGCGCCCTTCTCTGGCCTAGCGACGCCCGACAAATCTGGCACCCCGCGCGACGCGTAGGAGGCCTGGCCCAGCTCGGCCCACGGGGCCCTGGCTCTGGGTCAGAAAGGGATCCTGGGACTTATCCCTAGGGTTCCCAGCCTCCGCCGGCTCGCGAAAGAACCATCCGAGCCGTTCTATCGTTCGCACTCCGCCGCCTCCCCCCTTCTCCGATATTTTGCCTGCGTGGCCGCCATGAAGCGCGCGCGTCGACGAGGAAGACGCGACGGACATCCACCCGCGCCGCCGGGCCCCGTCCCCTGCTCCCTCGCGCAACCGCGCTGTGGCGCATCCGTCGCCTCCCCGCACCTACAGGCCGCCGTCCAGACGCGACTCCTCGCCGGGGCGCCACACCCAGTCCCCGCCACGCCAAGACCGCGACCGACGGGAGTCCGGCAGCCGCCCATCGCCGCTCAGGAAGGAGCCCCCGCGCCGCACGCGGACGCCACCGCGCTCTCCACGACGCTTCATCGCCGGCGGGCCAGCGGCAGGAGGAGGCCCTCAGGGAGCAACTGCAGCATGCACGGGTCCCTCCTCGCTCTCCCGGACGTCGTCGCTCGCTGTCGCCACGGTGGGGCCTGGGGACGGGACATCGAGTACTGAAAGCTCATGATCCCTCTAATGATTTTTGGTGATGATGATAACACGGATATATCCTATCTAACAATGTTGTTTAGACTGTGCAGCTAATATCTCAGATGATCATTGTTATATTCTCATCAAAAGATCAAAGAGAAGAACTATATTCTGGAATTACTGCCACCGGATTTTTCAGTATGCAGGCCGGAAATTCCGGAACTTAAAGGGCGGATTATCCGGCCCCCACACCAGAATTTTCCGGCCCCCTTCCTGGCACTCACGAAAACGACTAAGTACTTTTCTGCCCGCGCACAGAAGCCAAGGCGGAAATTTGCCCCGGAAATTTCCGGTGCAAAAATCCGGCCCTCTGGGACTTAGCAGAAATTGGATCATTACAAGTTGCCCGCGCACAGAGATTGTCGGATATATACCAAATAGGGGTATAGGAGATGGTAGATAAAGTGCCGGATTACCAGGGTGGCCTAAGTGGTAGTGGGCCCAGGTCCATTAGGTGGCCCAGTAACCCGACGCACAGAAGCTGGATTCTAGAAGAACCCGGATCACGGCCCAGGTGATCTGGCTTGGAGGAGAAGACGGATTCCTTGCTTTCCAAGTTACAAGTTACCGTAGTCCTCTAGGTTTCCTATTCTGTAAGCCCTAATCCGGCTATTATATAAAGCCGGACGGGAGATAGATAAAACAAGGAACGAATAACAGAGAAGCTCTACGCCAACTCGCCGAGAAGCTCATCCTCGTCGAGTAGCTTAGATCTAAACCCTCACATTGTAACCCTGTTTACAGGCTTTAGTCCTGAATAGTGAGAAGTGCAGGAGTAGGCACGTCGTACTGTCGCGACGTACCGAACCTGGGTAAATCTTGTGTTCTGTATTCACTACGCGATCCCGTTACCCCACGTCTCTACCGTAGTCTCATGGCACCCCCGTCTATGAAAACTACTAGGATGTCTCGACAGTTGGCGCCCACCGTGGGGCAAACGACGTCAGGCGTGAAGTTCCGAGCTGGGATACTTGGCGGAATCGGAAGATCAATCACTGTCGGAAGCTTGGAGTTCGACAACGACGTCGGGCGCTTCCTCGACAACGGATCCTACATACCGGCGCAAAACCACCTGGTAAGTGCCTGCGTGTTACCGATAGGATCTGCTAACATCTTTATCGGACTAACTGCAGAAGCAATGGGGTTTTGCGGTGGAAGCAAATTTATCCCACCCGCCCTATACCCAGTCGAAGATGACTATGATACTGGATTCTGCTCAGATCGCCAACAAAAAAGTAACTTACACTTCATCGGCATGGTGCAGTCCACAGTCGCCGAAAACACGGATGACGGAAATCCCGTGCAAGAGGCAGACAACAATACACCCATCGCAGAGACGGAAGATCCGATACCCGTCACAGAGACGGAAGACCCCACACCCACGGATGTGGAAGATCCGACATCCGTCAACAAGACGACGAATTCGGAAGCTGACTCAGTTTTAGCCGCTATCGAGGCAAGATTAGAGTCGGAAACCGGATCGGACGATTTCGATTCCGAAGTGATGGGGAACGTAGCATAGAAAACAAAAAATTTCCTACGCGAGAGACACCCGAAAGGCCAAGATCTAATCTAGGAGACGAAGTGTAACGGGCAACAAGAGGGTTAAGGAGAACACATACCCTCGAAGACTCAAAGTGGTACGAGATCAAATCTCGTTGTTGGCGTAGTCGTACTCACACCGATCCCGATAGCGAGAAGATGGCACCGCAATCCGGCGGTGCATCCGTGATCGGTCACACGTACGGTTGATGACGACCTCCGTTCCCTCGTTCCAGCGGGGCGCGGAAGTAGAGGATCCCTCGGAACTCCAGCAGCACGACGGAGTGGTGTGGTGGAGAAAAACATTGCTCAGGGCTTCGCCAAGCGCACGAACAAGTGGTGGAGCAGCGGCAGGAGGGAGGAAGAGATGACACAAGTGTGTGTAGGGGGAGAGGGAGCTCTCACCCCCTCCTTTTATAGGAGGGGATGGCAGCCACGAATTTTTGGCTGCCTCCACCTCTCCCTCATCATGTGAGTGGAGTCTCCACTCAACCCACTCATTCTTCCATGAATTCCCACTCAAAATCCCAAGGGTTTTCTTTAATAAATAAATAAAACAATTTTATTTCTTTATTTTAATATTTGTTAATTCCATTAACAAACATTAACATATAACCCCTTGAGTTAGTTGTTAAATCTATTAACAACCATTTGATAAGAATCCCCTTGAACTATTTCAAAATTACTCGAAACAATTTCGGTGACTATTTCAATATTCCCCGAAACAATTTCGGTGCTGTCCAAACTTTTCTCCAATATTCCGTATCCTCTCAAATGCGTCATCGAACCTTAAGTGTGTCACCCTACGGTTCGCGAATAAGATAGACATGATCGAGACTCCTCTCCGATCAATAATCAACAGCGGGATCTGGAGATCCGTGATGACTCCTATATATTCAACGATGACTCTCGTGATCGTGTGAACCAACAACGCCGTGAACTATTCCCTTTGTCTCGCAATATTTTACTTGTCCGAGATTCGATCATTGGTATCAACCATACCTTGTTCAATCTCGTTACCGACAAGTACTCTTTTCTCGTTCCCGTGATATAACATCATTTGTGATCATATCACGTGCTTGCAAGCGGTTTCGATGTGATATCACCGAGAGGGCCCAGAGTATATCTCTCCGTCATTTGGATGGACAAATCCCACTCTTGATCCATGATCCTCAACTAATACTTTCCGAATACTCAACGACACCTTTATAGTCACCCTGTTACGGTGTGACGTTTGATGCCATCAAAGCACTCTTCCGGTATCAGTGATTGACATGATCTCATGGTCTAAGGAATAAGTTACTTCGTGTGTTTGATATAACAATGTAAACTAAATGACTTGATCGCATAGTTATATTCTCTTTGGGTATATGTTCATCACATCATTCTTCTAATGATATGATCCCGTTATTAACAACATCCAATGTTCATGATCAGGAAACCTTGATCATCTATTAATCAACGAGCTAGTTAAAAGAGAGGCTTTACTAGGAACCATTGTTTGTTTATTAAGCACACATGTATCAACGTTTCCGGTTAATACAATTCTAGCATGAGAAATAAACATTCATCATAAACAAGGAATAAGATAATAACCATTTTATTATTGCCTCTCGGGCATATTCCCTTCAGTCTCCCACTTGCACTAGAGTCAATAATCTAGTCTGTAAGCACTTAACACATATGGCGTATCAGTGTTATTACCATGCTTTGCATGTGGTAAACGTTATCAAAAAGATCAGAACTGTTCAGGTCCTATTGTATTTGCATGTTCTTTGCGTCTACACGCATCACTCATTCTCTAATGAGATGGCTTTGTATATATATGGTCAATCGGTGAAAACTTAATTCCTCAGCTTAAACTGATGTCACTAACATTGTGAAAATGTAGCTTCATAGTGTTAGCATTCTTGGAAATTCACCAAGTTCCGGTGATACCTTAATTCCTCAGCTTAAACTGATGTTACTAACATTGTGAAAATGTAGCTTCAAAGTATCAGCATTCTTGGAAATTCACCAATTTCAATAAAGAACTCCTTGACACAAAATACGCTTATTATCAGTTGTCAACACAACGATATACTTTAGCCTTTGTTGTAGTATCTGTCACAATATTTTAATTTTGAAACTCTTTCAAATCCAGCATGGAACTTTCTTCCATCCTATTGTGCTACCCTTCATCACATATTTTAATTGAGATAAAATTACTTGAATAAATGACAAGACTATTAGTGTAACATATTACAACTAATATTTTGTCATTACTTCATAGGAAAACATATCCTTAGCATTTCTAAAATGACACAAGGATCTCTCCCACTGTTGTCTAATAATCATATGAATTATCCTGCTATAACATTTATAGCATAGGACTCATCTGGTTGTATACATAGCATGGAAACATGACTTAGAAATCTCAATTTCAATGATGCTCATCATGTGTCAAAACACATGAATCTTTCTCAATTATTTTCCATGTGACGAGAACTCCTTCTTATCAATTTTATATTGACTTACTTCAATATTTCATCTATGTAATTTGGCTTCAATCATATCAGACGCTTCAATCCATCTTTTATAGATATCGATGCCGAATATCTTCTAAGACTTTCATCAATATGAAAATCTTAACCGTGTTAATACATATTTTCCAATCAACCATATGTCATCTACATAAAGTATTGGAAATATGTCATAGCGCTCCCACTTAATTTCTTGTAACTCTACAAGCATCTTTATCTTTCATGATGGAATCAAACTATTTTGATAACTTCATTAAGGTAAAGATTTCAACTTCGTTATGCTCACTTCAACCATTGAAGTGCGCATGCCTTTCTAGCAACCTTTTGAATTTTACAAAACTCTTAGACCGTGTCAAGTACACATCCTTGAACAAACTTCCTCGAGAGGAGAATTGGTTTTGTTATTCAACATCCATATCATAATATGTAACTTTGCTAGAACTATCTGCAAAGACTAAGCATCACTACAGAAGATCAAAATCTTGTAGTAGTGAACTCTTTGAACTTCGTCGAAAACAACTTTTTCGATAAGTACAACTTTCAAAGGATGTAAAATCCATGTCTTTGTCGCTATATAGACCCTTTTGCTATCGTTAGGCATCATGCCTATCGAAAGGACTACCAAGTCACATACTTGATATTCATACAAGGATACTATGGCGGATATAATGACTCATAGTCAATTTTACGAAGCCAGGGCCCATCATTTGCTTCCTTTATAAGGTCCAGGTCCTTTGTTGTCAAAACAACACTTTACACTTAAACCACAAGTTGTTCTAAGTACAAAGTTTTTGGACTTCTCTGGTACAGTTCGCAAACTCATTTGAAGTATCTACAACGTTTGTAGTGTCTTCTACTTAGTCAAAATAGTAAACCCCGGAACAACTTCCAGTGCTGCGCTACTCTTGACATGACAACGAAGATTCTCTAATCTCGTTGAGTTTATACTGTGCTCCCACTCACTTGTTTCACAAGAACTACTTTCTCGAGAAATCAACCCTTTCTGACAAACAACATTTGTCTTTTGGTTCGGTGATAGGAGAAATACCCAATTTTTATTTGGGAAAACCTTATAAACATATATTTATCCTATCTTGGTTGTAAACATTTTACACATGCTATGCATACCAAAACTTAAGAAAGTGACAATTCGGGTCACTACCCAAACCATATCTTATATGTTGTCAATTTCAGCGGATCATGATGGTGCTCTTTTCAGTGGAAAAACGGTTGTCACTAATGTATAAACTACAAAATTATAATGGCATTTTTATTAATCTTACCATGTCAAACAAGGTTTGATTTTTGTCTCTTGAATATTCCAATCTAATGTGGGGTATTCGAGAAGTATACGTTGTAGAACAATTCTGCAACTTCTCAGATGTTTTGCTAAACTTGTAACTCAAACTTTATCCTTTATGATCCAATCATAAATACTTGATTATCTTGTTACATTGATTTTAACTTCATATTAACAACCTTTTGAACCAATTCAAAATGTCAAACTCTGTTCCCTTTAAATAGATATACTCACATATCTACTTAAATCATCGACAGAATTTTATGAAGGAAAAATTAATCCACCATACATGACTACACATAATGGACTATATACATCAATATGTATAATCTCCACTAAATTAGTCGTCCATTCTACTTTGGCCTAAGAACGGAATTCTAGTCATCTTTTGGAAGAGGTCTCACAAGCGTCAATAAAATGACTCCGGAAGTCCATCAATATGGAGTTCCTTCATGTTTTCCTTTCCGATATGAACTAAAATGGTGGTGTCACAATTTAAGTGAAAATCTTCAACGTCTTGCAACGTTTAGCATTTAGTCTTATAGATGTTTACTTTACCAACATGATTTATATTAACATATCCATCAATTATGGAATATGATCATAGTTTGAACAATCTCATTTGTTCTCACAAAAGACTAGAACAAAATAACAAATTATTAAGTTCTTCAAATAAATCTTGACTGGTTGGTTCGATACGACAATGAACACAATAACACTTTATTTATGTTATTGTCATAATCGATTCCACATCTATTACTAGTTCCTTTTAGGCCCTTGTATTTCTTCCATTGCGTTGCTTTGTATGATAACTCATACCAACCAATGTGGTATCAAAATACCAAAAATACTTTGTTAACTAGTAATACATCTATAACTTGTATATCAAGTATATACTCCTGAGCTGGACTTTTCCAGTTATCTTCTTTTCTGCCATATATCTATTTGTAATTCTATTTTCAATATTCCCTTTCCTTTATAGAAGAATCATTCAACATCAAACAATGCTAGTCTTACTAGCTCATGTTCTTTGGCGTGTTAGTCATATACTATCACCCATTGAGTCATACTTTGAGTTTGATTGTTCTACTAATATCACCATATTAATAGCATTCTTCTAGATTCCACTCTTAGCAATTTCCAAGTAAGGTAAACTACTTTACCCATACTTCTAATCCATCCCCTCATAACAATTTTATAATTAAGCTACTATAGCTCGAAGGAAGGGATTTAGAGGATAATTTTTAGCGCCCAACTTCTTGAAATATTCAAACGCCTAGCGTCTTCAATCATTGCATATATTCAAATAATATAAGCATACATTGTCACGCTAAATTATACTCAGCCATGTTGCCACAAATAAGTTTCTAGATATCAATATATCTTTCACTTGATTGTTTCTGAAAACAATTCTTTTCGGTTCCTAAATCACTTTGATCAACAAAACATTCTTTTGAAGATAAAGTAATACGGAAGCAACCATGACTCTAGATTCTAAGTAGGAATTATTTGCTCTCTAGATCAATCAATCATTAACCATGTGGAGCTAGGTAGGAAATACCAAAAATCTACAGTAGGACTCAATTTTAAATTTCACTAATACGGTACCAATCTTAGAATGGTATTTACCAGATCATAACAGTTATATCTCAATTAACAATCTAAGTGTAAGGTAGTTATGTGGATGCCAATGAATACTACAATTTGTGCAAATTCAATTTGATTTGTTGTTCATGATAAATAAGTTCAAGTTAATTCAAAAATTAAACCATGAACTCCCACTCAAAAACAACATCCCTCTTAGTCGTCTTTAGTGATTACACGAACCAAATTCACTACACCAAAACCGATCATCACGTGAGATGATGTAGCTTCAAAGGCGAACATCGACATGTTCATCATATCATCCATATGACTCATGCTTTACCTTTCGGTTACGTGTTCCGAGGCCATGTCTGTACATGCTAGGCTCGCCAAGTAGAACCGTAGTATTGCGTGTGTTTCAAGGCCATGTCTGTACATGCTAGGCTTGAAAACACCCGTTGTATGCGAACGTTGAGTCTATCACACCCGATCATCACGTGGTGTCTCGAAAACGACGAACTTTCTTAACGGTGCATACTTAAGGAAGAACACATTATTATCTTGATATTAAGTGAGAGGGATCATCTTATAATGCTACCGTCGCTATCTAAGCAAAACAAGATGCATAAAAGGATTAACATCACAAACATCACATGTAAGGATAACGTGATATGATATGGTCCTCCTTGCACTTGATCTCCATCATGTGCATCATGGTATGATCTCCATCATTCCACCGGCGTGGTACCAAGTACCATGGCACCCAATCTTGATTGTCCATCAAGAAGAAGACAATCATATGGATACCTTCCGGTATATCAATAATTTACAAAATAGATCATCTCATAATCAAATTTGTAATATTGACCATATCACATCACATGCCCAACAAAAACTAGTTAGACGCCTCTAAATTATTTTTGCATATTTTACGTGGCTTAGGGCTTTCGATGATAGAACCGTTCATACCTACGAACATCAACCACAACGTTGATAAACACATTTTTAACAACCCTTCGTAGATTAGATCTTAACTATAGTAGGAGAAACGGACACCCCCTTAGTCACAAGTGAGACAATTCTCGCGTACATGGTACACGTAAACTTAGTCCGGGGCAGCTTCATCCTACTATGCCACTAAGATCATAAAATACTCAAAGAGACAAAAAACATGATCATCAACGCCCACATACTCCTATGTGTTCTACCCGTACAAAACATCTACGCATAGATCCGGCTCTGATACCACTGATGGGGAACGTAGCATAGAAAACAAAAAATTTCCTACGCGAGAGACACCCGAAAGGCCAAGATCTAATCTAGGAGACGAAGTGTAACGGGCAACAAGAGGGTTAAGGAGAACACATACCCTCGAAGACTCAAAGTGGTACGAGATCAAATCTCGTTGTTGGCGTAGTCGTACTCACACCGATCCCGATAGCGAGAAGATGGCACCGCAATCCGGCGGTGCATCCGTGATCGGTCACACGTACGGTTGATGACGACCTCCGTTCCCTCGTTCCAGCGGGGCGCGGAAGTAGAGGATCCCTCGGAACTCCAGCAGCACGACGGAGTGGTGTGGTGGAGAAAAACATTGCTCAGGGCTTCGCCAAGCGCACGAACAAGTGGTGGAGCAGCGGCAGGAGGGAGGAAGAGATGACACAAGTGTGTGTAGGGGGAGAGGGAGCTCTCACCCCCTCCTTTTATAGGAGGGGATGGCAGCCACGAATTTTTGGCTGCCTCCACCTCTCCCTCATCATGTGAGTGGAGTCTCCACTCAACCCACTCATTCTTCCATGAATTCCCACTCAAAATCCCAAGGGTTTTCTTTAATAAATAAATAAAACAATTTTATTTCTTTATTTTAATATTTGTTAATTCCATTAACAAACATTAACATATAACCCCTTGAGTTAGTTGTTAAATCTATTAACAACCATTTGATAAGAATCCCCTTGAACTATTTCAAAATTACTCGAAACAATTTCGGTGACTATTTCAATATTCCCCGAAACAATTTCGGTGCTGTCCAAACTTTTCTCCAATATTCCGTATCCTCTCAAATGCGTCATCGAACCTTAAGTGTGTCACCCTACGGTTCGCGAATAAGATAGACATGATCGAGACTCCTCTCCGATCAATAATCAACAGCGGGATCTGGAGATCCGTGATGACTCCTATATATTCAACGATGACTCTCGTGATCGTGTGAACCAACAACGCCGTGAACTATTCCCTTTGTCTCGCAATATTTTACTTGTCCGAGATTCGATCATTGGTATCAACCATACCTTGTTCAATCTCGTTACCGACAAGTACTCTTTTCTCGTTCCCGTGATATAACATCCTTTGTGATCATATCACGTGCTTGCAAGCGGTTTCGATGTGATATCACCGAGAGGGCCCAGAGTATATCTCTCCGTCATTTGGATGGACAAATCCCACTCTTGATCCATGATCCTCAACTAATACTTTCCGAATACTCAACGACACCTTTATAGTCACCCTGTTACGGTGTGACGTTTGATGCCATCAAAGCACTCTTCCGGTATCAGTGATTGACATGATCTCATGGTCTAAGGAATAAGTTACTTCGTGTGTTTGATATAACAATGTAAACTAAATGACTTGATCGCATAGTTATATTCTCTTTGGGTATATGTTCATCACATCATTCTTCTAATGATATGATCCCGTTATTAACAACATCCAATGTTCATGATCAGGAAACCTTGATCATCTATTAATCAACGAGCTAGTTAAAAGAGAGGCTTTACTAGGAACCATTGTTTGTTTATTAAGCACACATGTATCAACGTTTCCGGTTAATACAATTCTAGCATGAGAAATAAACATTCATCATAAACAAGGAATAAGATAATAACCATTTTATTATTGCCTCTCGGGCATATTCCCTTCACGAAGATGAGGACGACTTCGAAAAGAAAGTTAAGTCCTTTCAAGAGGGATTCCATGAAGTTCTAATGGCGAAACCGGCTGATACCACGGACGCCGGCAGCCAGGAAAGCCCTAAAACCCCTCCGCCAGAGGAAGAGAGAGAAGACGGAGAAACTTCTCCGGTATTCCCCAATGTCAAGGAGATGACAGAAGATGAACCTGTCAAAAAAACTCCCTCTTCCAAGAAAAAGCACCGTGCTGCTAAGAAACTCCAATACAAAATCCAGAAGAAAAAATTAGCTGATCTCGCTGATGAAAACCTGGAAGTAGGAGATGCTAGCAGAACGAAGCCAGCGGAGAAGAAATCCAAAGAAATCACTGCTCTGCCAATGACGGAACAGGAAGAGCAAGAGCTATTGCAAACACCAGTGGGACCAGATGAACCCCCTGAGATGCTGGAAGCCAGGAGACAAGCTTTCCAACGGCAACAGCAACATCTACTCAGATCTCGGCAACATCTCCAACAAACCCATAATGACATCAAGGTCATGAAGGAAGAAATAGAGGAGTACGAGAGAAAGAATAGATCCGCGTTAAAACCTACTAGGTTACCCGGAATCGCAAGACCGGAAGAACTGCCGCCAAAAGAAAGGTTCCACAACCCATCTTGGCAAAAGCAGGTAAACGGCAAAGATGCCAGGGGCGAACCAATATACAAGACCGCGGGCAGAAAACGCGGAAGCAGCGTTCGCCATCCTTAACAACGATCTGTACTCCAACGGGGAAAAACTCCAAGGGGTGTATGCTTTCCTAGGAAAAGCATTGCAACAACAACAGCGCGCCCAAGAGCCATCAGGGAGGCTGCACGATAACTCCGCCCTATGCAAAACAGCTACTTGCGCTGCTGGAGCACCTGGACCGGAAGAACCCGGGGATTCAAACAATTCAAAGGATAAAAAAGAGGATCCGAGAAAAGACAAGAAAAACCCCGACAACCGGGATGCAGCGTCTAGGACCGGATCCCATCTCCCGAATGATGGACATAAACCCCATGATCGGGAAAACAAACACCGGGACAACGGCAAAATAATGCCACCTCCGAGAAACCCAGCTGAGAAAGCTGGAAGATATGATATACCTCACAGGCGTGAGAGATCCCGGACACCTCCTAAGGATAAAGAAAGGCACAGGAGTAGAACTCCGCCTAATCCAAAAGGGCGTGACCATGGAAGAGATAGAAATAATCCCGGAAAAGCGCGTTCGCGCAACAATGGAAGAGAAAGGAGCAGATCCCCTTCTGTCCATTCAGCCGGAAGATATTCTGCACACATTGATAGAGCAGAAAAGGATGATCTATACTTTGGTCCTAAGTGTTTTACTGACAGGATCCGAAGAATAACCCTGCATTCTGGCTTTGCCAAGGTCGGTCCAACGTACCAGAAATACACCGGCAGCACAAACCCGGATACCTGGCTCTCGGATTACTATACAGCCGTCCAGATCAACAATGGGACAGACCTGGAAGCTGTCAAGTTTCTTCCCCTAATGTTGCTGGACGGAGCCAGAGATTGGATCAATGGATTACCATCAAGAACAGTCGATAGCTGGGATGATATGGCTAGAGTATTCACTCAGCATTTCCGGGGAACGTACAAACGCCCGAACAACATCAACCAGCTAAACCGTTGCACCCAATTCGAGGATGAACCATACGTGGATTTCATTTCCAGATGGACAACAATGAAGAATAGTTGCTCTGGAGTAACTGACGTACAAGCAATGCATGCTTTCGTCAATGGCCTAAAACCCGGACTCGTACCGTTCATGGTTGGTTCCAAAAAGCACAAAGATCTCGGATCTATGCTTACAACCGCCAATGAGCACGCCGCAGCCGAAGACGACATCAGAGCAAGAGGAGGCAATATCGAATCACTGATACTTGCCAAGAAAACCCCTCGTTCTGACAAAAAAGGAACTCCAGAAACAACGACGAAACCCAAAGAGGTCAACATAGCCTTTGGAGGAGAAAAGGGGAACAAGTGGAAAGGACGCAACCCAGATCCAATCAACTACACTCCAGAGGAGTGGGAGAGGATTAATTCGGAACCTTGTGTTCACCACTCGCAATTTGGGAAACCCACCCATACAAACGCGCAATGCCGGCTGAACAAGCACATGAAAGGTAGTGCAGGATCCGGAAGTAAGGGGAAGGGTTCCAAAAGGAAACCCGCCAAACAAAAGCCAGAAGCTGACAAAGAAGACAGTGAATCGGACACTGATGAAAAAATCCAGGAACAACAGCGAAAGGGCGAACCCAAATTTCCGAGAGTTGATGGAGAAGCAATGCTAACTTTCTTAGCAACTCCGTCAGCAAAGGTGGCCAAAAGAACACTTCGAGAAATAAACGCGGTTGTTCCGGCAACCCCGAAATTCTTGAAGTACTCCAGCACACCAATAATCTGGGATCAGTCTGATCATCCCGGAAATATCCCTGAACCCGGCACACAAGCTCTTGTTGTAAGCCCTATTGTTCAAAACACTAGGCTAAGAAGAGTGATGATGGATGGAGGATCCAGCATTAATATAATGTACCTGGATACACTGAAGCATCTGAAGATTTCCGAGTCTCAGCTCAACTACAGCAACATACGCTTCCATGGCATTGTTCCTGGCAGGCAAGCACGATCCCTAGGAGAAATTTCCCTAGATGTCACCTTCGGAGATAAAGATCACTTCCGGCAGGAAAAAGTATCCTTCGAAGTAGTGCCGTTCGAAAGCGTGTATCACGCAATACTCGGACGTCCAGCTTTCGCCAAATTCATGGCAAGATCTTGTTATATCTATAACAAGCTGAAGATGCCAGGACCCAAGGGAGGAGTAATCACCATAGCCGGTGATTTCAAGCTGGCAAACGAGTTGGAGAAGGAAAACGCCCTTTGCGCTCAGAGAGTCATAGCAAAGGAAGAACTGAAGGAATTAGCCAAGGAGGTATCGCCGTCAGAAATGCCGGCAGGAAAAGAAACCCGGAAGCCAACAGACAGCTTCAAGGCGTCCGAGAATACAAGACAGGTCATCCTAGATCCCAAAGATCCGACAAAATTTGTCGTCGTAGGGACTGGGATGACTGACAAATAGGAAGGCGAGCTCATCAAGTTCCTCCGTGAGAACTGGGATATTTTTGCCTGGTGTCCAGCTGACATGCCAGGTGTACCCAGGGAACTTGCTGAGCACCAACTCAAGGTTATTCCTGGATCAAAACCCGTCAAACAAGGTCTCCGTCGATTTGACGGAAGAAGACGGAAGGCTATTGGCAAGGAAATTATCCGACTTTTAGCAGCGGATTTCATCAAGGAAGTAATCCATACTGACTGGTCCGCAAATCCGGTATTAGTACCGAAGAAAGACACTACTGCTCTTAGAATGTGTATAGATTACACAGGTTTGAACAAGTTGTGTCCGAAAGATAGGTTCACGCTACCGCGAATTGATCAAATAATAGACGCCACTGCAGGTTCCGAACATTTATGCTTTTTGGATGCATACTCCGGGTACCACCAAATACGCATGAAAAAGGAAGATCAAATCAAGACTTCTTTTATAACCCCGTACGGGACGTACTATTATGTAACCATGCCATTTGGCCTGAAGAACGCAGGTGCAACCTACCAGTGATGCATGCAACGTTGTCTGCATAGCCAGATTGGCAAAAATGTCCATGTTTACGTGGACGACATTGCTGTCGTAACCAAGGAAAAAGACACACTCCTTGAGGATTTGCGAGAAACTTTCGAAAACTTGCGCACTTACAAGATGAAGTTGAATCCATCTAAGTGCGTATTCGGGGTTCCCTCAGGAAAACTTCTGGGTTTCATCGTTTCTCACAGAGGAATAGAATTTAACCCGGAAAAGATCAAGGCAATCTTGAACATCACGAAACCTACCTGCGTCAAAGATGTCCAAAGATTGACGGGTTCTGCCGCAGCCGTCAGCAGATTTATTAGTCGGCTAGGGGATAAAGCCTTACCACTCTACAAGCTGCTGAAAAAATCCGACAAAGTCAAGTGGATTGCGAAAGCCTAGAAACGTCTAGCAAGTTATGTCCCTTTCCGTACTAAGTTCAATTCTATGTAAACATCTTTTGAGATCATGAAATAAAGTTGTCGGAATTCTGGTATCCATGTTTTTACAAGTTTATTACAGTACAAAGCATGGTTCCACCTTCTCTATTTCCCAATGATCTTGCAAAACATTCAATGTTAACCCGAATTGTGCCTGCGTGTTCGGTGTTTAAAAGCTGAATGATTTTTCAGCCTGTTAACGGCTAAAGGAAACTTGAATTGCCTGCGTGCCCAGGTTTCGTTCAAAAAATTCCTTGTTTCTCTAAGTACTATCTGATCACATATGTGTTGGGTTACTGGAGCTAGTTAGTAAAAATGCCTTTAGCATGATCCATGTTTCCGAGTCTAAACTGATTGGTTACACCCAGTTACTCGGCATGATGGTTCATATTGCTACTTGAGCCATTTCAAACACTAAGGACAGTTAAAACATATAAGCCAGAGAACTTAGAAGATAAAGGAATAATAAAATCCGAAAAACTTGCAAAGAATTTTATAATTAAGACTGCAAAAGACGGAGTTTTCATTAATACAAATAGAAGCATTACAATTTGAATTACATTATAAAAGCGCAGTAATGCTCCTATTGTCTATTTTTGCTATCCAGGTTTAAGGAAACCCTTCAAGCATCCGATTCCTCCTCGCTGCTGTCGTCCTGGGGGGCTTCAGGAACTTCTTCCTCCGGGTAATTAATGGAGAGATTCACCATGGAAGCAACCTGGGTAGCGTGGCCTTTGATTGCATCAAAGATCGCATTTCGTTGGGCTTCCGTGTACCCTTGAGGGACACCGGTGGCCACGCGCCAGGATTTTGAACCAGGGTAGTGCATACGCATTAAGCCAAGTGCATGCGTGCACCACCCCGTGCAGCGGAGCGAAGGAAGGATTTCCTGGACTCCGCCACCTCCATGATAGAACCCGGAAGTTTTTCAACTTCCGAGAACTCCCCAGTCTTGGAGGGAAGAAACTTGTTGATCAGTTGCATGCAAGCAACCCTGATCGAAGTCCAGGTCTTTTCAAAAACTCGGATTCTTTCAATCCGAGAAAGATCTGCATTATCTCCTGTTTGGTAGCAAAAAACCAACCAAAAAGGTTAAGTACCAAAAAGGAAGAAAAAATACAAACTGAATGGTAAACGTATACTTAAACTTACCAACAAGTTTGTCGATCTCGGAAGTTTCCTCCTCACGCAGGCTCAGAGCAGCTTCCAGGCGTTCAATGGTGGCCCGGTCTTTCTCCGCTTGGGCGGAAGCCTGGGATTGAGAAACCCCAAGTGCTAAGTTGCTGGCTTCCAGATTTTCTTGTGCTTTCACAAGATCCTTGTGAAGCTCAACATTCTCCTTGCGGAGATATTCGGCATTGCCAGAATCTTCAGCTGCTTGCTTAGCCTGAGCCAAAGCAGCTGAAAAGAAAGGAAAAATCCGAGTTAATAATATTCCCGGAAAAAGTACTTAGACAAATGCCTGAATGGGAGATTTCAGAGGAAAAATGATTACATGTTGCTTCCGACAGTGCGAGCTGAGATGAGGCCAGCTCCGCCTCTCTCTCCTCAAGAATGGAAAGAAGATTCCTAAGTTCCTTGTTCTTGATCGAGAGCTTGTTGAAAACCGCCACGTTAATGGCTTCGGCAGTTTGCTAGAAAACGGCAAGGAAAATAATAGTTAGAAATCATTAAGGTAAAAAGCATGCATTTTATTTAATGCTTGGGGGCTAGAGATACATACCTGGCTCATGCGTTGCAAACCTGCCAAGTTCTCAGTGAACTCCTTTGCGTACTCCGCAAAGAGAGTTCCGGCCATGCTTAGACCGTCATTGATGTGCTTGAAGTCCTTGTCGAACTTGGGAATTTCTTCGTCGAAAGACCGAGAAGATTTTCCCGCATCCGGAGCCGCCCTTTCCCTCGTGTCAGATTCCGACACAACGGGATGGCTGGTCTCCAGTGGTTCGGTGGGGGGTGGCAGCGCGCTCTTCCGCCATTGAGGACGATGAGTCCAGAGGAATGGCAGAAGAAGGATGGGCGCCTCGGCTGGACACGGCCTTGTGTATTTTCAGCTTCTTCGGCTTCAGGGTGGAAGGAGCTAGGCTAAAAAACAAGAAACCCGGAAAACGTTAACTTTCCGAAGACGAAAGAAAAATTTCGACAAGTAACAAAGTAACCTGGATGAACTAACCTGGAAGTGGCGACGGGGACTCCGTCAAGGTTGATAACTTCCTCGGAGGAAGGAATCTTCTTTCGCTTGCGCCCACCTGTAGCAGCGGTGCGAAGCGCGTCCAGCTCAGCCTCGGAGGCCAACTCCGAGTCTGGAAGTTCAGTAATCTATTAAAAAAAAGAGTTATGAGCGAGAAAATCCGAGAAAGAATGATAAAGTTCTACCCAAATGACGGAAACATACCTTGGGAGCCGGATTGTCGGCCGTATACATTGGCCGACTTGCTTCGTATTGGTCGCGTGATGCGACCAACTGATTGATGCGCCGTCGAAGCTCCTTTGCGGGCCAATCTTTGGTGGTTGTCCGCATTGGGTCCTTGGCTCCCGTGTAGTCGCAAAGAAGGCGACCACCGTGGTTGGCCAACGGCTGAATCCGTCTATTCAACCAGCAAAAGACCGTGTCCATGCCGGTCAAAGGTGGAGTGGAGGAGGTGAGTTTAGCGATGCGCCGCTTGATCCTTAGAAGATCAGGCGGCAGAACCTGGACGGCTTCCGTTCCCCAGTTATCTCTGGGAATAGCCGCAGAGTTCGAGAAAGGAGGAACCCCGATGGCCTTTGTTGGAAAAGGCACATCGGGGTGGTAAAAGAAGGAACCCGTCCAAAATTTGACGGATTCCGACGTCTTGATCTTGGGGAACCAATCTTCTCTGAATCTCCGAAGAGTAAAAGAGATGGTTCCGCAAGTCGGGAGTGCGCCCTCCGAAGAGTTCCGCTTAACCCCGAAACAATACGTCCAAAAGTCTAGCCTAGGTTCTAAGCCTAAGTAACCTTCGAACAAAGCCTGGAAGCCAGCCATGTAGAGGATGGAATTGGGTGGCAGGTTATGGGGCTGGATGTTTTAATGGGAGAGAATTTGGACGAAGAAGGCGGAAGGTGGAAGGCCCATACCTCGAAGGAGATGGGAGGAGAGAAGAACTCTTTCGCCGTCTTTCGGCGTTGGTTCGTTCTCGTCCTCAGGGAGACGCCATTTCCCCTGAAGCACCAGGCCCTCCTTTTCCATGTTTGGAAGGAGAGCCGGTGGAATACTGCAGGCAATCCAATTGCCTGCAGATTTCGTCTCTTCGTCCGCTCCGGCAGCGGCGGAGGCGGCGGCTTCCGCGGCGGCAAGCTCGTCACCGAGGAGCTGGATCTTTTCCTCCGCCGTTTCAGGAGAAAACGGCGGGGAAGCAGCGGAGCTCGCGCCCGCAACGTCCGCGGCGGCGGAAAGGTTCTCTCCGCCCGGCGCGAAAGCCGCGGTTTTCTCCGGCTCGTCGCCGGCGCGCTTGGGTGACCCTAGCTGTGGATCTAGGTCTCCGATGAGGTCGTCGATGGCGGTGCGAGTGGGCGAAGACGGTGAGGATGCCATTTCCTGGTGGCGCGTTGCGTTCCGGTGTGCTTTGGAGGCTAGGTGCGCTCGGGGCAGTGCTTCGCTCGAAGAGCTCGTTCGCGTCAATGGCGTGGACAGTGAGGAGTGCGGAAGATTTTCGATGAGGACGAGGATGGCTATTTATAGCTAGAAATCCGTCAAGATGCGTGCCAACGGCTATTTGACCATTGGATGTTTAGCGCGTGTCACTCGCCGGAAAATCCGGGAAATAAAACGACAGGGAAATATTGACTATCTCCTCGTTTCCCGTGAGAATCTGTCAGAGATACGCTGCAGGGTTTCCCGCGTGAAACCCAAACGTCCCTTGCGTCAGCGTGATTTGGGCGCTGACGTAAGGAGTTCCTTTTCCGCGAAGGATCGTGAGAGAAAAGCCGGATTTTCAGGATTCCGAGTTTCATGTTACCATCTCTTTCAAAAGAAGAATAAGAAGAATCAAGACTACTGAATCAATATTTCTCGGACAAAGTTTATTTGGCGAAAGACGGAAAATCAGAGTTTTAATCCTTCTTGGGGGCTACTGTCGGATATATACCAAATAGGGGTATAGGAGATGGTAGATAAAGTGCCGGATTACCAGGGTGGCCTAAGTGGTAGTGGGCCCAGGTCCATTAGGCGGCCCAGTAACCCGACGCACAGAAGCTGGATTCTAGAAGAACCCGGATCATGGCCCAGGTGATCTGGCTTGGAGGAGAAGACGGATTCCTTGCTTTCCAAGTTACAAGTTACCGTAGTCCTCTAGGTTTCCTATTCTGTAAGCCCTAATCCGGCTATTATATAAAGCCGGACGGGAGATAGATAAAACAAGGAACGAATAACAGAGAAGCTCTACGCCAACTCGCCGAGAAGCTCATCCTCGTCGAGTAGCTTAGATCTAAACCCTCACATTGTAACCCTGTTTACAGGCTTTAGTCCTGAATAGTGAGAAGTGCAGGAGTAGGCACGTCGTACTGTCGCGACGTACCGAACCTGGGTAAATCATGTGTTCTGTATTCACTACGCGATCCCGTTACCCCACGTCTCTACCGTAGTCTCATGGCACCCCCGTCTATGAAAACTACTACGATGTCTCGACAGAGATGGGGGCGGAAATTCTGTTCGGAAATTTCCGGGCCCGGACATTTCAATTATCCGCCCCCCGGATATTTCAATATTCCGGTCATCAAGTCCTTAGCAATTTTTCCATCATTGGTTGATGCCCGCGCACAGAAGGTGGGGCGGAAATTTGCCCCGGAAATTTCCGGAGCAAATATCCGGCCCCTGGTCCTTAGCAGTTTTTCATCAACAAGTTGATGCCTGCGCACAGAGATGGGGGCGGAGTATCGGGGCGGAATTTTCCGCCCCCGGATATTTCAAATATCCGCCCCCCGGAGAATTCAAATTTCCGGCCAAGACACACCGGAAATTTCCGGCCTTTACACCGGAATATTCCGGTCCCGCAGGACTACAACGGTCAGATTTTGGAGGAGCCTATAAATAGCTGTCTTCTTCCTCTAGATAGGTAGCTCGTCCATTCCTCTCTCTCCTCCATTGTTGTAGAGCTCAAAACGCCCCGATCTCCCTCCTCCTCCAACCAAACTCGATGCCCTTCAAGGATCTCATGGAGGAGGACTAGATCTACCTTTCCACCAAGCCAAAACGTGTGTACCCACACCACAACTCTTGGGATCTTGTAATCTCTTGGTTGCTTTGTCATCCAAGGGAAACCCTAGTGCTTGTAGCTTCCACCTTGTAGCAAGAAGCTTCGATTGTTGAGAGCCTCCATCTCACTTGTGGAGTAGCCTCAACCCCTTGTAAAGGTTTGGTCAACGCCTTCAAGTCGACCTCATAGTGGAAACGAGAATCTCCCTCACCGGAGAAGCTCAAGGAGAACAAGGTGTGCACATCCGTGATATTGAGGAGCGCCTAGGTGGCTCCCCACCTCTCCAACGTAGACGTACTTCTTTCAAGAAGGAACTAAGGGATACATATCCTTGTCTCCGTGTTTTTCACTTGTTGTTATCTTGTACCATTCCTTTATTTCCGCTGCTACTTGCTTCGTACCACCTAGGGTGTTCACTTAGTTGCACATTTAGGTAATCAAGCATTTACTTTCTTAAAGCCCCCATTAAAAGTGAAAAAGAAGTAAAATTTGTAGGTCACCTATTCACCCCCCCCCCTCTTGTTGACCATATTGCACTTTCAATTGGTATCAGAGCCTCGGCTCTTTTATCGGGCTTAACCGCCTAAGAGTAATCATGGTCAACGGAGATGATCCCGAATCTTCTAAGGAGGAGCTCTCCAAAATGGCCGACACTATAGCCAACCTAGAGACAACGTTTTGTACCATTCAAACCCAATTGTCCAAGGTTAGCTCTAGTGTGGGCTCGGAGGTTTCCTCCATCAAGAAGATGTTGGAGAACATGATGGGTAGAACCAAGGGGCCGTCTCACTCTCCCCATGTCACCGATGAGGATAGTTCGGATGAGGAAACAAATCCGGATATTTCCGAAATCGAAGAGAACATTGCCAAAGCTAAGGCTAAAGCCGCACAAAAGGCTAAAGCCAAAGCTAAGGAGAGTGACGGTGGCTCCAAGTCTCAAACGGCTAATGGTTCGGGGTCCAATTCAAAAGTTCCACCACCACAAAACTATGATTCTATCCACCCAATCGTTTCCATGCCACACATCCTTAATGTTGGAGTTCCACCCATCCTTAACACTAACGAATTTTCCTCTTGGAAGTTTGAAATGGAATCTCACATTTCAGGATCGTGTACGGCATTGTGGAGAAGCGTGATCCATGGATTTCATCCTCATGACCCAAGCAACTTGTCTCCAAGGGAGGATGTTGAATCTCAACTCAACAAAACTGCTCTCGTTATTATCCAGAAGGCTCTCCCAAGGGAGCATCTCACTCACATCCGCGGTTGCAAGACCGCCAAGGAAGCTTGGGACAAACTTGATACCTTGTTTCAAGGAAATGCTAGTATTCAGTCTTCCAAGTATGATGTGGCCATTGACAACTCCGAGAACTTCGTTATGCAAGAGGATGAGACTCCTGAAGAGCTCTATAGACGAGTTGTCACTCTCGCCAATCAACTGAGAGACTTTGGCAAGGAAGGGATCACCGATGAGTGGATAAAGAGGAAATTTGTCAAGGCTGTCACACCCTTCGAGAAGAATCTCGCCACTAGTATCCGGACAAGAGCGGACTACAACACTCTCAACTCCATTGGTGTTCTTAGTGAGTTCATCGCAATCTCTCTCTCACACAAGAGTGCGGATGATGCTCTAGCTCGCTCTAGAGGGATAGGAAAGTCTCCCAACCTTGCATTGAAGTCGAAGGCAATGGCTCGGGTTGATGAAAGTGAAGAAGATGATGATGATGAGGAAGACTATGAAGATACTTACACGGGAGCTCACAAGTGCATTGCCCTTGCTATGCATGGATATTGGAAGAGATGGGAAGCTCACAAGGCCGGATCTCCAAGGCCTCCACGAAATAAGAACTACAAGAAGAAGGGGGAGCGACCAAGGACATGCTACAATTGTGGTAGCGCTAACCACTTCGTGAAGGAGTGCCCCTTTGAGCCAAGAGAAGAAAACGAAGGCAAGCTCGTTCGCAAGAACAAGACCAAGCCTCCTCAAAACAAGAATTTTGCAAGGAAGGTGCCAAGGGCTCTCTACGTTCAAGAAGGGGCGGTTCTTGAGACTTACATCTCCGGAGATGAAGGAGAAGATGAGGTAGTTGGAGTTGCTCACATCGCCAAGGCCACCGCATCATCACCTTCGATCTCTCTATTCGAATCCCCCAATGAGAATGTGGCTACCCGACCTACATGTCTTATGGAAAAAGCCACTTCGGTATGCTCTCCCAACTCCAAGACCATTGTCACTAACCCTCCTTCGTTATTGGATTGTGTTGAAAATGCTTGTGAGGAGGATAGTGAGTCTAATGAGTTAAGCATATGGCTATCTAGCCTTAAAGGTGAGACTAAGGAAAAGGTGAACTCCCTTTTGAGGCAACTTGATGAGGCTAACTCTCTTGTTGATGAAAAGGAGGAGATCATCATGACCTTAGAAAGCCATGGAGGTCACACTTGCAATGAGCAAGAGCTTGAAAAAGCACTTGATAATGAGCGTTCCATTCGTGCCTCACTTGAGGAGAAATTGTCTTATCTTGAAGAAAACTCTGCCATAAGTGTCTCTAAGCTTAGGAAGGAAAATGCTCAATCTCTTGCCTTAATTAAAACTCTTGAACATGAAGAATTGAAGCTAGGAATTGCTCACGAGGAACTTGGCACTCGTTATGAAAAACTTGAAAAGGAGTTCATGTCTCTTAAGGAAATTCATGACAAGTTAACCAAATCTCGTGACAATCTTCTAGCTCAACAATCAAACAAGCAAGTTGTATCCACTTCACTTTCTAGCTTGAATGTCTTGCCTAGCAATGCTTGTAGTACAACTAATCTTGTAGGAAATGAGAAGAGTCCCCATGAGATTGCTTCTCAACGTGCCAACAATGGAAAGGAGGGACTTGGCTATATAGCCAAGTCAAAGAAGAAAGTACAAGAAGAAGAACAAGAAGAGAGTCACCTCCCCCTCACAATAAGTAAGATTTGTGAAAGAGGGAGAGGTGAACAAAAGGAAGGAGACCAACACCATTGTGGGTGTTGAGACCTCTAGGGGGAGCACCACTCACAATAACTTTGCCGGGAAATATAATCCATCTTATGTTCTTATGAAGTCTAGAGATGGTCATGTATATGCTAAATATGTTGGTACTTCTTATGGTGACGATTATCATTGGAGTATTTGGGTTCCTAAGACCCTTGTCGCTAACATGAGAGGACCCATTCAAAGATGGGTCCCTAAATCAAGAAACTAATCTATTGTAGGGAAGTGCTTCCGGTTCGAGCAAATGGACGGTGGATAGTGGTGCATCCCAACATATGACCGGAAGCAATGACGCAATGAGTGATATTCATCCTCCATTACCTCATCTCAATTGCGTTACTATTGGTGACAACTCCGAACTAAAGGTATTGGGACGAGGCAAGGTAGCAATCTCAAATGACTTGTCAATTGAGAATGTTCTTCTTGTTGAGTCCCTTGGCTACAATCTCATCTCGGTTCTTCAACTTGCTAAAAGTGGTTTTACCTCTTTCTTCAATAAGGAGAATGTGATTGTCACTTGGGAAACGACTCTTAAAGTAGCCTTTGTTGGGCATGTCGAGAACGGCATGTATGTAGTGGACTTCTCCAAAGGAGACACGTGTGCCGCGACATGCCTAATGGCTAAAGTTGATGTGGGTTGGCTATGGCATCGCCGGTTATCCCACACCAATATGAGGACGTTGCATGATCTTCAAAGTGGCAATCACGTTCTAGGACTAACAAATGCTAAGTTTGCCAAAGATCGTGTGTGTAGCTCTTGCGATCTAGGAAAGCAACATGGAGAAGCACATCCCACCAGGACGAACATCACCACATCAAGAATCCTTGAGCTCATTCACTTGGACCTCTTTGGTCCTCTATCATATGATAGTCTTGGAGGCAAGAAGTATTGCTTGGTGATTGTGGATGATTACTCACGATATTGTTGGGTGTACTTCTTCAAGAGAAAGAGTGAGACTCAAAAGCGGGTCATCGAGTTCATCACTTCGGTGGAAAGACAACATAATACAAGCATCATGGCTATCCGAAGTGATAATGGCTCCGAGTTCAAGAACTACACCGTAGAGGGATTTCTTAGTGAGGAAGGCATTGCTCATCAATATTCCACTCCCTACACTCCTCAACAAAATGGTGTGGCGGAGAGAAAGAATCGGACTCTTATGGATGCGGCTCGAACCATGATTGCGGAGTTCTCTTCTCCTTATAATTTTTGGGCCGAGGCCGTCTCCACCGCTTGTCACGCTAGCAACCGATTATATCTCCACAAGATCTTGAACAAGACCCCGTATGATATTCTCACGGGCAAGAAGCCGGACGTTTCATACTTCAAGGTGTTTGGATGCAAATGCTTCATTCGCAAGAGAGGGAAACGCTTGTCAAAGTTCGAGACTAAATCCTATGAGGGTATCTTTGTTGGCTATGCCTCAAACGTTCATGCTTATAGAGTCTATAACAAGTTCATCGGACAAGTTGAAGAAGCTATAGACGTGGTATTTGATGAGGATAATGGGTCCCAAGGGGGCCGTATAAATCATGGTATTGTAGGAGATGCAATTCCTCCCATCGTCATAAGAAGAATGGGGATTGGTGAAATAATCCCCATTGAGGGTTACCGGATGACGGAGGGAGAAGGACTATGCCCCACTCAAGTGGAGCCATTGACTACATCCATTGATAACCAAGCTACCCAACAAGATGCACCAAGCCCTCACGCTTCACCACAAGGCCAAGCTAACAATCAAGGTCAAGCTCATGATGAAGGCCAAGCTCACAATGAGGAACAAGATACACATGGTGATGATACAACTAGGAACATTAGGGATCCACCTCCCGTTGATGATCAAGATCAAGGTGGTCATGTATCCGATGATGAAGGTGATGATCAAGTACTATCCAAGGAAACTTTGGAGGAGATGCTAGCTCGTAGGGCAAAGAGAAGACTAGATAATCTTGCTCGTGCCGGTCACACGGAGGACATGATTCTTGGACAAGTTCGTGGAAGCGTCGTCACAAGGAGGCAACTAGCGGATTTTAGCAAAGCGCATGCATTCGTCTCTCACATTGAGCCAAAGAAGGTCTATGAAGCTCTTGAAGATCAAGATTGGCTTGAAGCTATGCACGAAGAACTCAATAATTTCGAGCGCAACAAGGTGTGGAAATTGGTGCCAAGACCCAAAGATTGCAAGAACGTCATCGGCACTAAGTGGATCTTCAAGAACAAACAAGACAAGGACGGCATCGTCATCCGCAACAAGGCTAGATTGGTTGCTCAAGGTTTCTCTCAAGTCGAAGGTGTCGATTTCGGTGAAACATTCGCTCCCGTTGCTCGTCTTGAATCTATTCGCATCTTACTTGCTTATGCCTCCCATCACAACTTTAAATTGAAACAAATGGATGTTAAAAGTGCATTTTTGAATGGTCCCATCCACGAGTTGGTTTATGTCAAGCAACCTCCGGGTTTCGAAGATCCCAACCACCCCGATCATGTCTACAAACTCGATAAGGCGCTATATGGGCTTAAACAAGCTCCACGTGCGTGGTACGAGCACCTTAAAGAGTTTTTGGTAGATCGTGGGTTCAATGTTGGTTTAATCGATCCCACCCTTTTCACCAAAAAGGTTGGAGGTGACTTGTTCATATGCCAACTCTATGTGGATGATATCATCTTTGGTTCTACTAACGTCGCATTCAATGATGAGTTTTGCAAGCTTATGACGGATAAATTCGAGATGTCAATGATGGGAGAATTGGAGTATTTTCTTGGCTTTGAGATCAAGCAACATCCCGAAGGCACATTCATCAAGCAAGCCAAGTATACTCAAGACATGCTCAAGCGCTTCAACATGCACGATGCCAAACCTATGAAGACTCCCATGTCCACGACTATTGACTTGAAACCCGACCCGAATGGTAAAGAGGTAGATCAAAAGGTATACCGCTCCATGATTGGCTCTTTGCTCTACCTTTGTGCATCTAGACCCGATATTATGTATAGCGTTGGTAAATGTGCAAGGTTTCAAGCCTCGTCGAGACAAAGTCATTTTGAAGCGGTTAAGCGTATCTTTCGATATTTAGTTCATACCCCAAACTTTGGTCTTTGGTATCCCAAGGGTTCAAGCTTTCAGCTCATTGGGTATTCGGATGCGGACTATGCGGGAGAGAAGACGGATAGGAAATCTACATCCGGAAGTTGTTAATTTCTTGGCCGCTCATTGGTATGTTGGTCTTCCAAGAAGCAAAACTGCATTGCTCTCTCCACCACTGAGGCCGAATACATCTCCGCGGCGAGTTGTTGTGCTCAATTACTTTGGATGCGGCAAACATTGAGAGATTATGGCATCATCTTCGACAACGTTCCTCTTTTGTGCGATAATGAGAGTGCCATCAAGATTACCTACAATCCCGTTCTTCACTCCAAGATGAAGCACATTGAGATACGACATCACTTTATTCGGGATCATGTTGAGAAGGGTGATATTGACCTCTCCTATGTTGCGACCAAGGATCAACTCGCGGATATCTTCACGAAGGCCCTTGATGAACCAAGATTTCGGGGTTTGAGGAATGAACTAAATGTGATCGATGCGTCTAACTTCTCTTGAACCCTTGCATGAGTACCTTCACTATATGTGCTATCTAGTCTAGATGTAGGCATGGACATAGGGGGAGCGTAGTTCAACTCATGAACAAACCTTCCACCTATCATGCGTAAAACAATCAAAACGCCATTCATATCTAGTCAATTTGTGACTTATTGTGCTTAAAACGTGAGTTATACTTTTGAGTCCAATATACATCTTCGCGGCTCCTTGGTATCACTCAAACACGGTGGCTTCGGCCACCAACTTTTTCCTTTGAATTTGTTTTTGATGTTTTCTTCGTGTTCGTGCATTGTTTGTGGTTTTCGTTTTTGGAGGCTCACGACTTGTTCCATCTTCCACAAAAACTCGGATGGCGTGGGAACACCGGAAATTCCGGCCTAGGGCCCGGAATATTCCGGCCCCCAGACATTTGTCCCAGAAATTTTGCCCATTTCCAATGTGCCCGCTCGCAGAAGGCACACCGGAAAATTGGAGCGGAAATTTCTGGGGCCCGGATTATTCCGTGCCTTAAGCCCCGGAAATTTCCGGGGTTCGAAAATGGACTCGAATAGTCCCCCAAATATCCCGCGTGCCCGCTCGCAGAGGGCACATGTCGCACCCTGGGTTTCTAGAGGATACTCTCCGCACGAACTGGAAGTCAGGTGCTTGGATTATGGGGCAAACATGCTCCCACGTCCCAGCTTCCTGGTAGGCCTGCGCTTATGCGCGACAACACAAGCCCTGCTTCCACCGTCGAAGTAAACTATCCGCTAGGAACCTAAAGGCACTACTGTCGACATACTTCATAATCAAACACGCACGGTACGTCAACAGTTTGGTACGAATGATAACACAGAATGTCTCTACGACACAAAAGAATGAAATAAGGGCAACTGGCCTTCACTAAGGCAGAAAATATCGAATACAGCCATCCAGAGGACACATGTCCCAACATATCATCCATTACAACAGCGGAAGCAATCAAAGGGGTCTGAGTACAGACAAATCCATGGCTTAAGAAGCCTGAGGACATAAAGAAAAGCGAAGCCCATCCACGTAGGTCTGGATCCTGCCCTGGTCCAGCTAACTACTCGTCTGCAGCGTCATCGAACTCCACAAAGTAGCCATCCTGGGAAGCATCGTAGTCGTAGTAGTACTCTGCGTAAACCACAGCCCCAACGGGGTCAGTACATCAAAGTACTGGCAAGCAAGACTCACAGTTCATCAAGGAGTTACCCGTCAACACAAGCATAGATGCTTGGGATCAACGGAAGAAAGGAGTAATAAGAAAGTTGCTGCTGGCTGCTCTAACCAACTACAGAATATAACTACAAGTTCCGGCTAACAGAAAAGATAAGATCGAGGATTGTAACCAACTGGAAGATAAATTCAACCAAACCCATCCTGGATCTCGCCCCTTATCCAAAGAAGCAATCCGAGGATAACTCACACAGTTGGAATAAGGTGAATCAAGTTATTGTGTGAATAACCTATTACTAGTCAAGTTATTAATCATTGGGTGAAACATGATTGATAGTTATGTTGAAGTTGTCCTGAGTACTTGTTAGCCAGTACTTTCACCAAGTAATCCATAACCGCGGAAAACACGGCTTCTCGAGAAGATTATCCCTGCAGGGTTGCACCAATTTGGCCGTACACTCAAGAATAACCCGCCAGATGGGAAGCTAACCCACCAAGCGGGGTACTCTACACAACCAACCATTCTCCGCATCAAGCCCAAAGCACCTTGGGCGCACGGCTAATCGAGCCCAGAAGAAAATGGACCCTCATAGCACTCTAAGAACGTGTCCCCCTATATGCCGACTACGAAAGTTCCACCCTGCGCTGGGCTCGCAAAAACATGCATGCGGCAAATGGAAAACACGAACTAAATGAGGCGATTTGGACGAGATGCGAATCAGGTCAAGTTGAGGGGGGCGCCCATACTCGCTTCCCAAATGCGGGTAGTGCGCTCATCATGGATCAGTAGACAAGACCCTTTTCCTATTAGGGTCGACACTAGCAGGCTCCAAAACCACTCATGGGCCTCCTGCCGGTGCCTTATCATCAAATTATTATTACCATTAGCAATTAACAGGATTGATTGATTAATAACGAGCCCCGGTACAAGATAATAAGATAGTAACAGCAGTAACCGACAACAGACTCGAGTAAAAGCAACCCTAAGCATGCTAGATAATAACAGGCTCAAGCAATGGCTGTAGGTATGGAGGTGGTGGCAATATCAGGGCTCAAGGTATCATGTGATGGGTTCGGAGAACAAGCAACGATACATAGGGCTAGCAATAGTAGACAAAAGATAGTATCGACAACAAGTGTGGAAAGGAACTCAATGATTCATGTGAGTGATAACTTGCCTGGCAGCTCAGCCTCGTACTGGGCTAGGTCCTGAGTAGTGGTGTCGTAAGGCTCGTCGGTACCAACGTCGTCGTCTAATCGAGAAGAAGCAAAAACAACAACGAAGGAAGACGGGCAATCAATACATGGCATAGGTGCACAAACATTGGATGATGCATGTCATGTTTAATAGATGCACCAAAATAACTTGCTTGACATGATACACAAGTTTAAATGGATTCCATATGCAAAAGGATGCATATGGAAGCCCATGCTTGGAGTTGAATTAATTGGTCTATCACTAAGCATTAGGTGTAGTTGAGTTAGTATGATGCATGCATGATGAGGAACAATAAGATAACAAGTTAATTGCAATTGGAAAGGTAGTTAGCAATTTAGAAAGGCATTTATCAAATTTGGAATTATTGGTACCTAATGGTGTTGAACAAGTATTGATTGTTTCCAACAATTTAAAGTATGCAAAACCAATTACAAATTTTATATTTGAAAATTTTATCAAATTTTAGTTGGATTACATGTTTCACAATTTGAAATTGGACTTAGAATTAATTACTTATGAATTAAACAAAATTAAACAATTTTTAATTGAATTAAACAAGAATTAAATAGTTTAGGCAATTTAAATTGTTCAAACCAGAAAACAAAATTTATATTTGAATAGAGTATTCAAAATGGTGTGAAAAACATATTTTATTTGTATTATTTGAAAACAGTATGAATTAGTTATGAATTATTTCAAATTGCATTTGAATTATTTGAATTTGAATTTAGATTGCATTTTGAAATTTCAAAACAGAACACAAATTGCATATTTGGAATGTTCATGAAATTTGGATCAGAATAGACATCAAGTTTGCATTTGTTGGATTTATAAAATGGGAGATATTGAATTTTAAAGTTTTAAACTAATTCTGTTATTTAAAAAGAATTTGGAATCAAACAGAAACGTGGGTGAACTTTTTGTACCCACTGAGAGCGTACACAGACGCTGCCAGGGGGGGCCAGGGCAGCTGTGCGCCCACGTGGCACGGGAGAGGCTGACAGGGGGCCCTCCCTGTCGGCACCTGGACGCAAAAAGATGGGATTTCTCCCTTGCGAGGCCAGGACTCGATCCTGGACCCTCTCGCTCGCTCGCGCACTACTGAACCAGTACGGTGAGATGCGTTTCGTTGTCAGTAAGCCACGCGCGGACAGGATATGGTTCAGGACTGCGCCTAACTGAACCTGACGACCACACCCTTCCGTGCTGCGTCAGAGAAAGGCACCGGCGGCGATCGCCGTGTTACCGTGCCGTGTTGCGATCTGGGGAAGGCCGTGAGAATGCAGAGGCGTGCAAGGAGCAACAGAGAGGAGGGGATGGTGGCGCTCACCACCGTTGAAGACGTGGCAGCGGGTTGATGACGCGTGATGACGACGGCCGCCGCGGAGTAGACGAGGACGGCGGCGCAGCTCTGGTGACCCTCCGATGACGCTCCGGTGTTCGAGGTGTAGAGGGAGGAGCGGGCTATTGATTCCCGTGCTCAGATAAGGGGGAAGGTGGCTACTGCGACGGTGGCTTGAAGGGATTCAGACACGGTGGCGACATGGTTGCAGCGGTGAGGTCCCGAGAGAGAGATTGCACCGGGAGAGAGGGAGAAACAGCGGCGGCGCGAGGGGAAGTGGTAGCTTAGGGTTAGGGCAGGCCAGGGAGGCCCTAGGGGATATTTGTAGGGTGCTAGGGTGGCTGATCGCCGTTCCCGGGGTGCCGTCGTCGACGTGGAGGGCGGCATCGCGCTGCCGTACTGCGAGGAGAAGGTAATCGGGTGATCGCACGGATCTTGAAGCAACGCGAAGGGGTAAGTGAGAGCTAAGCTGGGTTGGGTCGCGCGCAGGTGGGCTAGATGGGCTGGGCTCGGCTATCTGCTGCGCGCGCGCTAGGTTAGCTGCGTTTTTCTTTTCTGTTTTTTTTTTTTTTTGTACTTTTGCTTTTGGAAGAAATCTGTTAAGGATTTATTTGAGAAAAATTCTAGAAAAATTAAGTTAAGCTATTTAAGTAATTAGCAACCATATTATAAGCTTGGATTTCAAAATTGGAAAATTAAAATTATGGTTTGTGTTTGAATTCAAAATAGGGGATTTGAGTTTAATAAAATCTTGATAAAACATGAATAAAAAAAATAGGGTTACCCCTAGGGTTGTAGAATGATTTAGAGGGAAGAATGTTTGGTGATTTTTTTATGGTTCCCAAAAGGTACTGATTTGAGAATTTGGTTTGGGAATTTAAAAGGTGAGTTGAGAATTATTGATTGATTTATTGGTTGGATTTAAAGCAACACTTTAATAAGTGAAAACAAGGAATAAAAGGGTTGTTTTTATTTGTTATTTTGGTTCCAAAGGTTGTAACAGAGCAAGTATGAAACCATGTTTGAAAAAGGTTTGAATTTGAGTTGTGAAAACAGGATAAAACAGATGGAAAACAAATGCAAACAATAAGTAAACATGATGACATGATGCATTGCTTGAAATAAAACAAGGACAAAGCATTCTAGGGGTATTTTCATACTTGGGATGTTACAAAACGCCCCCCCTTGAAGGAATCGCGCCCCGAGATTCCCTACTGAGAAATGAACAGGTCCGGATACTTCTTGCGAAGATCCTCTTCGGTCTCCCACGTTGCCTCTTTATCAGAATGATGCGACCATTGGACTTTCAAGAACTTGGTGCTCTTGTTGCGAGTCTTACGCTCGGTCTCATCGAGAATACGAATAGGGTGCTCCTCATAAGATAGATCATCTTGCAGCTCAATGGAATCATGATCAACTGCACGATCTGGATCTTTGAAACACCTCTTGAGTTGTGACACGTGGAACACATCGTGCACTTGGAAAGTTTTTCTGGAAGTTCAAGACGATAAGCATTCTCTGCACGTCTTGAGAGGATGTTGAAAGGGCCAATGTATCTTGGTGCAAGCTTTCCTTTCACACCAAAACGATGAGTGCCTCTGAGGGGAGTTACACGGAGATATGCCTTATCACAAGGTGCATAGACCATATCCCTGTGCTTGCTATCATAATAGCTCTTCTGACGAGACTGAGCAATCCTGAGATTGTCACGAATGATACGAACTTTCTCCTCGGCTTCCTTAACAATGTCAGGGCCTAAAAGTGAACGTTCACCAGCTCCAGACCAGTTGATTGGACTCCTGCATCTGCGACCATACAGTGCCTCAAATGGTGCCATGCCTAGGCTTGCCTGGTAGCTGTTGTTGTAGGAGAATTCAGCATATGGAAGGCAATCCTCCCATTTCATGCCAAAGGAGAGACCACATGCTCTGAGCATATCCTCGAGAATCTGATTGACTCTTTCGACTTGCCCCTGAGACTGAGGGTGGTAAGCTGTGCTGAACAGAAGTTTAGTGCCCAATGCTTCTTGAAAGCTTTTCCAGAAATGAGAAGTGAAGATACTTCCACGGTCTGAGCTTATTTCCAATGGAACACCATGAAGGGGAACAACCTTTGCTGTGTAGAGCTCTGCTAACTGGCTAGCTGAGATAGTTTCCTTTACAGCATAGAAGTGAGCAACCTTAGTGAGACGATCAATAACAACGAAGATTGCATCGTTGCCCTTTTTGGACTTTGGAAACCCAGTAACGAAGTCCATTTCAATCATGTCCCACTTCCACTCAGGAATTTTCAGAGGTTGGAGTAGACCTGCTGTCTTCTGATGGACTGCCTTAACACGTTGACAAACGTCGCATTCAGAAACGTATTGAGCAATTTCACGTTTCATGCCAGGCCACCAATACAGAGTCTTGAGATCCTGGTACATCTTTGTACTTCCAGGGTGAATGGATAGAGGAGTTTCATGAGCCTCCTTGAGAATGATATCCTTGAGACTTTGAATCTGAGGGACTGCAATGCGTCCTTCGAAGAACACAGTTCCCTTGTCATCAATTGAGAAGGACTTGAATTTATCATTGCCCTCCTTGATGTGATCCACAATCTTCTTGATTTCATTATCACGAAGTTGTTCAGAACGAATCTTGTCCTCGAGAGTTGGACTGGCTGTCAAGCTAGCAAGGTATCCTTCAGGAACAAGACCAAGGTTCAGCTTCTGGAATTCCTCATGAAGTGGAGGTTGGCTTTCCATGATCATGAGATTATTGCAATAGGATTTGCGACTGAGAGCATCGGCCATCACATTAGCCTTGCCTGGAGTGTAAGAAATGGTGAGATCAAAGTCTTTAATCTTCTCAATCCATCTCCTTTGCCTGAGGTTCAGATCTGGCTGAGTGAAGATGTATTTCAGACTCTTGTGATCGGAAAAGATTTCAGTTTTGTTACCCAACAAGTATTGTCTCCATTTCTTGAGGGCAAACACAACTGCTGCAAGTTCAAGATCATGAGTGGGATAGTTTTGCTCATGTGGGTTCAACTGACGTGAAGCATAAGCGACAACTTGACGTTCTTGCATAAGAACTGCTCCTAGGCCTTGGAGTGATGCATCACAGAATATCTGGAAAGGTTTGGTAGTGTCGGGGCCAACTAGAACAGGTGTGGAAGTGAGTTTAGTCTTCAGGAGGTTGAAACTCTCATCACATTGTGGAGTCCAAACGAACTTTTTGTCCTTCTTTGTGAGATCAGTGAGAGGTTTAGCAATCTTGGAAAAGTTTTGGACGAAACGACGGCAATAGCTAGCCAAGCCAAGAAAACTTCTGACTTGCTTCACCGTCCTAGGGGGTTTCCAGTCAACAATTGCCTTAACCTTTTCCGGGTCAATGGCTATGCCTTTGGCAGAGATGATATGACCAAGATATGCAACTTCTGGAATCCAGAACTCACATTTGGAAAACTTGGCATACAAACGATGCTCGCGAAGTTTCATGAGAGTGAGACGAAGGTGTTCTCCATGCTCTTCCTCGGATTTTGAGTAGACTAGAATGTCATCGAGATATACCACAACGAACTTGTCGAGGTATTCATGGAAGACAGAATTCATGAGTCTTGAGAACGTTGCCGGTGCATTGGTGAGACCAAAGGACATGACGGTGTATTCATATAGACCGTACCGAGTGGTGAAAGCTGTCTTAGGAATATCTTCCTTTCTGATCTTTATCTGATGGTAACCCATCCTCAAGTCCAACTTTGAGAATATTGAGGCTCCAGCAAGTTGATCAAAAAGATCATCGATACGAGGAAGTGGATACTTGTTCTTGATGGTTTTCTCGTTGAGAGGACGATAGTCAACCACGAGTCTCTTTGTTTGATCCTTCTTGGCAACAAACAGAGTTGGGCAACCCCAAGCGGAGGAACTAGGCTGAATGAAACCTTTGTCCATATACATATCGATTTGCTCCTTCAACAATTTCAGTTCAGGAGGAGCTATCTTATATGGATGCTTAGAGATTGGAGCAGTACCTGGCTCAAGCTCGATCACGAACTCAACTGCTCTGTCCGGAGGCATCCCTGGCAACTCTTCTGGAAAGACGTCAGGGAATTCACAAACCACCGGAACATTTTCAATTGCCGGAAGGGGTTTGGCATCAAGGCTGAACAGCTGAGCAGAAGTTGATCCATATGGAGAATAGACTATCTGGCCTGAAGTGTGGGAGAGAGTTATTGACTTTTGAGCACAGTCAATTTTAGCTTTGTGGGTCTTCAACCAATCCATACCCAGAATGACATCAATGTCAGAATTTCCCAGCAACATGAGTGAAGCAAGGAATATGCGACCTCCAATTAGGATCTCATTGTCCATGCTTATCTTGGAAGTCAACATTTGCGGTCCCGGAGAGTGAACAGTCATTTGATTGCTTAGCGGAACCAGAACTAGGTTGTATGCTTTTGCAAAAATCTTTGACACAAATGAATGCGATGCTCCAGTATCAAACAACACTTTAGCTGGAATAGAGTTTACGGGTAATATACCGAGAACGACGTCAGCAGCCTCTTCGGCTTTGTCGGCCTTGATATGGTTCACCCTCGCGTTCCTCCCGACAGGCCTATTGTTGGAGTTGAAGGCTTTAGCCGGAGGAGCACGAACCATAGCCTGGTTGGTGTTGGGGCGAGGAGGTAGGGGTAGCTGCTTCTGAGTGCACTTGTCAGCATAGTGTCCAGTATCCTTGCACTTGTAGCAAGTGACGATACGAGAAGGACCTGGCCTTGGCTGCCCCATCGGGAACCTCTGACCCTGCATCTGAGATGGGTTGGGTGGGCGGGGACCAAAGCCTGGAGAAGCTTGGGCATTTGGAGCCCGAGTGACAGCACCATTTGGCACCCAGATGCGGCGCTTCTGCGGAGGGGTGGTCATGTTGGAGGAGGAACCACCCTCACGCGAGTGCTTGCGCGACTCTTCGAACGCCTTGCGCCCATTCTCCTCATTGAGCGCGGTGTTCACAAGCTCGACGAAGTCCTTGCACTTGATGTTGGTGAGAGCGTACTTCAGTTCCGGGTTAAAACCTCGGCGGAACCTCGCCATCTTCTTGGCTTCGGTGGACACTTCGTCACCAGCGTACCGAGCGAGACGATTGAACTCGTTCTGGTAGCCGAGAACGTCCAGCTTGCCCTGTCTGAGAGAGCAGAATTCCTCACGCATCTTTTCCATGAGACCATCCGGGATGTGGTGCTTCAGGAAGGCATCTCTGAAACATCCCCAGTTGATAGGAAAACCAGCCCTCATGGCCTGGTAGTTCTCCCACCAAGTAGCTGCCTGACCCTTCAGTAGGTAGGTGGCGTACTTGACCTTATCCTCTTCAGCAACATGAGCTATCTCCAGAGCTCTTGCTACGTCGCGGATCCAGTCATCAGCATCCAGGGGCTCACGTGTTGCCACGAAAGCTTTTGGGCCCAAGCTGAGGAAGTCCTTGATGGTGACCCTTGGAGCATTCTGGTTGTGTTGCTGGTTAGCCTGGATCTGGGCCATCTGTGTCACCACTTGGGTCATCTGAGCCAACAGCTCCCCCATTGGTGGTGGCGGTGGCGGGTTGTTCCTGGTTGGAGGCATCCTGACCAGAAATTCATTTTAGCACAACAACAGAAAAGGATAGACTTGGTAACCGAAAGATAGATTATTCCGACGCATGAATAGATAACCAACAGGTACATCATCACATGTTCAAATACATCAGAATATCCAACAGACCAATACATGGTTCGAAAACGAAAGGATAAACTAGACACAGCTAGTAATGGATACAACGGTACTCCCATGCTCATCACGCAGGACGGCGGTGAGTAGTACGACGAGAGATACGGTGAGGAGGAATCCCACGGAAGTAGGTATCACGACGATCCATGTAGATAGGAACTGCTCTGAGAGCAACTCTCGGTGTGGTGAAGTAGGAAGCGTCGTATCCCTGTGCTCCATAGCGGGGAATCCCTGTGTAACCAGCTCCGAGATCGAGAAGTGGACCTCTGATCGGCTCGTAACCTCCAGCATCTGGCAACGGAAGACCAGCTAGCTGAACGACACGTGCGAAGCGCTCGTCTCCAACAAAGTCTGTGGTGTACGTCGCCAGACGAGTGAGAGCAAGGCGGAGCTGCTCCCTGACTGAGGCTAACTCCTGAGAAAGTGCGGAAGCAACGGCATCACTGTGACTAGCGAACTGGGCAGTGACCTGGAGCCTGGAGCTATCAGTCTCGTAGGTATCCATGTCACGGTGGATAGTGAAGTGAGCTCCTGCTGCCGTGATGTAACCACGGGGATGTGACGAAAACTGGACTTATCAAACCCCCAGTAGTCAGGCACGGAGAACGGTGACACTCACGTACGCTGCCTGCTGCACTGCCATATCCACGGTGGACCCTACTGCCTCGTACTGGTGTGCAATGCTCCTGCCATCATCCGACAGAATGTAGACGATAGCCCGGTAGCAAGTCTGGTCACACTCTCGCTGGTGCTCGTAGACCTGGTACTCTGGTGCCCAATGGAACCCCAGAAAGGTAACCATGTCTCTCAGCAACTCCGGAAAACCGGCGGTGCTCTCACAGCGAGTCATGCGAACCACCTGCGGATAGTAGTTGAGACCCATCTGCAGATTATTTGGAAGGTTTTGATTAGACTCCGGTAGACTAAAAAGGATGTGGAAAACAACAACAATGTTCAACGGACGATAATGATGTTGAAAAGAACATGATATCGAAGCAACATCGGGAAAACGAGACCAAAAGTCCTGAGGTACTACAGGAGAACCCAAAACACGTGAAATCCTAACTTGAAAGTTTAGGTGAGAACAGAAAACAACGTTACACTTCCTTACCAGAAAAGGGTGGGTGGGTGGGGAAAGAAGAAAAATGGCAGAATTCCTACTCTCACGTTTCATTTTTCCTATATAGCTACAAAATAGTTTCTAGACTCAACTGCGACCAGTAAAAAGGGATCCTACAGGCAGACAGGCTCTGATACCATTTGTCGCACCCTGGGTTTCTAGAGGATACTCCCCGCACGAACTGGAAGTCAGGTGCTTGGATTATGGGGCATACATGCTCCCACGTCCCAGCTTCCTGGTAGGCCCGCGCTTATGCGCGACAACACAAGCCCTGCTTCCACCGTCGAGGTAAACTATCCGCTAGGAACCTAAAGGCACTACTGTCGACGTACTTCAAAATCAAACACGCACGGTACGTCAACAGTTTGGTACGAATGATAGCACAGAATGTCTCTAAGACACAAAAGAATGAAATAAGGACAACTGGCCTTCACTAAGGCAGAAAATATCGAATACAGTCATTCAGAGGACACATGTCCCAACATATCATCCATTACAACAGCGGAAGCAATCAAAGGGGGTCTGAGTACAGACAAATCCATGGCTTAAGAAGCCGGAGCAAAATAAAGAAAAGCGTAGCCCATCCACGTAGGTCTGGATCCTGCCCTGGTCCAGCTAGCTACTCGTCTGCAGCGTCGTCGAACTCCGCAAAGTAGCCATCCTGGGAAGCATCGTAGTCGTAGTAGTACTCTGCGTAAACCACAGCCACAACGGGGTCAGTACATCCAAGTACTGGCAAGCAAGACTCATAGTTCATCACGGAGTTACCCGTCAACACAAGCAGTGATGCTTGGGATCAACGGAAGAAAGGGGTTATATAAAGTTGCTGCTGGCTGCTCTAAACAACTACAGAATATAACTACAAGTTCCGGCTAACAGAAAAGATAAGATCGAGGATTGTAACCAACTGAAAGATAACTTCAACCAAACCCATCCTGGATCTCGCCCCTTATCCAAAGAAGCGATCCGAGGATAACTCACACAGTTGGATTAAGATGAATCAAGTTATTTGTGTGAATAACCTATTACTAGTCAGGTTATTAATCATTGGGTGAAACATGATTGGTCATTATGTTGAAGTTGTCCTGAGTACTTGTTAGCCAGTACTTTCACCAAGTAATCCATAACCGCGGAAAACACGGCTTCTCGAGAAGATTATCCCTGCAGGGTTGCACCAATTTGGCCGTACACTCAAGAATAACCCGCCAGATGGGAAGCTAACCCACCAAGCGGGGTACTCTACACAACCAACCATTCTCCGCATCAAGCCCAAAGCACCTTGGGCGCACGGCTAATCGAGCCCAGAAGAAAATGGACCCTCATAGCACTCTAAGAACGTGTCCCCCTATATGCCGACTACAAAAGTTCCACCCTGCGCTGGGCTCGCAAAAACATGCATGCGGCAAATGGAAAACACGAACTAAATGAGGCGATTTGGACGAGATGCGAATCAGGTCAAGTTGAGGGGGGCGCCCATACTCGCTTCCCAAATGCGGGTAGTGCGCTCATCATGGATCAGTAGACAAGACCCTTTTCCTATTAGGGTCGACACTAGCAGGCTCCAAAACCACTCATGGGCCTCCTGCCGGTGCCTTATCATCAAATTATTATTACCATTAACAATTAACAGGATTGATTGATTAATAACGAGCCCCGGTACAAGATAATAAGATAGTAACAGTAGTAACCGACAACAGACTCGAGTAAAAGCAACCCTAAGCATGCTAGATAATAACAGGCTCAAGCAATGGCTGTAGGTATGGAGGTGGTGGCAATATCAGGGCTCAAGGTATCATGTGATGGGTTCGGAGAACAAGCAACGATACATAGGGCTAGCAATAGTAGGCAAAAAGATAGTATCGACAACAAGTGTGGAAAGGAACTCAATGATTCATGTGAGTGATAACTTGCCTGGCAGCTCAGCCTCGTACTGGGCTAGGTCCTGAGTAGTGGTGTCGTAAGGCTCGTCGGTACCAACGTCGTCGTCTAATCGAGAAGAAGCAAAAACAACAACGAAGGAAGACAGGCAATCAATACAGGGCATAGGTGCACAAGCATTGGATGATGCATGTCATGTTTAATAGATGCACCAAAATAACTTGCTTGTCATGAAACACAAGTTTAAATGGATTCCATATGCAAAAGGATGCATATGGAAGCCCATGCTTGGAGTTGAATTAATTGGTCTATCACTAAGCATTAGGTGTAGTTGAGTTAGTATGATGCATGCATGATGAGGAACAATAAGATAACAAGTTAATTGCAATTGGAAAGGTAGTTAGCAATTTAGAAAAGCATTAACAAGTTTGGAATTATTGTTACCTAATGGTGTTGAACAAGTAATGTTGTTATCAACAAGTTAAAGTATGCAAAACCAATTACAAATATTATATTTGAAAAGTTTATCAAATTTTAGTTGAATTACATGTTTCACAGTTTGAAATTGGACTTAGGATTAATTATTTATGAATTAAACAAAATTAAACAATTTTTAATTGAATTAAACAAGAATTAAATAGTTTAGGCAATTTAAATTGTTCAAACCAGAAAACAAAATTTATATTTGAATAGAGTATTCAAAATGGTGTGAAAAACATATTTTATTTGTATTATTTGAAAACAGTATGAATTAGTTATGAATTATTTCAAATTGCATTTGAATTATTTGAATTTGAATTTAGATTGCATTTTGAAATTTCAAAACAGAACACAAATTGCATATTTGGAATGTTCATGAAATTTGGATCAGAATAGACATCAAGTTTGCATTTGTTGGATTTATAAAATGGGAGATATTGAATTTTAAAGTTTTAAACTAATTCTGTTATTTAAAAGAATTTGGAATCAAACAGAAACGTGGGTGAACTTTTTGTACCCACTGAGAGCGTACACAGACGCTGCCAGGGGGGGCCAGGGCAGCTGTGCGCCCACGTGGCACGGGAGAGGCTGACAGGGGGCCCTCCCTGTCAGCACCTGGACGCAAAAAGATGGGATTTCTCCCTTGCGAGGCCAGGACTCGATCCTGGACCCTCTCGCTCGCACGCGCACTACTGAACCAGTACGGTGAGATGCGTTTCGTTGTCAGTAAGCCACGCGCGGACAGGATATGGTTCAGAACTGCGCCTAACTGAACCTGACGACCACACCCTTCCGTGCTGCGTCAGAGAAAGGCACCGGCGGCGATCGCCGTGTTACCGTGCCGTGTTGCGATCTGGGGAAGGCCGTGAGGATGCAGCGGCGTGCAAGGAGCAACAGAGAGGAGGGGATGGTGGCGCTCACCACCGTTGAAGACGTGGCAGCGGGTTGATGACGCGTGATGACGACGGCCGCCGCGGAGTAGACGAGGACGGCGGCGCAGCTCTGGTGACCCTCCGATGACGCTCCGGTGTTCGAGGTGTAGAGGGAGGAGCGGGCTATTGATTCCCGTGCTCAGATAAGGGGGAAGGTGGCTACTGCGACGGTGGCTTGAAGGGATTCAGACACGGTGGCGACATGGTTGCAGCGGTGAGGTCCCGAGAGAGAGATTGCGCCGGGAGAGAGGGAGAAACAGCGGCGGCGCGCGGGGAAGTGGTAGTTTAGGGTTAGGGCAGGCCAGGGAGGCCCTAGGGGCTATTTGTAGGGTGCTAGGGTGGCTGATCGCCGTTCCCGGGGGTGCCGTCGTCGACGTGGAGGGCGGCATCGCGCTGCCGTACTGCGAGGAGAAGGTAATCGGGTGATCGCACGGATCTTGAAGCAACGCGAAGGGGTAAGTGAGAGCTAAGCTGGGTTGGGTCGCGCGCAGGTGGGCTAGATGGGCTGGGCTCGGCTATCTGCTGCGCGCGCTCTAGGTTAGCTGCGTTTTTCTTTTCTGTTTTATTTTTTTTTTTGTACTTTTGCTTTTGGAAGAAATCTGTTAAGGATTTATTTGAGAAAAATTCTAGAAAAATTAAGTTAAGCTATTTAAGTAATTAGCAACCATATTATAAGCTTGGATTTCAAAATTGGAAAATTAAAATTATGGTTTGTGTTTGAATTCAAAATAGGGGATTTGAGTTTAATAAAATCTTGATAAAACATGAATAAAAAAATAGGGTTACCCCTAGGGTTTTAGAATGATTTAGAGGGAAGAATGTTTGGTGATTTTTTTATGGTTCCCAAAAGGTACTGATTTGAGAATTTGGTTTGGGAATTTAAAAGGTGAGTTGAGAATTATTGATTGATTTATTGGTTGGATTTAAAGCAACACTTTAATAAGTGAAAACAAGGAATAAAAGGGTTGTTTTTATTTGTTATTTTGGTTCCAAAGGTTGTAACAGAGCAAGTATGAAACCATGTTTGAAAAAGGTTTGAATTTGAGTTGTGAAAACAGGATAAAACAGATGGAAAACAAATGCAAACAATAAGTAAACATGATGACATGATGCATTGCTTGAAATAAAACAAGGAACAAAGCATTCTAGGGGTATTTTCATACTTGGGATGTTACAGCACACCGGATATTTGGGCGGAATATTCCGGCCCAAATTTCCGGCCCCCGGAATATCCGGACTTAATACCGGAAATTTCTGGTGTGGTTGGTCTGGGGCTATATAAGGGCGACGGGAGGGAGCAGTTCCAGGTTGCTTCCCTCCCCTCGCCCCCACTCGCCTCCAGCCGCCGCCGCCGCCTTCGAGACTTCCGGGAGGCACCTTCGCCTCCCCTCCTCGTCATCTACTCATCTTTTGCGGATCAAGAGACCGCACGTCCGTTCCTGTTCATGGATCCCGGTATGTGTACGTTTTCTCCGCAATTTGGGATTGATTAGATGCGTTGTTCTCCTATCTAGTGTTCCTCATGGTTTAGCACGGTTCCTTGTTCACACACGTATCACCTATCCTCTAGGATTCATCTTTGTACTAGATTCCTCATTTTAGATTCATTCCAGGCCCAGATTCAGATCTGGATTCGAAAATTTCGCAGATCGGAAATTTCCGCCACAAGACCGGAATTTCCGCCCCCCGGAAATTTCCCTGAGGCCGGAATTTCCGCCCTGCGGAATTTCCGCATCCTTGACCGGAATTTCCGGCCTGTACTGAATCTCGAACAGTCATCTCCTTGCTTCATTTTCTCAAGTCGTGAGCCCCCGTTTTTTATTCTTGTTTGGTTTTCTTTGCATCTTTTTCTGCCTTCCTCGAAGATGGTTCAAGCTCTAGGCCCGGCAAGCTGCTCAGTACCCGCAAGCGCCTCCGCCACCTGACAGAAAATGAAGAGGAGACTTATGTTGAGGATAATGAGACTCGCCGGCGTGCGAGGGATGCTGAGAGAGATTATGAGCGTCAACGTGATGCTGACAGGGCTGCCCGCAAGGCCGGCAGACAGCAAGGCAAGGCCACTATCAACATGGGCACCATGTCCATTCTGGAGTTCAAGGCATGGAGGGCCAAGGCATGGTACACAGAGGGTCCTCAGGACCCTACCATTGATTCATGCTTTTGGCATGTTGAGCAGGAGACCCTATTCAAGCAGGTGTACACTGTGATGAGCAAGCCCGTGTGCCCCATGAAGGTGATCAACTTTGCTCATCTGGCTGCCAACCCCGCCTACTTCAACAACTCTGTTCAGCTAGCTGAGGTTCTTGGTCTGCGTCCGCTCATGGAGACTAGGTGCTTCTACAATACCACATTCATTCAGCAGTTCTATGCCACACTTGTCATTGATGATTCTGAAGAAATTGGGATGTCCTGGATGTCTGGCCCTCACTTGCTCACAGCCAACTTTCATGACTTTGCTTCTGAGCTTGGGTATCCTTTTTCTGGCCTCAACACTCCCCAGGGTCACCGCATGCATATTCACGGGGTTGAGTATGAGAAGAACAAGCTGGCTGAGTTGTATGGCTCCACAGGTGTGATTGGCTCGGCCAAAGGGCTGTATCCCATATATGACATCCTGCTGCGCTGTTCCGGGAGTCTATTGCCCCAAGTGGTGGCAATAATGATGCTATCCGTGGTGGCTTGGTCAACCTCATGCACCACGCCTTCTTGACCTTCACTGAGAGCGACATGACTGACATGGAGGCCCACAAGATTGATGTGATGGATTTCATCTTCCATGAGATCCACTTTGCTCTCTTCCACCGCAAAGTGCCTCCATATGCTCCCTATATTATGAAGCTCATCAAGGCCTGCTATCCCGCAGCACTTCGTAAGGACCTTGAGCTTGACTGTGAGGAGCACAAGGACGTCACCCTGTACAAGAAGGCTGCCCACACTCAGCAGGCTGCACATGATGTGGGTGCCACAGGTCAAGGCCACCGTGATCCTCGCATGCGTCCTCCTCCTCCTGGCAAGAAGAAGCGCTCTTGGCTTGTTCGCGCAATTGAGAAGGTGATGTGCATGAACGTGTGCCTCCACAAGGAGAACTACAGCGCCTATGTGGAGCCAGAGGGCTACAGCATCCTCGAGAACCAGCATCACATCATGACTTCTCTTGGTGCCCCCAATGTGCCACCACTTCCTCCTCCCAGGATTGCCTACAAGAACTGGAACAACCGCGACGTTGACTGGGACATCGGTGTGGATGATGATGAGGACATGGAGGATGTCACTGAGGATGAAGCAGAAGAGGAAGAAGAGGACACCCAGGCCTAGAGTTTGCTCCATGGGACGTATGATGGAGGGATAATAACCCGGTAGGCCAACTCCAAGGTATAACCCGGCCCAAAGGACGCTGCGCAAGATCCGGCTAAGGATAAAGAAACTTCTGGAAGGCCCAAGTTTGTAGGCCTCGTAACCCGGATTGTGGGTTACGGTAAAGGAAAGTTAGAGTTTGTATGCGGTGTCCGGGTAGGATTCAGGGTGCGCCTTGGAGAGTAAGCCAGGGGGTACGGGTGCTTTATAAACCGACCCCTAGGTCTAGTTGAGAGGAATCTAAGAACCCTAGTAGTACCGTTTGATATCGAGCATCTAGTGTATACGAGAGATCGAGTTAATATATTGAGATCGGAGACTCGGCGACTTGATTGCCGGCTACCAGATCGAGTTCCATCATGTTTTCCTCTGAGCTAAACCCTCTCCCAAACGCCTGTGTCGTCTTGCCCCAAGATCAGTTACCCCCGGTAACGTCTGCCGTGATAATCCCACGACAGTTGGCGCCCACCGTGGGGCCTGCGTCCAAAGGTGTTTACATCACGGGAGAAGCTCGGAAGAACATGGAGAATCTTGTCGTCGGCGAGATCTACATCGACCACGAAGGGGAGAAGATGGTGGACGATTCCGGCTGGGAGCCAGAGTCGGATCACCTTGCATCCGGGTCCATTGTGACGATCGGCCAGATCAGCCTCTTCATCGGTATGGTACGTACGTCTGATTCAGAAGGACAATATCATGTGCATACTATAGGAACTTCTAGTAGGGACAAAAAGATACTCAAGCAAGCTGTGAACTCGGTTTCCTCGGCTGTTCCGGGATACCTGAGATGGGCGGAACAAGAGATAACGTGGAGCAGAAGAGATCACCCGGAAAGAATAGAGCACCCATGAGTCTTAGCATTGGTAGTCGCACCACAGGTTAATGGATACGAGTTAAAAAGGGTCCTGATGGACGGTGGAAGTAGCATCAATATCTTGTACTGGGAAACTTTTTCACGCATGGGTCTTAGAGAGTCCCAGCTACAGAAAAGCTCAACAATTTTTCATGGAATAGTGCCGGGTCACTCGGCATGTCCTGAGGGGAAAATCGCATTGGAGGTGGCTTTCGGAGAATCAGCGGATAATTATCGAGTCGAGTGGCTCACATTCGAGGTGGTCAAATTGCGCAGTCCTTATCACGCACTATTTGGAAGACCGGCTTACGCCAAATTCATGGCCAGGCCGTGTTATGTGTATTTGCAGCTGAAGATTCCGGGTCCTAAGCAGACCATCACCATACATGGAAGCCAGGATATAGCAGCCGAGTGCGACGAAGGAGATTCGGTAATGGCCGAGCAAGCTTGCAGAAAAGAAGAACTCAAGTATTATCGGTCTCAAGTAGATCCAGATGATGGAACCGCATTGAAAAGGCCGAATACTGAGGACGAAAGAGCAAAATTCAAGGCAGCACAGGACACCAAGATGGTGGATTTTGTCGAAGGTGATCCCACTAAGCAATTTACTATAGGGTCTAACTTGGACAGCGAGCAGGAGAAGGCACTTGTGGAGTTTATTCGTTCGAACGCGGACGTATTCGCCTGGACACCTAGCGACATGCCGGGTATCCCTACAGAATTGGCAGAGCACAGTTTACATGTAGATCCCAAGTCCAGGCCTGTGAAGCAAGGCTTGAGGAAGATGAATGAGGAAAGAAGGAAAGCTATAGGTGAAGAAATTGCTCGACTATTAACAGCCGGCTTCATCATGGAAGTGTTTCACCCGGATTGGTTAGCAAATCCGGTGCTGGTGATGAAGAAGACCAATGAGTGGAGGATGTGCATTGACTTTACGAGTCTCAACAAGAATTGCCCAAAAGATCCGTTCGCATTACCAAGGATAGATCAGATCATAGATGCAGTAGCTGGGAGCGACCTATTATGCTTTCTGGACGCTTATTCCGGATATCATCAGATTAAACTCAAGAGGGAGGATTGGGAGAAAACATCGTTTATAACCCCTTTTGGGGCCTTCTGTTACAAAACCATGACATTTGGGCTGAAGAATGCTGGCGCAACTTATCAACGGTGTATTCAGAAGTGCTTCGAAGACCAAATTGGACGCAATGTCCATGCTTATGTGGATGATGTGGTTATCAAGACCAGGAAGGCAGAAACATTTATTGACGATCTGAAGGAAACGTTCAAGAACTTAAGGAGGTATCAGATGAAGCTTAACCCAACAAAGTGCGTATTTGGAGTCCCAGCCGGGAAATTACTTGGCTTTATCGTTTCCGAGAGAGGAATTGAGGCAAACCCGGACAAAATCAAAGCTATCCAAGGTCTGAAAAAACCGGAAAATTTGAAGCATGTTCAAAAGCTCACGGGCTGCGTAGCAGCCTTGAGCCGATTTATATCAAGACTCGGAGAAAAGGCATACCCTTATACCGGCTCTTGAGGAAATCCGATAAGTTTGTATGGGATCAAGAGGCGGATGAGGCGTTCGAGGCACTAAAGAAGCAGCTATCTGAGGCACCAGTGCTAGCGGCCCCGGGTCCTAAAGAGCCTATGTTGCTATATGTGGCAGCTGGCCCCCGAGCCGTCAGCGCAGTAGTGGTGGTGGAGCGTAAAGAACATGGGAAGGGTTATCCAGTCCAGAGACCGGTTTATTATGTCAGTGAAGTATTATCAGAGGCAAAGCAGCGCTATCCGCATTGGCAAAAACTGGTTTTTGGGGTCTTTATGGCCAGTCGGAAACTGAAGCCATATTTCCAGGAACACCCCATAACCGTGGTTAGCTCAATACCAATGTCGGATATCATTAGAAACTCGGATGCAACCGGAAGAATAGCCAAATGGGCGATAGAAATGGGGGATTATCACATCAGCTACGAGCCCAGGTCAGCAATCAAATCTCAGGCTTTGGTTGATTTCGTTAATGATTGGACACACACAGGCATGACTACCACGGTTCCAAACTCCGAGTCATGGACCATGCACTTCGATGGATCAAAGCAGTATGAGGGGTCAGGAGCTGGGGTACTGTTAACATCACCCAAAGGATACAAATTGAGTTACGTACTACAAATTCACTTTGACTGTTCCAATAACGTGGCCGAGTATGAGGCCCTATTGCATGGCTTAAAGGTAGCCAAGGAGATGAACATCAAGAGGATACGATGCTTCGGAGATTCAGACCTTGTGGTACAGCAGGTGTCAGGAACTTGGGATAGAAAGGACGCGACTATGGCAGCATACCGCAGGGAAGTTGACAGGGTTGTAGGATGTTTTTCCGGGTATGAGGTGGAGCATATAGATAGAAGGAAGAATGAGGCAGCCGACGCCCTCGCTAGACTCGGCTCGCGCAGAGAACCGGTCCCACCCAACGTTTTCCTGGACGAGTTATGGCGACCATCAGTTAAAACCGAGTCAGAGGAGGAATTGGCCAGTCAAGACCCGGAGTTAGGACTCGTGGCCACTGTACGCGCTATTCCAGAGTGGACAGAACCATTTTTGGCCTACCTATCACGAGGCGAATTACCACAGCAAGAAGTGTTAGCAAGGCAAATTTTGCGGCGAGCAAAGGGATATTCTATCATCAACGGGGAGTTATACAAGAGAAGCACCGCGGGGGTCTTTTTGTGTTGCGTGTCACCAGAAGAAGGACGGCAGATCCTCAAGGAAATCCATGAAGGCGATTGCGGGCATCATGCATCCACAAGATCCCTTGTGGCCAAGGCTTATCGACACGGATTTTTCTGGCTCACGGCTCTAGCAGATGCGGAACGACTAGTAGAAAGGTGTGACGGATGTCAAAGGTACGCTCGCCAAACCCATGTGTCGGCTATGGAATTACGGACCATCCCGTTAACTTGGCCGTTCGCTGTCTGGGGGATGGACATGGTTGGCCCCTTTCATATGTCACCTTGCAAGAAGACACATCTTTTAGTGGCTATTGATAAGTTTACCAAGTGGGTTGAGGTTATGCCAGTTACTAATTGTGAAGCAGCTACATCGGTCAAGTTCCTGAAAAGAATTATCTACCGGTTTGGGTACCCCCACAGCATAATTACCGACAATGGAACCAACATGTCCCTTGGTGAGATGGAAAAGTTCTGTGGCAACAATGGAATCCGGCTTGATGTAGCATCAGTGGCTCATCCACAGGCCAACGGGCAAGTGGAGAGAGCAAACCAAGAATTGCTCCGCGGATTGAAACCACGATTACGAGTCCCCTGTATCAGGGCTGCTGGCGCATGGGTCGAAGAGCTTCCTTCCGTGGTTTGGGGTATCAACACTACACCTAACAGATCCACTCAAATGACACCCTTCTTCATGGTCTATGGTGCGGAAGCAGTGTTACCGAGTGACATTATCCATGATTCACCACGAGTAGCCGCCTACGTTGAAGTGGAGAACGAAAAGACCCGGCAGGACGCCGTAGATATGTTAGAAGAGCAAAGGGAACAAGCCCTGGAGAGATCAGCCATTTATCAGCAAGGTTTACGGAGGTATCATAGCCGGCGCGTGAGAACCCGAGTCTTCCAGGATGGAGACCTGGTTCTGCGCCTGGTACAGTCAAACGAAGGAAAACACAAATTATCACCGCCATGGGAAGGACCGTTTATCATAAGCCGGAATCTGCATAATGGATCATATTACTTGGTAGATGCAAGGGAGGAGTCGGCTACAGTTAACGACACCGCTCACACCACTTCATCTATGCAAGAAAGAGACAGGCCATGGAACGTGGCTCAGCTACGTCCATATTATACTTAGTAAAGACTATATTGGCAAGAGGAATTGCACGATGTAACAGGCAGCAGGTTTCAGACGTACTCTTTTCCTATCCAGGGTACCCTTGGGAACTGGATGGGTTTTTAATGAGGCGGCTTGCTGACCTAACTTTTTCATATCAAGTAAAGAGATGGTTATTCTTATGTTCTTCAGTCCCAGTACGTTGCATATATTCAGGTCTTGGGGGCTGATTGCTTGAATAGCACAGTTGCAAACTCAAAAGACCCGGCCTTGATGCCTATGAGTTATGAGGGCCGATTACTCGCAAACGAGTACGGCTGCAATCTCATAACCGGACAAAGGAGCCAAATTTTCTTGACTTTTCTTACTTAAGCTCGATGTGACTCGCACTAAAATGGCATGATTTGCTCGCTTACGATTACAATCAGCCACGAAGCCCAATGGGACTTGGTTGACCCTGTCTTCGTACAGATGTAACAACATGATATCCATGCGAAAGCCGGCTTATAGTACAAGATAGACAAAAGGGTCATCTAAACCACAAGTTATGCAGAGTACAGGGCTAATAGCCGGAAACTCAACGATTATTAAGCATAACTTCAGAACCTATGTGAAACGGCTCTGGACTTTTTGGATTTAGCAGCAAACAATGTGTTCTCCTTAAAAAATCACGTATCCCCAACCCAGAAATCCGGGTCTTGGGGACTCGGGATCTTGAGAAAGAGAAAAATTGCTTAGTTGTTCAAGCTCAAAAAGTCTAAACATCCGAGTCTTGGGGGCTTGGGGACTTCGAAGCAAGTCCGTTTGTCAACACCCATGAAACCCGGAAACCGAGCCTCACAAAAGGAGCAATAAAGAAAGTCGGATATCTAGTGCAAATGAGTTCAAAAGTGAATAAATTTAAAAGCCCCAAAGAGGAATAGAGTGTATCAAGACCTTAGCGTGCATTACAAAATGCCGGTAAATGATATCAAAGGTGCACAGGCGCACCATCCAAAAAAATAATTGTTTAAGCGGCACATCGGCCGACTGACGCATGAGAAGTGGCACGAAGGAACAGGTATCACTCGGCATCCTAAGCCCCGGCATCCATCTTCGCCTTACCCTTGCCGTCACTTGGGGTAGCAGCAGCACCCGGATCAGCAGTACCGGCTCGCGCAGGAGGAGGAACGACTGGTGTGGAGGTAGCGGGTGCAGAGTCGGCTTCAGCCTTCTTTTTAGCAGCCTCCTCCCTTAACTTAGCAGTTTCCTCCTTCCATCGGGCAAGCATGTCATACGGCTCGGGAAGATCCGATTTAATAGCTTCACCAGCAGCATCATAAGCAGGAACGAGGGAATCGACGTCTAAACCGTCAGCAATCACGCTGGCCGGGTAACGGACCTCCTTCTGGACGGCCTGGAAATCCTTCACGGAGAACTTGGACCCATCAAGCTTGTATTCCGGGAAACCGCCCATAAGCTTGGCAAGCTCGAGCTTAGGGAAGTAAGCCTTGGCAAGCGCAAGACCCCCGGTTACTCCAACCCGGCAGGACGAGCGTTTCCAGTGCCAAATCCACTCGGGGATAGTGGAGCAAGCGTCTAGCATTCTCTTCAGGTTGCCATGCCCTGTACCCGGCCACCGTATTTCTTGAAGGATCCATTTGGTTCCGGCGCATAGCTGCCGGATTACGCTCTTGATAGTTTTCAGCCTGGCAATGTCACCCTCGTCCGGCATCACTTCATCCGGACCTGCAGAAATGGAAACATAAGTCAGGAAATTCCGGCTATTTATCAAAAGAATGACCCGGGTGAAGAAGCGTACCAAGCAAAGCACGGTACGTATCAGCAATTTGAACAGAAAGGCTTGTCAGATCATCTTCTACTGAGTGAGCCCTCCTCCTATACTTCTTCATTATCGTCCTGCTCCTCCTGGCCTCAGCCTCGGCCGCCTCACGTAGAGCCACCTCCTTTTCAATGAGCTTGGCGGCCTTGGTCAGCTTCTCCTCAGATTGAGTCACGAAGGACTGCATGGATACAAGAAAGGATTAGCCGGGTAAAGGGGTAAGTTATCAGTCGCTTATATCGTAAAGTTCCAAGCAAATTGTGAATTAATTCACTCGGAACTTGGGGACTGGATAAGGACACAGGCAATATTAGTCGGATTTACCTCGTGTTTGGCTATTAAAGCCTCCAAAATGTTCTCTTCATTAGCCCTCAAAGCGCGCAGGGTTTCGAGCATCTGGGCAAACGTTAGGTCCTCGGGTCGGGCACCGGAAGAGCCGGCAGCCTGGTCACCTGATGGGGGAGCTCTCCCCGCCCTGGGAGTTGAGACCCGGATAGTCCGAATATCCGGGTTGGGAGAACCCATCCATGTGTCCAGAACCTCGATCTCCTCGTCTACCGGTTCGGATGACTCAGGAGACTCGGCGGCTTGTTCCTGGTTGTTCTCAGTGTCACCGCCGGTCGCGGCGTCTACGTTCTCAGTCGGCTCCTCTGTCTGACGGTTATCCACCTCCCGGTTATCCATCTCCACATTCTCCGGGTCACTAACGGTGGCTTGAGCACTAAAGAAAAATGGGAAGAGGCAGTTAGCAATGGTGATTGGAAATTGTCAGGTATCAAAGGACGTTATATAGCAAAAGCTTACCCAATATTTACGGTGTAATCCGGTGGGAGTTCACCGCTGGAAGCAGACGAAGTTGTCAAAGGAACCGTTAGCGGAACCCGGAATTGCCCGGCGCGTGGATGGTTAGGAGAGGGGTGGCGCTGAGGAGAATTGGAAGGACGAGGCGGAGGAGCACTGGCACGATGGACGGGGGAGGTGGAGATGCCCGGGTTAAGAGGATCCTCACTCGGGGAACTCCGAGTCACTCTGCGCTTGGCTGGAAGAGAATCCTTCAAGTACGACGAGTTCGATAATTGATGATTAAGTTGTCGCATGGTATCAAAGGAGTAAGGCTCAGAGGACATAGAAGAGAAAGGAACCTTGAACACTACCCCTCTGGCCTTCCTCTTGGCCCCAACTGGAGTTTCTTGATCAGATTCGGTAGCTTCCGGGTCGTCTTCGTTCTTCTCGTCTTCATCCTCCGGTCCTGCGAACCGAATATGTATCCATGGAAAAGTTAAATAGGAGGATAACGATGCAAGTAAGGGTAACACAAGATCCGGGTGAATACCTTCATCACCGTCAACCGGCTCGTCTTCGTCTTCCGGGTCTCCGGAAGGGGGGGAGGTCTCAACTGTCCAGAAAGGGTCACCGGCCTGGGACGGAAAGGTGAAAATAAGAGTTAGGAGTAAGTATCGAGTAAAGATGAAGAAATAAGCTTATGAACGTCGGGTCTTACCGCTGGGGCCGGGTTCTCCCGAGTAAACGGAGGTAACCCGGCAATGTTTTTTATCACTTCCAGCTTCTCCGTCAGGAAACCCTTGATGGTTTTGTTGGTATCCCCGGCTGCAAAGCTCTTGGTGGAATATCGGAGTGCATCTGTGGTGTGCCCCGAGTATTCGCACATCAACTTGGTGCGGATGGAATTAGGTTGGATACGGAAGTCAACCCAAGTTTTTACTAAGTTGAGCCCAAGAAGGCCTTGGGCTGAGAGAACGGCTAACTTAGCTAGCAAAGGTATGATTGCCTCCCTGTCTGAGTCAGGGGCGAAGGCATTGAAATTCTCGGAGGTATTGAGGAGGCCCTCCGAGTAACCCGGCAGTCTCTTCTCGCCGGGTGGAGAAGTGTCGTGGCAGTAGAAGAAGGATAGTTGCTAGTGTTTAACATGGGAGTTCAGATTAAGGGTTGGCATTGGGGAGTTTTTGCGGCGTTGGATGGATACCCCGCCGCAAGTGAGAAGTGCTCCATCACCGCTTTCGCGGCATGGCTTGCACTGGAAGAGTTCGGTAAAGAGAGTCAAACTTGGCGGAGTGCACAAGTATGACTCGGATAGGACAATGAAGTGAGTAATATTCTTTTTTTTTGCGGTGAAGTGAGTAATATTCAACATAGAGTTAGGCCCTATGTCAAATATCCTGAGGCTATAATGGCTCAGGACCTCACAGAAGAAAGGGTGACCCGGAGGACGGAATCCCCGGGTCACGTGCTCTACGAAACAGATTACCTCGCCATCGGTGGGTGTGGGCCGGGTCTCGTCACCCGGCGCCCTCCAGCGAATATCCTTCTGAGGGGGAAGGACCCCCAACTCGGCCAGCTCTTCCAGCTTGGCCTTTGTGACTGTGGATCGCCCCCAATTTGCAGATATGGATTGGGTTGCCTTCGCCTGGGCCGGCTGTTTCCCTTGCCTTTTGGGAGCCATGGGATCAACCTGCAAACACAAGGAAGAAAGATACAGGAAATAAGACTCGGGAATATTAGGTTATCCGGGCATGCACTTGGAGTATCAAGAAAGTATGAAGACCAAGAATTATCCGTGTATCACATCACGGAGTGGAGGTTGCGAGTTATCCGGGTATTAAGTACAACTCTAGAAATTATTGTTCACTTACGTATTGAAAAGTGTCTGAGGAAGACGGATGGTTGCCCATGTATCTACTGCAAGCAAAAGAGCCGGAAAAGGGGGATTTTCCGGGTGTCAATGATATGCGCGGAAAGTTGGGATGAAATGGATCTAGATTGGAAAACTTGCGAACGATTTTACGAAGAAATTGGTGATTAATAATGGTAGGAGGGTGGTGTGTGATCATCAAATAGGTTATTGAAGGAGCTGGCAAGCATCTAAACCATCTAATCCGGTGTGGCGGGAGAAACGGTCCGCGGGTTGACCAAGATCCAATCCAGGATGAATCATAAAATTGCAGGGCTAAATTAGCGAAAACAAGGAACTTACAGGGAGATACTGGAAGCGTAATGCGACGGCTGCGGGCGGCGTGGTCTGAATGCCCCTTTGCGGTTCTTGGAGAGCAGGACGAGGGCGCGGGAATGGAGCTTGGTGGCGGCGCGGATGGCTTGAGAACGAACACGGCCGGTGGTGGCTTTGTTCCGGTGGCGAGCCCTAGATTTTTGCGGTGGCATTGCGAGAACGCAAGGTGTGAGGAAGGAAAGGATAAGTTGGAGTGAGGCGTCGGGTTCTAGGTTACCCTTTGAGCACTATTTATAAGGTGAGGATGAACCTATTCTAACGGCCAGAAGCCAGAAATTATGGAGTAATGGTTATCCATGCGGATTTTGCGAGATATGTTTCAGGTATTGAGCGAGGTATCCGGGCGAAAAAGAGAAAGAAATCCACTCCGTGAAATCAGGGTTAATTATCGAGTAAAAGTATAGAATCTTGACGTTTTTATCAGGGCTTTGACCCGGAAATCTGAGCAGTGTGCTTGGAGGGAAACCGGGTTACTATATGGCCACCATGGAGTTAGGCCTAGCTATCTGTCATAGCACCTTAACCCGGCCTCCGTACACTTGTGCGTTTGATATCTTTGCAGGGAATAGCAAGCGCTTCAAGGAAGGATCCGTGAAGCCCAAGCTATTCTGGGGACTACTGATGGAGGGATAATAACCCGGTAGGCCAACTCCAAGGTATAACCCGGCCCAAAGGACGCTGCGCAAGATCCGGCTAAGGATAAAGAAACTTCTGGAAGGCCCAAGTTTGTAGGCCTCGTAACCCGGATTGTGGGTTACGGTAAAGGAAAGTTAGAGTTTGTATGCGGTGTCCGGGTAGGATTCAGGGTGCGCCTTGGAGAGTAAGCCAGGGGGTACGGGTGCTTTATAAACCGACCCCTAGGTCTAGTTGAGAGGAATCTAAGAACCCTAGTAGTACCGTTTGATATCGAGCATCTAGTGTATACGAGAGATCGAGTTAATATATTGAGATCGGAGACTCGGTGACTTGATTGCCGGCTACCAGATCGAGTTCCATCATGTTTTCCTCTGAGCTAAACCCTCTCCCAAACGCCTGTGTCGTCTTGCCCCAAGATCAGTTACCCCCGGTAACGTCTGCCGTGATAATCCCACGACAACGTAGCTCTCTCTTTTCTCTTTTTGGTATCCTGATGCCAAAGGGGGAGAAGATCTAGATGATCGCGGGCATTTGCTTGGGAGGGTGTTGTTCTTCATTTGCCTTTTTTTTCTATCATTTCGTGCGTCTTTTCGAACTTCGTCCTATCGTACTCGTTATTCGTTGGTGAACTGTTATTATTAGGAGGCATGTCTCCTATATATACTATATGTGATGTTTCCGTATCTTGCATTGTTAGTTTACTTCCCCGTAAATACCCGTGTTGTCATCATTCACCAAAAAGGGGGAGATTGAAAGCTCATGATCCCTCTAATGATTTTGGTGATGATGATAACACGGATATATCCTATCTAACAATGTTGTTTAGACTGTGCAGCTAATATCTCAGATGATCATTGTTATATTCTCATCAAAAGATCAAAGAGAAGAACTATATTCTGGAATTACTGCCACCGGATTTTTCAGTATGCAGGCCGGAAATTCCGGAACTTAAAGGGCGGATTATCCGGCCCCCACACCGGAATTTTCTGGCCCCCTTCCTGGCACTCACGAAAACGACTAAGTACTTTTCTGCCCGCGCACAGAAGCCAGGGCGGAAATTTGCCCCGGAAATTTCCGGTGCAAAAATCCTGCCCTCTCGGACTTAGCAGAAATTGGATCATTACAAGTTGCCCGCGCACAGAGATGGGGGCGGAAATTCTGTTCGGAAATTTCCGGGCCCGGACATTTCAATTATCCACCCCCGGATATTTCAATATTCCGGTCATCAAGTCCTTAGCAATTTTTCCATCGTTGGTTGATGCCCGCGCACAGAAGGTGGGGCGGAAATTTGCCCCGGAAATTTCCGGAGCAAATATCCGGCCCCTGGTCCTTAGCAGTTTTTCATCAACAAGTTGATGCCTGTGCACAGAGATGGGGGCGGAGTATCGGGGCGGAATTTTCCGCCCCCGGATATTTCAAATATGCGCCCCCCCGGAGAATTCAAATTTCCGGCCAAGACACACCGGAAATTTCCGGCCTTTACACCGGAATATTCCGGTCCCGCAGGACTGCAACGGTCAGATTTTGGAGGAGCCTATAAATAGTTGTCTTCTTCCTCTAGATAGGTAGCTCGTCCATTCCTCTCTCTCCTCCATTGTTGTAGAGCTCAAAACGCCCCGATCTCCCTCCTCCTACCAAACTCGATGCCCTTCAAGGATCTCATGGAGGAGGACTAGATCTACCTTTCCACCAAGCCAAAGCGTGTGTACCCACACCACAACTCTTGGGATCTTGTAATATCTTGGTTGCTTTGTCATCCAAGGGAAACCCTAGTGCTTGTAGCTTCCACCTTGTAGCAAGAAGCTTCGATTGTTGAGAGCCTCCATCTCACTTGTGGAGTAGCCTCAACCCCTTGTAAAGGTTTGGTCAACGCCTTCAAGTCGACCTCATAGTGGAAACGAGAATCTCCCTCACCGGAGAAGCTCAAGGAGAACAAGGTGTGCACATCCGTGCTATTGAGGAGCGCCTAGGTGGCTCCCCACCTCTCCAACGTAGACGTACTTCTTTCAAGAAGGAACTACGGGAAACATATCCTTGTCTCCGTGTTTTTCACTTGTTGTTATCTTGTACCGTTCCTTTATTTCCGCTGCTACTTGCTTCGTACCACCTAGGGTGTTCACTTAGTTGCACATTTAGGTAATCAAGCATTTACTTTCTTAAAGCCCCCATTAAAAGTGAAAAAGAAGTAAAATTTGTAGGTCACCTATTCACCCCCCCTCTAGTTGACCATATTGCACTTTCAACTACATGGTACTAGCACGAGAAGGAATGGGCCAGTGCGTGAGGGTGCGCACAACGCGAGCGCTGCGAGTGCTACGGCTAGGAAGCGCGTGAACAAAAAGAAGAAGAAGCGTCTGCGCCCGACTGAGGTGGATCATGCGGGAGGGAGCCATCGTGGGCTCCTTCCAGCATTGACCTCGACCACCCCTACGGGAGCTCCGAGCGACCTAACCCAGGAGGGGTTGGGCGCACCACGCCCTCAGGCAGAGGGTGGGGAAAGCTCCCCGTCAAGGGTTACGTGCTTCAACTGTGGCAAGACGGGGCATTTCCGGGCTGACTGCACTTCTCCGGAGTGCTGCTTGCGGTGTGGAGATCCAGGGCACCGGTTGGGATCATGCGCTGCGCCGTTGGCCCCACCACACTGCCCCCGCCTCGAGCTCCTCGGGCACGACGTTGAGTCGATTTTCTACTACATTGACTTAGGAGGAGTGCCGATGGTGGTTCCACAGAACCTCGCGATGGTGACCGTCCTACCTGAGCAGCTCCCCCCGTCCTCGGCGACCCTGGCCGTGGAGACCCTGCGTGAGGAGTTGGCTCAGATTATGCCAGGTCACGAGTGGCAGGTGCGCGCGATCTCCTCTACGAAGTTCGCTGTGGTGTGCCCCTCTGCCAAGATGCTCCGCCTGTGCTCCATGGGATCCACTTTCATGCTTCCCACCAACAAGATCCAAGTCTCTATCAAGGCTTCGACTGCTGTTACAGAGAGATCCGCCTTGGCCTCCACGCGGATTCGTATCTTTGGGCTTCCTGACGAGGCCAAGATGGAGGAGGTTCTAGCGTTGGTCGCTAAGCCTCTTGGCCTATGCGTGGAGGTTGACCACAGCTCGCTTGTCGGCTCCGACGCGGTTCGCATCCGAGTCCTCTCACCTGAGCCGGAGCAGCTCCCTGGCCTGTTACCACCGTTCTACTTCGGCGGCCGCGGCGGCAACCGGGGAGCGATCCTACGTGTGGAGCTCGACACGGAGACTCCTGGGCCCCTCCCAGCCCCCTGCTACTGATGGTGGACCCTTTGGGGGACGGGGACTACTCTTAGGAGGACTCTTCGAGCGATGAAGATGACGCTCAGGGGGTGACGGGCCCTATCCTGCCGCAGACGCCACTTCACCCCCGGCCCCCCACCCGCTGTGTCGGAGGACGCCCCTGCCCCGACTCAGGCGTCCGCACAGAGGAGCACGGAGACAGCGCCAAGTGCCCCAACGAGGCTGGCTGACGCGCCCATCTCTCAGTACGGCTCCAACTTCGGCCTTTCGGGCTTGGATGCTATACTCTGGGCTTGGCCTTGGCCGCACAGGAGGAGGAGGACTACGAGAGCGTTGGCCTGGAGGTACTCCCCCTCGTCTTCTCGCTTTGGGGGAGCACTGTGCTACACCCTCTCGCCAGGCTCTCAGGGATCCTCTCCCACCTCGCCAGCGACCTCACCGACGATGGTGCCCGCGACTCCAACCACTAGAGCCAGGGAGCAGGTCACGGTCGTCCCCGACACCCCCGTGACCAGCTGCCAGGAGCCTATTCAGCGCCGCCCCAGACAGCTGCCTCAGCCGTCCCGCCACAGTGCCCGCCTGGCTCGCGCCAGGAGGGACCTGGTGGGACCTGTCCCTACGGTGGCGGAGCAGGCGATGCAGTTGACCGCGTCGCGCCGAGAGACCTCAGGTACGATGAACCCCTCCCCCATCCCTCACTCCCCTACATCGGGTTCTAGATTCTCTGTTCTCGATGAGGTCCCCTTGGACCATTTGGCCCAAGTTGCTGCTGGCTGTGGCGTGGTGTTTCGAGGAGAGAAAGGTCCACGCCTTGAGCAGATTGCTACTATTAAGGCTAAAGAAATCTACGAGGGGGCCCTTGCCGCCGCACGAGCTCAGGCGGAGCTTGTGAGGTCGGCGGCCCCTCGTCGGAGTCTTCGGTGCAGGCGGCATCGGCTCCGAGTAGCGACCCTAGGTGGCGCCTAGTGGGACGGAGGTCCCTTCCACGGTTGCCCAGCCAGGGCGACCACGTGGGAGACCTCCCAAGGTCTCCAAGGCACCGTCCCGGCCCTCGACCTCTGGTAGGGTCCCATCGGTCCCCCGTAAGGGGACGACTCCCGATATGTTATCCCAATGAATCTCCCTATAAGAGCGTTCATTTGGAACATGAGGGGGTTTGGTCGGGAGGGCTCGTCTAAGAAACTGAGCGAGTACATTCGCCGCGACGAGGCTAACATCGTGGGGATTCAGGAGACGATTAGACAGGATTTCTCCATCCACGAGCTACAACGTCTTAGCCCCTGCAAGTTTGCCTGGCAATGGTTGCCGGCGACTGGACACTCAGGGGCCATCCTCCTTGGGGCCAAGGAGGAGACCTTTGAGGTCGATAACATGGACCGCGGGGAGTTCTTCGTAAGTATGCTACTTACCCATAGACGCTCCTCCCTGCAGTGGGAGGTGATTATCGTCTATGGCCCGGCGGACCACAGTAGATCGCACGCTTTCCTTGTCGAGCTGAACGACAAGGTGGCGTGTTGCTCTACTCCGGTTGTTATTGACGGGGACTTTAACCTCATTCGATCCCCGGATGACAAAAGCTCGGCGAATGTGGTTACTCGGCGGATGGAGATGTTTAACAAGTGCATTGCCGACCTTGCATTGAAGGAAATTAGGCGTGTGGGGGCTAGGTACACCTGGACTAATAATCGGACTGGCCCCATCCGGAGCGTGCTAGATCGGGTTTTTGTTTCCGTAGATTGGGAGCTGGCCTACCCTTTGTGCTCCTTGCGAGCTATGACTAGGGTGGGCTCGGATCACACTCCCTTGCTCTTGTCGTCGGGCGGGACGGCACCACCGAGACTGAACCGCTTCCATTTCGAAAACTTATGGTTGGAGAAACTGGGCTTCGTAGATACGGTGCAGGCGAAGTGGACTCTCGCTGTGGCCCATCCCCGCGCCTATTTAACGCGGTTGATGCCTGGCACCACTGCACCCAGTCGTCCCGCAAATTCATGCGGGGCTGGGGTGCTAACTTGGGTGCGGAGGTAAAAAAAAGTGAAAATTATCGCTACTAGAAGAGATCCAGGCCCTTGACCATACTGCAGACTCGACGGGTCTGACCGCAGATGAGTGGTTGCATCGCTATGCCCTGGAGGACTCCCTTATGGAGATCTACAAGGGTGAAGAGATCTTCTGGCGACAGCGTAGTCGCCAGAACTGGATCCTTAGGAGCGAGGCTAGTACGGCATACTTCCATGAGATCGCCAATGGGCGTCGGCGGAAATGCTCTATTCCTTGCCGTTGGGAGGGAGACCAACTCTTGGAGGCTCCAAGAGAGATCTCCACCCATATTTACTCCTTCTATAAGGAGTTATTTACCGCTGCCCCGCGCCAGGGGATTTCGTTAGCCCCAAACTTCTGGCCAATAGGGGCGCGGGTTTCCGCTGCGGAAAACACGAGCCTCACCCTTCCTTTCCTGGATGAGGAGGTCACCCGCACGGTTATGGAGATGAAGGCGAATTCGGCCTCGGGGCCGGATGGCCTTCCAGTTACCTTCTTCCAGAAATTCTGGGAGACTATCAAAGCGGTCATCATGCTGATGTTCCAATAATTCTACATTGGGACCTTGGTAATGGCGCGCCTCAACTTTGGCGTGATAACCCTGATCTCCAAGGTAGTGGGGGCCTCGGATATCCGCCAGTTTCGACCAATTACGGTCCTCAACGTCATACATAGGAGTTTTTCCAAAGTGTGTGCCGCTAGGATTGCCCCGATTCTGGAGCGCCTTACTCACCCGTTCCAATTCGCTTTCCTGAAGGACCGGCTCACCCATGATGGGATTCTGGCACTTCATGAAATTATCCATGAGGTGAAGACACACCACCAGAAGGGAGTTTTCCTTAAGCTGGATTTCCAAAAGACTTATGATCGCCTGGATTGGTCCTTCCTCCATTTGGTGTTAGAATGGCGAGGGCTGGATAACCGTATGATTTGCTGGATCATGCAATTGTTCATGAGCGGTAATACCGCCATTAACATTAACGGGGAAGTAGGCCCGTATTTTAGACCCACATGTGGGGTTAGACAAGGGGACCCTATCTCTCCCATGTTATTCAACCGGGCCGTGGATGTCCTCGCAGAGGTCTTGGAGCGAGCCAAAACCTCGGGCCATATTTTCGGAGTAGTGGGTCATCTCATCCCAAGCGGGGGTGTGACCCACCTCCAATATGCGTATTACACCATGATCATGGTAGAGGGGTCGGAACGAGACATTATCAACCTGAAATTCCTGCTCCTATGACTTGAGGCCATGTATGGCCTTAAGATCAACTTCGATAAAAGCAAAGTCATGATCATTGGGTACACGCCAGAGGATCAACAACGGATCGCAGACAGCCTGAATTGCCGTCTGGCCCAGTTCCCAATCACCTATCAGGGAATGCCTACCCGCGACTCTCGGATCCTCATCAGGGATCTCGACCCACTAGTAGAGCGGGTCAAGAGCAAGGCTGAACCTTGGCAGGGGAGATTCACCTCCAAGGGGAGCAAGTCCATCCTTATCGATTCTTGTCTCTCTAGCCTCCCAATGTATATGATGGGACTGTACTTACTACCGGAGGGCATTCACGCCAAGTTCGATAAAGAACTGTCCCGCTTCTTTTGGCAAGATGCGAAGGGACACCAGAAATATCACATGGTGAAGTGGGCTGACTTGTGCGCCCCCAAAGAGTTTGGGGGCATAAGGATCCTGGCCTCCCGACCAATGAATAAAGCACTGATGCTAAAATGGGTCTGGCGAATCTTGCGCGAGGACGGGGGGCTCTGGCTACACCTTATCAAGGCGAAAGAGGCTGCCCCATCCTAGCGTGTGAGAGGAAGGAAGGATCGTAATTTTGGCGAGCCATCCAGGCTATCAAGCATGAGATCTGGCTGGGGGTTTCCTTCTCCGCAGGCGACGGACGTATGACCCTCTTTTGGCTCGACCCTTGGTTGGGGGCTCGGCCGTTGTGGTACGAATTCCCGGAACTCTTTGCAATTTGTGCGGATCCGTCAGTCTTGGTTGAAAGTGCATTTCGTTTTCCCAGTGTTTTGTGTGTTAGTTAACAATACTAAGTACATTATTTATCGAGGTGTTTAGCGTGCAGGTGTTATACCTAACATCGGCATCGATCACCGAAAAGTCGGTGAAGATTGGCCTCAGAGTTTTGGGATAGAACTCAACCGGATTATTCGAACCGGATTATTCATCCTGGACCGGATATTCCGGTTGCTATTGAAGGTGCGCGAAATCTGCTAAGGACTGGAAGTTTTGCTCACAGAAGTGAACCGGATTATTTGGTCCGGATTATTCATCCTGGACCGGATATTCCGGTTGCTGCGCAAAACTGCTAAGGACTGGAAGCTTGGAGCTACTGGAGTCAACCGGATTATTTGGTCCGGATTATTCATCCTGGACCGGATATTCCGGTTGCTGCGAAAAATGGCTAAGGACTGGAAGCTTGGAGCTACTGGAGTCAACCGGATTATTTGTACCGGATTATTCCGGAACAACCGGATAATCCGGTACAGCTCTGCAGATCTGCGTGGAGCAAGCTGACCGGATATTCCAGTCCAAACATGGACCGGATATTCCGGTACCATTTTTCCTGCACAACGACTAGTTGTGAGGAGGGGCTATAAGTACCCCTCCTCTTCTTCCCCAAGATCTAGTTCTTCCCCTTAGCATTTATGAGCATTTAAGAACTCACCAAATCTCTCATAACTCCCAATCCCTCCACCCAATCTTGAAGATCTTTGGAGGATTGAAGGAGAAGGCCCCGATCTACATCTTCACCGAGCCGTTCTTCATTTCCCCCTCTCTAGCTTGAGGGATCTTGCCTAGGGTTTCCTCTTGTGGAGAACCTAGGCATCTTGTTTCTTGTTGGTGATTCAAGAAGAGTTGGGAGCCCCCAATTAAGTTGTGGGTGTGTGCCCCAAGTTGTTTGTAAAGGATTTGATCCCCGCCTCAAAGGGGTTCTATAGTGGAAGGTGAACTAGGCCTTTGTGGTGAAGTTCATCGGAGAATAGGGTGAGGCCTTAGTGGCGTTGAGTAGGCCTTTGTGGCGAGCTCACACCCCTCCAACGAGATGTACTCCCCTAAAAAGGAGGAACTCGGAAATACATCGTGTCTCCGTGTGCTTCCATCGTTTACCTCGTTCCTCCCTCTCTTTACTTACTTGTACTTGTTGCATTAATTGCTTTTCTTGTCATATAGGTAAATTCACCACTAGTTGCACTATCTAGAGAATTTACCTTCTTGTCAAGCCTTAACTTTGAGAAAAATTAAAATTGGTCGTAGCACCTATTCACCCCCCTCTAGGTGCCCATACTTTGCTTTCAATTGGTATCAGAGCCTCGGCTCTTCTATCGGGCTTAACCGCCTAAGAGTTTAAGTATGGGAGATGATGTGGTTGACACTCCATCCGATGTCAATGTGACCATGGATGATCTCAATGAATTGAGAACTTCATTGACCTCATCCATAGACACAAAATTTGATGAGTTGCGTCAATTCATGGCACAATTCCTCAAAGACAAAGGACCGGAGGTGGTCGACTCATCCCCTCCGGAACAAACGGAGGGTGCCAAGAAAGGAGTTGATGGTGAACCACTTAAAACTGCTTCCGCCGAACAATCCGCTAAGAAGGGTGCGGGTGGAAAGGAAGGATATCATGCCGTTGAAGGCCAATATTCTCCCTATCCCCCCGTGCCTTTTCCCCATATAATTCCTAGAGGAGATCCACCTAAAATTGATGCTTACTCTTTTCGTGAATGGCAATACTATATGGAAACTCACTTGAACTCTTCTTGTATAGATCTTTGGAGAATCACTCGTGACGGATACAAGCCATTTGATCCAAAGAATCTCACAAGAAGAGAGGTGGTAGATTGTCAACTCAATTACACCGCTTTATCCATCCTTCATCAAGCCGTGGGCCCCAATCACATGCCGCATCTTCAACACTTCTCCACCGCCAAAGAAACATGGGATGCACTTGTCATCATGTTTGTTGGGAATGATAGCATGCAAAGAAATCGCTATGACACCTTGACCAATGAGGCCGAAGGATTTTTCATGCGTGATGGAGAAGATCACGTTGACATGTATCGAAGACTCAAAACTCTTGCCACCGCTTTCTCTAATGCGGGTGCAACACATATTGATGATGCTTGGATCAAGAGGAAGTACATAATTGCCGTGATGCCTTTTGAGGGCACGGATATGAAGAGCATTCAAGGGAGACATGATTTCTCCACCATGACCTCTACCCAAGTCATGCAAGAATTGAGCTCCTACAAAGTACAAACCAAGAATGCTCTTGACAACCGTGCTAGGGCCATTGGAATGCATCAAGGAGCTTCCGTTGCTTTGAAGGCCAAGGCTTTGTCAAGAGAAGTTGAGAATCATGAAGATTGTGAAGAAGCATTGCCTCCATTGAAGGAACAAGACTATGATCCCGTTCTAAAGGATCTCATTGCTCTTACCGTGCAGAAGTTTTGGAACAATCCCCCCAAGGGCAAGAAATATGTTGAGTAGAAGACCAAGTCTCGTTATGGAGATGATGGGGCTCAAAAAGTGAGAACTTGCTTCAATTGCCAAGACAAGTATCACTTCATTGCGGAGTGCCCCTACAAGAATAGAGAGAACCATAGTGGCAAGCTCATTCTTAAGGACAAGTCCAAGGTTGAATACAAGAAACCTCATTTCAAGAGGAAACCCTTCAACAAGAAAACCCCCACCAAGTTTGTGCTCTTGACTCAAGAGGAGTATGATTCCGGGAGTGATGAAGAAGAAGAAACAACAAGTGAAGTGGCCGCTCTAGCTATTGCATCCACTCCATCTTCGTCATCCCTCTTTGAATCCCCCAATGAAGATCTCCCTCAACGCAATGCCAAGTGCTTAATGGCTAAGGCCACGGAGGTATCATCTTCTCCTATCTCTAAGACCCCTAGTGAACTAGAACATATTGCTAGTCTTAGAGAAGAAGAAGAAAGGGCCTCTTTGGACCATTTTATGTCTAACATGCAAGGGGAGACCAAGAAATACGTTGAGTATCTCATGAGGCAATTGGGAGAGGCACAAGAGGCCCTTGAGAAGAAAGGTGAAATTGAGCGAAGGGATGCGAATGAAATTGCATCTCTCTCTATGACTCTTGAGGAAGAGCATGATGGTAGAGTTTCTCTAGAGGATGAACTTGAATCTATTGAAACAACTCATAATGAACTTGTCTCTAAAGTAATTAAGGAACGTGATCTTGCTATTGCTAAATATAAGAAAGCTAAAAAGGATAAAGTCGAGTTTGGGGTTGGTCATGGTAAACTAACCGAGGAGTTTGAAAAGCTAACCAATGCTCACAAAGCTTTGGAAAGCCAACACTCATCCCTCAAAGAGTTGCATGAACAAATCCAAACTCAACTTACTCAATCTAACCATCCTAGCATTTCTACTTCTTCTTGTGATCATGCAAATATTATTGAGGAAAATGCTAGGTTGAAGGATGAGCTAGCAAGGCTCAAGGGCAAAAGCACTCTAGTCGAAAAGGTGGTGCTCGCCACCCCACAAGTGGTTGCCCCAAGCTCAAATGCGGTCATTACTAGACCACAATTGAGTGCTCCAAGGCAACAAGTGGGCAAGCAAGGTCTTGGCTATGTAGCCAAGAAAAGGAACAAGAAGAAGAAGAACAAGAAGAAGAACAAACATGGTGCTTCGGGTGGTATTTTCATTAGGGACAACACTACTCGTAGCACACCCGCACAAGCAAGCAATGTTGCCTCAAGTAGTAGTGTCATGAGGGACAACACTACTCGTATCACCTCCGCGGGAACTAACAACCCACACCATTTCTTATATGTTGATTATTATGGTGTTGTGCAAGCTAAATATGTTGGTCCAATTGAGGGGTTTATTGACTACACTATATGGGTCCCAAAGACCCTTGTTACTAACATAAAGGGACCCAACTCGGGTCCTAACTCTAGTCAATGATCTCTTGCAGGACTATGCTTCCGGTGGGACTAAATGGATTCTTGATAGTGGATGCACTAATCATATGACCGGAAGCAAAGAACTTGTGACGGAGTTGCGACCAAATGACATCCAAGCAACCGTCACCTATGGGGACTCGTCCAAGTCTAAGGTATCCGGGTTTGGCAAGGTTGTGGTGGCTCCCGATATCACTATCGTGAACGTCATGCTTGTCGAATCCCTTGGTTACAATTTACTTTCCGTCCGCTCTCTTAGTAAGATGGGTCTCTCCGTCTTCTTTGATGGTGATATTGTGGTCCTTTTGAGGAGCAAGACTCTTGACGTCGCTCACGTGGGACATGTTGAAAATGAGTTGTATGTGGTGGACTTTTCGAAGTCAACCAACACTCAAGCAATGTGTCTTTTCGGGAAGGCGGACTTGGGATGGTTATGGCATCGCCGCCTATCCCATGTCAACATGAGAACTTTGCAAAGTCTTCACAAAAGTGGCCTTATTGTTGGACTAAAAGAAAATGTTTCCTTTGCAAAGGATCGCGTTTGTAGGTCGTGTGTTGAAGGGAAGATGCATGACATTGTGCACAAGGCCAAGACTATTATTTCATCAAAGAGGATCTTGGAGCTACTCCATGTTGATCTCTTTGGTGCCGTGCCCGAGGCAAGTCTTGGCGGCAAAAAGTATTGCTTGGTGATTGTCGATGATTATTCAAGATACACTTGGGTTTATTTCTTCAAGTGCAAAAGTGAGACCCAACAAACCATCATCGACTTCTCCAACGAAGTGCAACGTCAACATAATGTGCAAATCATGGCTATTAGGAGTGATAATGGCTCGGAGTTCAAGAACTATACATTGAATGAATTTCTTAGTGAAGAAGGCATTCGTCACCAATACTCCGCCACTTACACTCCTCAACAAAATGGTGTTGCCGAAAGGAAGAATCGCACTCTCTTGGATATGGCAAGGACCATGTTGGCGGAGTACTCTTCTCCCCAATATTTATGGGCCGAGGCCATATCCACCGCATGCCACTCCTCCAACCGCCTCTACATCCGCAAAGGCTTGTGCAAGACCCCTTATGAGATCCTCACCGGCAACAAGCCCAACGTCTCCTACTTCCGAGTATTCGGTTGTAAGTGTTTCTATTTGATCAAGGGCGTTAGGTTGTCTAAATTTCAATCCAAAACTATTGAGGGTATATTTGTTGGTTACGGTGCCGAATCCCACACTTATAGAGTCTATGACAAGACTTCTCGTATTGTCATAGAATCTTGTAGTGTGGTTTTCGAGGAAAATGACGGCTCCCAAGTGGCACAATTTCATGTTTCAAATGTAGATGTTGAAATGCCTCAAGAAGCCATAGGAAGGATGGGTGTGGGATTTTTCCGCCCCATCGAGGGACACCTTATGGCGACTCGAGAAGGACTATGCTCTACTCAAGTGGAGCCCTCCTCTACATTTGAAGATCAAGCCAAGGAGCCAACTATTACACCTAACCAAGAACATATTCAAGACCCTCCTCTCATTGACCAAGTGACTCCGCAAGTCGTACCCACTCCTCTCATTAATGCGAGTCAAGGTCAAGGCCAAGATCAACCTTCTTCTTCATCCTCTCCGCAAGATGGAGCAAGTGTTGTAGATACTATTGTTGATGATGATGATGTTGATCAAGGCCAAATTGGTCAAGACGGGGACCCAAATGATCAAGATGATCAAGTGATCCCTCCTCGCAATAATGAGGAGATCGAAGCCCGTCGCATCAAAAGAATAAGAAGAGCTTTGAAGAAAATTGATGCCCAAGATGACAAGGTCTTGGAGGATGTTCAAACTAGAAGATCCACTAGAAGGCAATTGGCTCATTTTTGTGAGCATCAAGCTCAGATCTCTATGGTGGAGCCTAAGAAAGTGTATGAAGCTCTTGAGGACTCCGATTGGGTTGAAGCTATGCATGATGAGATCAATAACTTTGAGCGCAGCAAAGTTTGGAGATTGGTTGAGAAACCCAAGGATTGCCACAATGTTATTGGCACCAAGTGGATTTTCAAGAACAAGCAAGATGAGAATGGCATTGTCATTAGGAACAAGGCAAGATTGGTCGCTCAAGGTTACACCCAAGTTGAAGGCATTGACTTTGATGAAACCTACGCGCCCGTGGCTCGCCTTGAGTCCATCCATATCCTCCTTGCTTATGCATCCTCACATAATTTCAAATTGCAACAAATGGATGTGAAAAGTGCTTTCTTGAATGGTCCACTAAAAGAGGAGGTATATGTCAAGCAACCTCCGGGGTTCGAGAATCTCAACTTTCCTAACCACGTTTACAAACTTGACAAGGCTCTCTATGGTCTCAAACAAGCACCTCGTGCTTTGTATGAGCACCTTAGGGAGTTGTTAGATGATCGTGGTTTCGAAGTTGGGAAGATTGACCCCACTCTCTTCACCAAGAGAGTAAAGGGAGAGCTTTTCATATGCCAACTCTATGTGGACGATATCATCTTTGGCTCAACTAACCAAGCTTTCAATAATGAGTTCTCTAAGCTTATGACTGACAGGTTCGAGATGTCTATGATGGGTGAGCTTAAATTCTTCCTTGGTTTTGAGATCAAGCAATTGGCTCGTGGGACTTTCATTTCTCAAGCCAAGTATACCCAAGATATGATCAAGAGGTTTAACTTCCAAGATGCTAAGATCAAGACATCTCCTATGCAGGTCAAGTGTCATCTCTCTCGTAATCCAAAAGGGAGTAAGGATGTGGACCAAAAGCTTTATCGTTCTATGATTGGTTCTTTGCTCTATCTTTGTGCATCTAGGCCCGATATCGTTTTGAGTGTAGGTGTGTGTGCAAGGTATCAAGCGGCTCCTAAGGATTGCCATTTAATGGCGGTTCATAGGATCTTTCGTTATTTGGTTCATACCCCAAGATTTGGTTTGTGGTACCCAAAGGGGGCACAATTTTCTCTCAATGGATATACGGATTCCGATTGGGCGGGTGATCAAGATGATAGGAAGTCAACTTCCGGGGCTTGCCAATTTCTTGGTAGGTCCCTTGTAAGTTGGTCCTCGAAGAAACAAAATTGCATCTCTCTCTCCACCGCCGAGGCCGAGTATGTTGCCGCCGCAAGTGCATGCACTCAATTGTTATGGATGAGGCAAACTCTCAAGGAGTATGGAGTCCATTTGGATAAGGTGCCTCTTTTATGTGACAATGAAAGTGCCATCAAGATTGCTTACAACCCGGTGCAACACACAAGGACGAAGCACATTGAAATTCGCCACCACTTCATCCGTGATCACGTGGCAAGAGGGGATATTGCACTATCTTATGTGCCCACCAAGGACAATCTTGCGGATATTTTCACGAAACCACTTGATGATGCAAGATTCTTGTTCTTGAGGAATGAGCTAAATGTGATTGATTCAAGGAGCTTGACTTGACTATCTTGCACACACCCCTATAGATGAAACGTATTCGAGTTTAGGTGTAGGCATGGACATAGGGGGAGTGTTATCCTAATACATTGGATTCTCCCTCCCCCCATTATGCCCAAAGAAAAAATTCATTATGATCTCTCTTTTTCTAATGTTGAATTGTGAGCTTCAATGTCGAGAATTGGCAATGCACCCAAGATACATCTTCGCGGTTGCATACCATGATCTCTTACATGGTGGCCTAGGCCACCAACCTCTTCGTTTCGAAGAGTTGGATCTTAGTTGGGTTTTTCTACTTGTCATTTCATTGCATTTCGTGTGTTTTTCCCTTCTAAGTGGTTCTTCCTAGGAAAATCCCACTCAATTGGTATTTTATTTGGTTGTTTCTTGCTCTTGAGAGGGATAAGTACTAGTTTCAGTTTGTTGATCTATCCTAAGCCTTTCTCTCAAAAAGCCTTTCTTTTCTAAGCACTAGTGTCGTCCTTTGAAAACGAGGAAATTTCGAATCAGGAGGCAGTCGGAATTTCCGGTCCAGTTCTGGACCGGAATATCCGGCTGTACCGGAATATCCGGTTCGGCGCACATCATAAAGCCTGGAGCCCGACGGGGAGGGGCAGTTCTTGCCCTTTTCCCATCTACTCCTCTCCACCCCAAAACGCCGCCGCCGTGATTCTTGGCCTCCCGGGCCGTTTCCTCCGCGGGATCTTGGAGCTTTGGCCCGGATCTCGTTCCCCTCGTGATTTGGAACGTTTCTACCCAAGCATCTTTCTCCATGGACTCCGGTAATGTTCAAATCTTTTGAATCTTGGTGCTATAACCCTACCTATCCATGGATTTGCGTTTTTGTTGGCTATGCTTGGTAGAATTTGTTCCGGAGAGGTCCCTTTGCATGCTAGGAACGATAGATTAGATTCACTTGTGTGCAATCTTCGTTGAAATCTGAGATCTAGATTGATTTGGTGCTGTTCCGCAACCTACCGGAATATCCGGTCCACGACTGAACCGGAATATCCGGGTAACCGGAATATCCGGTTCAGTTTTGAACCGGAAAATCCGGCTATGTCCAGTACTGTTTTAGGGCAGCCCCAAATTTATCTTTCCCAGATTTCTACCTCGATTGTTTCCTGGAATCTTCTCTATTGTTTTTATGCATGATTGTTTCCGTTGTTTGACACTAGTGTACTCATCTTGTGCTATTCTTCTACTATCTTGGTTCACAGGTGATGAGGGTGAGAGGCACGTTCCTAAGCGCAAAAAGCAGGTTTCTGTCAGAAACAAGAGGAAGGCTCGGCTCAACTATAAGACCGACATTCCTGTTCCGGACTTCAATGAGCTCAGAAAGCAGGATGTCTATCTTTCTCCGCGTGTTGCAAATATTGATCCTCGGTTCTGGAATCTGGAGCAGTCCTATATCTATGCTGATATCTATTGTGACTACCGTTATCCTTGCCGTGCTATGCAGCCATTTGACTTTGCCGCTCTCAAGGCCAAGGAGGAATTTGCTGATGCAGCTAGTATTGTTGAGTGGTTTGGACTAGTGAAGCTTATGGAGACTCAGTGCAACTACAACACACAGCTTGTGATGCAGTTTATGTCCACTCTAGTGTTCAGTACTCAGGATATTGTGTGCCGCCTCAAGTGGATATCTGAGTCCACAGCGTGTGAAGCATCCTTCGAGAGGTTTGCCCGTCGCCTTGGATACTCTTACCGCGATCACCCTCCTCTTGGTCGCCGCGTCCATGAGGTTGATAGGCCGAGGAGGGAGGTGGCCATGGCTGAGCTGTATGCCCCTGGTTTCACCATTGGGGGACTTGAGGGACTTCTTCCACTTTATGATCAGCTGGTTCGCATTTTCAGATCCTTCCTTGTGCCGAGTGGAGGTAACAATGATGCTCTCACCACTCCTTTATGCAACCTTCTGATTCTGGCTAAGGAGTGCATGGAGGAAGAGGACCCGTCTGTCTCCTATACTGTGGATGTGATGGACATCATCTATCACGAGCTATACTCTGCTATGATTGGTGGCTACACCATTCCCTATGCTCCCTATATCATGATGCTCATCAAGTATGAGATGAGGAAGGAGTACACAGAGTTACCCATGGCTGAGCACAAGGTCAAGAAGCTGTATGTCAAGAGGAAGATGAAGACTGCTGCTGCTTCTCAGAGTGCTCCTTTTGAGGGTGGTTCCTCTATGGGAGGTCCTTCTTCTGGCTCTCAGTCTGCTCCCAGGGCGCCCGTTTCTGATATTAGCACTTTGCGCCACGTCAGGAAGCTCTCCTGGTTTCAGCGCAACGTGCTCTGCATGAAGGTGGATATTCACAAGGAGCAGTACAGGGCGTATCGCAGGGACACTGCCATGGCTAGCTCACAGCGGCAGATTCTCCACCACGTGAGTGGTGGCTCTGGTGATGTACCTGCTCCTATCGCTGCTCAGTCTTTCTCTGCTTGGTCTGCTGGGGATTTCACTCCTTGGGAGAGCATTGAGGCGGATCTCCGGTCTACTCAGGATACTGCTTCTGGAGCTCATGATGAGGATGATGATGAGGAGTCTGATGCTGAGCAGGAGTCTAGAGGCGAGTCGGATGCTTAGACCGTGTCTGGGACGTTAGATTAGCTATTTCCCTCCTTTTTGGTGTCTCGATGCCAAAGGGGGAGAAGTAGCTATTAGACTACGGGATTTGCATGGGTTCGGGCACAAGCATTTGCTTTTATCTTTCTTTGAGAGCTTGTGTCCATTTTAGTATCTTCGTTTGTCGTGTTCGTGAACTTATGTCGTCTATTGTCTCGTTTAAAACTATGTGTGTTATTGTGTGCGAGACTACGTTGGTTATCTATCGTATATGTTGAGGAGATTATCTATGGTTGTGCTTGGTTATTCTTGGATATATCATCTTCGCACAAGGTATATACTTCTTTTTTTACACTCAACATATTGGTGATATTGACTCATTGGCATGTTTACTACTTGTTGGAAATTTCTCCCTATACATCATTGCATCTATTTGCGTTTGAGGCAAACAAAAGATATGCATAGAGATAGGGGGAGATATTTCCATCTTGTTTCAAACATGATTCCTGTCAAGGTTTTATTGCAAATCTTAGTATTTTCATCTAACACCAAAAAGGGGGAGATTGAAAGTGCATTTCGTTTTCCCAGTGTTTTGTGTGTTTGTCGTGGGATAATCACGGCAGACGTTACCGGGGGTAACTGATCTTGGGGCAAGACGACACAGGCGTTTGGGAGAGGGTTTAGCTCAGAGGAAAACATGATGGAATTCGATCTGGTAGTCGGCAATCAAGTCGCCGAGTCTCCGATCTCAATATATTAACTCAACTCTCGTGTTACACTGGATACCCGATACCAAACGATATTGCTAGGGTTCTTAGATCTCTTCAGCTAAACCTAGGGGTCGGTTTATAAAGCACCCGTACCCCCTGGCTTACCCTCCAAGACGCACCCTGAATCCTACCCGGACATCGCATACAAACCCTAACTTTCCTTTACCGTAACCCACAATCCGGGTTACGAGGCCTACAAACTTGGGCCTTCCAGAAGTTTCTTTATCCTTAGCCGGATCTTGCGCAGCGTCCTTTGGGCCGGGTTACGCCTTGGAGTTGGCCTACCGGGTTATTATCCCTCCATCAGTAGTCCCCAGAATAGCTTGGGCTTCACGGATCCGTCCTTGAAGCGCCTGCTATTCCCTGAAAAAATATCACACGCACAAGTGTATGGAGGCCGGGTTAAGGTGCTTTGATAAATAGCTAGGCCTAACTCCATGGTGGCCATATAGTAACCCGGCTTTTCTCCAAGTACTTGGCTTAGCTCTCTAGGTCTAAACCTTGATAAAAAATGCCAAAAGCTCGTCTTACTTTACTCGATAATTAACCCTGATATCGCGGAAAATATCTCCTTCTTATTCCTGCCCGGATATTACGTTCAACACTTGAAGCATATCTCGAAAAATCCGCGCAGATGACCGTTATCCCAAAATTTCCGGATCCCGCCTGTTAGGATAGGTTTATCCACCCGCACCTTATAAATAGAGCCCAGAGGGTAACTTAGATCCTAACATTTCATTCCAACCTTCCCTTTGCTTCCTCATTCCCTGCGCTCCGCAATTCCACAAGAATTTCAAGCCGCCATCGTAGCAAGGCCGCCGTCGACCACGTTCATCCTTGAACGGCTCCGCGCCGCCGCCAAACTCTGCCACCGCGCCTTTATCCCGCTCATCAAGGGTTGTAGGGGGACATCCAGACCGCGACATCGACCGCCGCCACGTCAGATTCAAGCTCCTCCCAGTAAGTATTTGTTAAGATAGCTCCACAATTTTTCGATTTACCCTAGATTGGATCTAGGTCAACCTGCGAGCCGTTCTTCCTATTGCATCGGATTAGATCGATTTAACGCTCGCTAACTCCTTTAACCACCTGTTTGATGATTACACCTCATCTTCCTACCATTATTAATCACCAATTTCTTCGTAAAATCGTTCGCAAGTTTTACAATCTAGATCCATTTCACCTTAATTTTCCGCGCATAACATTAACACCCGGAAAACCCTCCTTTTCCGGCTGTTTTGCTTGCAGTAGATACATGGGCAACCATCTGTCTTCCCCAAATACTTTTCCATACGTAAGTGACCAATAATCTCCATAGTTGTACTTAATACCCGGATACCTCGCAATCTCCACTCCATGGCGTGATACCCGGATAGTTCTTAGTTTTCATACTTTCTTGATACCCCAGACTCGGATAATCCAATACTTCCGAGTCTTATTTCCTGTACCTTTTTTCCTTGTGTTTTGCAGGTTGATCCCATGGCTCCCAAGAGGCAAGGGAAACAGCCGGCCCAGGCGAAGACAACCCAATCCACATCCGCCAATTGGGGGCGATCCACTGTCACAAAGGCCAAGCTGGAAGAATTGGCCGAGTTGGGGGTCCTTCCCCCTCAAAAAGACATCCACTGGAGGGCGCCGGGTGACGAGACCCGGCCCACACCCGCCGACGGCGAGGTAATCTGTTTCCTAGAGCACGTGACCCGGGGATTCCACCCTCCGGGTCACCCTTTCTTTCGCGAGGTCCTGAGCCACTACGGCCTCCGGGTATTCGACATAGGGCCTAACTCTATGTTGAATATTACCCATTTCATTGTCCTATCCGAGTCATACTTGTGCACTCCGCCAAGTTTGACTCTCTTTATTGAACTTTTCCAGTGCAAGCCATGCCGCGAAAGCGGTGACGGAGCACTTCTCACTTGCGGCGGGGTATCCATCCAACGCTGCAAAAACTCCCCAATGCCAACCCTTAATCTGAACTCCCATGTTAAACACTGGCAACTATCCTTCTTCTACTGCCACGACACCTCTCCATCCGGCGAGAAGAGACTGCCGGGTTACTCGGAGGGCCTCCTCAATACCTCCGAGAATTTCAATGCTTTCGCCCCTGACTCAGACAGGGAGGCAATCATACCTTTGCTAGCTAAGTTAGCCGTTCTCTCAGCCCAAGGCCTTCTTGGGCTCAACTTAGTGAAAACTTGGGTCGACTTCCGGATCCAACCCAATTCTGTCCGCTCCAAATTGATGTGCGAATACTCGGGGCATACCACAGACGCCCTTCGATATTCCACCAAGAGCTTTGCAGCCGGGGATACCAACAAAACCATCAAGGGTTTTTTGACAGAGAAGCTGGAGGTGATAAAGAACATCGCCGGGTTACCTCCGTTTACTCGGGAAAACCTGGCCCCAGCGGTAAGAACCGATACTCATTAGTTTATTCCCTCATCTTGACTCGATACTGCTCCTAGTTCTTATTTTCATCTTTATGTCTCAGGCCAATGATCCTTTCTGGACAGTTGAAACCTCCCCCCCTTCCAGAGACCCGGAAGAAGAAGATGAGCCGGCTGACGGTGATGAAGGTATTTGCCCGGATCTTGTATTATTTTTACTTGCATCATCTTCCTCCTATTTAACTTTTTTCCACGAACACACACTCGGTTCGCAGGGCTGGAGGACGAAGGTGAGAATAACGAGGATGACCCGAAGGCTACCGAATCTGATCAAGAGGCAACAGTTGGAGCCAAGAGGAAGACCAGAGGGGCAGTGTCCAAGGTTCCTTTCTCTTCTATATCCTCTGAACCTTACTCCTTTGATGCCATGAGGCAACTTAACCATCAATTATCGAACTCGTCGTACTTGAAGGATTCTCTTCCAGCCAAGCGCAGAGTAACTCGGAGTTCCCCGGGTGAGGATCCCCTTAACCCGGGCATCTCTACCTCCCCCGTCCATCGTGCCAGTGTCCCTCCGCCTCGTCCTTCCAATTCTCCTCAGCGCCACCCTTCTCCTAACCATCCACGTGCCGGGCAATTCCGGGTTCCGCTATTGGTCCCTTTGACATCTTCGTCTGCTTCCAGCGGCGAACTCCCGCCGGATTACGCCGTAAATACCGGGTAAGTTTTTGCTATATGACATCCTTTGATACCTAACAATTTTCAATCACCATTGCTAACTGCCTCTTTTCATCTTTCTTTAGCGCTCAAGCCACCGTTAGTGACCCGGAGAATGTGGAGATGGATAACCGGGAGGCGGATAACCGTCAGACAGAGGAGCCGACATAGAACGTAGACGTCGCGACCGGCGGTGATACTGAGAACAACCAAGAACAAGCTGCCGGGTCTCCTGAGTCATCCGAACCAGTGGACGAGGAGATCGAGGTTCCGGACACTAGGATGGGTTCTCCCAACCCGGATACTCAGACTGTCCGGGTCTCGACTCCAAGGGCGAGGAGAGCTCCCCCATCCGACGACCAGGCTGCCGGCTCTTCCGGTGTCCGACCCGAGGACCTGACGTTTGCCCAGATGCTCGAAACCCTGCGCGCTTTGAGGGCTAATGAAGAAAACATCTTGGAGGCTTTAATAGCCAAACACGAGGTAAACCCGACTAATACTGCTTGTGTCCTTATCCAGTCCCCAAGTTCCGAGTGAATTAATTCACAATTTGCTTGGAACTTTACGATATAAGCGACTGATAACTTGCCCCTTTACCCGGCTAATCTTTCCTTGCATCCATGCAGTCCTTCGTGACTCAATCTGAGGAGAAACTGACCAAGGCCACCAAGCTCATTGAAAGGAGGTGGCTCTGCGTGAGGCGGCCGAGGCTGAGGCCAGGAGGAGCAGGACGATAATGAAGAAGTATAGGAGGAGGGCTCACACAGCAGAAGATGATCTAACGAGCCTTTCTGTTCAAATTGCTGATACGTATCGTGCTTTGCTTGGTATGTTTCTTCATCCGGGTTATCCTTTTGATAAATAGCCGGAGTTTCCTGACTCATGTTTCCATTTCTGCAGGTCCGGATGAAGTGATGCCGGACGAGGGTGACATTGCCAGGCTGAAAACTATCAAGAGCGTTATCCGGCAGCTATGCGCCGGAACCAAATGGATCCTTCAAGAAATACGGTGGCCGGGTAAAGGGCATGGCGACCTGAAGAGAATGCTAGACGCTTGATCCACTATCCCCGAGTGGATTTGGCACTGGAAACGCTCGTCCTGCCGGGTTGGAGTAACCCGGGGTCTTGCGCTTGCCAAGGCTTACTTCCCTAAGCTCGAGCTAGCCAAGCTTATGGGCAGTTTCCCGAAATACAAGCTTGATGGGTCCAAGTTCTCCATGAAGGATTTCCAGGCCGTCCAGAAGGAGGTCCGTTACCCGGCCAGCGTGATTGCTGACGGCTTAGATGTCGATTCCCTCGTTCCTGCGTATGATGCTACTGGTGAAGCGGTTCAGTCGGATCTTCCCGAGCCGTATGACATGCTGGCCCGATGGAAGGAGGAAGCTGCTAAGTTGAGGGAGGAGGCTGCCAAAAAGAAAGTTGAAGCCGATTCTGCACCCGCTACCTCCACACCAGTCGTTCCTCCTCCTGCGCGAGCCGGTACTACTGATCCGGGTGCTGCTGCTACCCCAAGTGATAGCAAGGGCAAGGCGAAGATGGACGCCGCGGCCTAGAACGCCGAGTGATACCTGATGCCTGATGCTACTTCATACGCGTTAGTTGATCGATGTGCCGTTAAAACGACTATTTTTGGATGGTGCGCCTGTGCACCTTTGGTACTATTTGCCGGAGTTTGTAATGCACTCTAAGTTCTTGATACACTTTGTGCTTCTTCTGATCGTTTAAATTTATCCACTTTTGAGTCAACTTGTTCTTGATATCCGACTTTCTTTACGACTCCTTTTGTGAGACTCGGTTTCCGAGTTTCGTGGGTGTTGACGAGTGGACTTGCTTCCAAGCCCCCAAGTCCCCAAGACTCGGATGTTTGAGTTTTTTGAGCCTTAGCAACTAAGCTACTTTTTCCTTTCCAAAATCCTGAATCGCCAAGACCCGGATTTCCGAGTCTGGGATATGTGGTCTTTTCGAAGAGAACGAGTTTTGTTGTTTGCTAAGCCCAAACCCAGAGCCGTTTCTCATAGGTAATGAAGTTATGCTTGATAATCATTGAGTTTCCAGCTATTAGCCTTATACTCTGCATAACTTGTGGTTTAGATGACCCTTTTGACAATCTTGTACTATAAGCCGGCTTTCGCGTGGATATCATGTTGTTACATCTATACGAAAACAGGGTCAGGCAAGTCCCATTGGGCTTCATGGCTGATTGTAATCGTAAGCGAGCAAATCATGCCACTTTTATTGCGAGTCACATCGAGCTTAAGTAAGAAAAGTCAAGAAAGTTTGGCTCCTTTGTCCGGTTATAAGATTGCAGACGTACTCGTTTGCGAGTAATCGGCCCTTATAACTCATAGGCATCAAGGTCGGGTCATTGAGTTTGCAACTGTGATATTCAAGCAATCAGCCCCCAAGACCTATATATATGCAACGTACTGAGATTAAGGAACATGAGAATAACCACTTCTTTTCTTGATATGAGAATGTTGGGTCAGCAAGCCGCCTCATTAAAAACCCATCCAGTCCCCAAGGGTACCCTGGATAGGAAAAGAGTACGTCTGAAATCTGCTGCCCGTTACATCGTGCAATTCCACTTGCCAATATAATCTTTACTAAGTATAATATGGACGTAGCTGAGCCACGTTCCATGGTCTGTCTCTTTCTTGCATAGATGAAGTGGTATGAGCGGTGTCATTAACTGTAGCCGACTCTTCCCTTGCATCTACCAAGTAATATGATCCGTTATGCAGATTCCGGCTTATGATAAACGGTCCTTCCTATGGCGGTGATAATTTGTGTTTTCCTTCGTTTGACTGTACCAGGCGCAGGACCAAGTCTCCTTCCTGGAATACCCGGGTTTTCACGCGCCGGCTATGATACCTCCGTAGATCTTGCTGATATATGGCTGATCTTTCCAGGGCTTGTTCCCTTTGCTCTTCTAACATATCTACGGCGTCCTGCCGGGTCTTCTCGTTCTCTACCTCGACGTAAACTGATACTCGAGGTGAATCATGAATAATATCACTCGGCAGCACTGCTTCCGCACCATAAACCATGAAGAATGGTGTCATCTGAGTAGATCTGTTAGGTGTAGTGTTGATACCCCAGACCACGGAAGGTAGTTCTTCGACCCATGCACCCGCAGCCCTAATGCAAGGGACTCGCAATCGTGGTTTTAGTCCACGAAGTAATTCTTGGTTTGCCCTCTCCACTTGTCCATTGGCCTGCGGATGAGCCACTGATGCTACGTCAAGTCGGATTCCATTGCTACCACAAAACCTTTCCATTGCGCCAAGGGACATGTTGGTTCCATTGTCGGTAATTATACTGTGGGGATACCCGAACCGATAGATAATTCTTTTCAGGAACTTGACTGCTGTAACTGCTTCACAGTTGGTGACTGGCATAACCTCAACCCACTTGGTAAACTTGTCAATAGCCACCAAAAGATGTGTCTTCTTGCAAGGTGACATGTGAAAGGGACCAACCATGTCCATACCCCAGACCGCGAACGGCCAAGTTAACGGAATAGTCCGTAATTCCATAGCCGGCACGTGGGTTTGACGTGCGTACCTTTGACATCCGTCACACCTTGCCACTAAGCGCTCCGCATCTGCTAGAGCCATGAGCCAGAAAAATCCGTGTCGATAAGCTTTGGCCACAAGGGATCTTGTGGACGCATGATGCCCACAATCACCTTCATGGATTTCCTTAAGAATCTGTCGGCCTTCTTCTGGTGCTACACAGCGCAAAAAGACTCATGCTGCACTTCTCTTGTATAACTCCCCATTGATGATCGAATATCCCTTTGCTCGCCGCAGAATTTGCCTTGCTAACACCTCTTGCTGTGGTAACTCGCCCCGTGATAGGTAGGCCAAAAACGGTTCTGTCCACTCGGGAATAGCATGTACAGTGGCCACGAGTCCTAAATCCGGGTCTTGATTTGCCAATTCCTCCTCTGACTCAGTTTTAACTGATGGTCGCCATAATTCGTCCAGGAAAACGTTAGGTGGAACCGGCTCTCTGCGCGAGCCGAGTCTAGCGAGGGCGTCGGCTGCCTCATTATTTCTTCTGTCTATATGCTCCACCTCGTACCCGGAAAAACATCCCGCAACCCTATCAACTTCCCTGCGGTATGCTGCCATAGTTGCGTCCTTTCTATCCCAAGTTCCTGACACCTGCTGTACCACAAGGTCCGAATCTCCAAAGCATCATATCCTCTTAATGTTCATCTCCTTGGCTACCTTTAAGCCATGCAATAGGGCCTCATACTCGGCCACGTTGTTGGAACAGTCAAAGTGAATTTGTAGTACGTAACTCAATTTGTCTCCTTTGGGTGATGTTAGCACCACTCCAGCTCCTGATCCCTCGTACCGCTTTGATCCATCGAAGTGCATAATCCATGACTCGGAGTTTGGAACCATGGTAGTCATGCCTGTGTGTGTCCAATCATTAACGAAATCAACCAAAGCTTGAGATTTGATTGCTGACCTGGGCTCGTAGCTGATGTGATAATCCCCCATTTCTATCGCCCATTTGGCTATCCTTCCGGTCGCATCCGAGTTTCTGATGATATCCGACATTGGTATTGAGCTAACCACTGTTATGGGGTGTTCCTGGAAATACGGCTTCAGTTTCCGGCTGGCCATAAAGACCCCGAAAACCAGCTTTTGCCAATACGGATAGCGCTGCTTTGCCTCTGATAATACCTCACTGACATAATAAACCGGCCTCTGGACTGGATAACCTTTCCCATCCTCTTTACGCTCCACAACCACTAATGCACTGACGGCTCGGGGCCAGCTGCCACGTATAGCAACATAGGCTCTTTAGGACCCGGGGCCGCTAGTACTGGTGCTTCAGATAACTGCTTCTTTAGTGCTTCGAACGCCTCATCCGCCTCTTGATCCCATACAAATTTGTCGGACTTCCTCAAGAGCCGGTACAAGGGTATTGCCTTTTCTCCGAGTCTTGATATAAAACGGCTCAAGGCTGCTACGCAGCCCGTGAGCTTTTGAACATGCTTCAAATTTTCCGGCTTTTTCAGACTTTGGATAGCTTTGATTTTGTCCGGGTTTGCTTCAATTCCTCTCTCGGAAACGATAAAGCCAAGTAATTTCCCGGCTGGAACTCCAAATACACACTTTGTCGGGTTAAGCTTCATCTGATACCTCCTTAAGTTCTTGAACGTTTCCTTCAGATCGTCGATAAATGTTTCTGCCTTCCTGGTCTTGATAACCACATCATCCACATAAGCATGGACGTTGCGTCCAATTTGGTCCTCGAAGCACTTCTGAATACACCGTTGATAAGTTGCACCAGCGTTCTTCAACCCAAATGTCATGGTTTTGTAACAAAAGGCCCCAAAAGGGGTTATAAACGATGTTTTCTCCCAATCCCCCCTCTTGAGTTTAATCTGATGATATCCGGAATAGGCGTCCAGAAAGCACAATAGGTCACTCCCAGCTACTGCATCTATGATCTGATCTATCCTTGGTAGTGCGAACGGGTCCTTTGGGCAATGCTTGTTGAGACTCGTAAAATCAATGCACATTCTCCACTCATTGGTCTTTTTCATCACTAGCACCGGATTTGCTAACCAATCCGGGTGAAATACTTCCATGATGAAGCCGGCTGTCAATAGCCGAGCAATTTCTTCACCTATAGCTTTCCTTCTTTCCTCATTCATCTTCCTCAAGCCCTGCTTCACAGGCCTGGACTTGGGATCAACATGCAAACTGTGCTCTGCCAACTCTGTAGGGATACCCGGCATGTCGCTAGGTGTCCAGGCGAATACGTCCGCATTCGAACGAATAAACTCCACAAGTGCCTTCTCCTGCTCGCTGTCCAAGTTAGATCCTATAGTAAATTGCTTAGTGGGGTCACCTTCGACAAAATCTATCATCTTGGTGTCCCGTGCTGCCTTGAATTTTGCTCTTTCGTCCTCAGTATTCGGCCTTTTCAATGTGGTTCCATCATCCGGATCTACTTGGGACCGGTAATACTTAAGTTCCTCTTTTCTGAAAGCTTGCTCGGCCATTACCGAATCTACTTCATCGCACTCGGCCGCTATATCCCGGCTTCCATGTATGGTGATGGTCTGCTTAGGACCCGGAATCTTCAGCTGCAAATACACATAACACGGCCTAGCCATGAACTTGGCGTAAGCCGGTCTTCCAAATAGTGCGTGGTAAGGACTGCGCAATTTGACCACCTCGAACGTGACCCACTCGACTCGATAATTATCCGTTGATTCTCCGAAAGCTACCTCCAATGCGATTTTCCCCTCGGGACATGCCGAGTGACTCGGCACTATTCCATGAAAAATTGTTGAGCTTTTCTGTAGCTGGGACTCTTTGAGACCCATGCGTGAAAAAGTTTCCCAGTACAAGATATTGATGCTACTTCCACCGTCCATCAGGACCCTTTTCAACGCGTAACCATTAACCTGTGGTGCGACTACCAATGCTAAGACTCCTGGGTGTTCTATTCTTTCCGGGTGATCTCTTCTGCTCCACGTTATCTCTTGCTCCGCCCATCTCAGGTATCCCGGACCGGCCGAGGAAGCCGAGTTCACAGCTTGCTTGAGTATCTTTTTGTCCCTATTAGAAGTTCCTGTGGTATGCACATGATATTGTCCTTTTAAATCAGATGTACGTACCATACCGATGAAGACGCTGATCTGGCCGATCGTCACAATAGATCCGGATTCGAGGTGATCCAACTCCGGCCCCCAGCCGGAATCGTCCACCATCTTCTCTCCTTCGTGGTCGATGTAGATCTCGCCGACGACAAGATTCTCCATGTTCTTCCGAGCTTCTCCCGTGATGTAAACACCTCTTGCCGCAGGCCCCACGGTGGGCGCCAACTGTCGTGGGATAATCACGGCAGACGTTACCGGGGGTAACTGATCTTGGGGCAAGACGACACATGCGTTTGGGAGAGGGTTTAGCTCAGAGGAAAACATGATGGAATTCGATCTGGTAGCCGGCAATCAAGTCGCCGAGTCTCCGATCTCAATATATTAACTCAACTCTCGTGTTACACTAGATACCCGATACCAAACGATATTGCTAGGGTTCTTAGATCTCTTCAGCTAAACCTAGGGGTCGGTTTATAAAGCACCCGTACCCCCTGGCTTACCCTCCAAGACGCACCCTGAATCCTACCCGGACATCGCATACAAACCCTAACTTTCCTTTACCGTAACCCACAATCCGGGTTACGAGGCCTACAAACTTGGGCCTTCCAGAAGTTTCTTTATCCTTAGCCGGATCTTGCGCAGCGTCCTTTGGGCCGGGTTACGCCTTGGAGTTGGCCTACCGGGTTATTTATCGAGGTGTTTAGCGTGCAGGTGTTATACCTAACATCGGCATCGATCACCGAAAAGTCGGTGAAGATTGGCCTGAGAGTTTTGGGACAGAACTCAACCGGATTATTCGAACCGGATTATTCATCCTGGACCGGATATTCCGGTTTCTATTGAAGGTGCGCGAAATCTGCTAAGGACTGGAAGTTTTGCTCACAGAAGTGAACCGGATTATTTGGTCCGGATTATTCATCCTTGACCGGATATTCCGGTTGCTGCGCAAAACTGCTAAGGACTGGAAGCTTGGAGCTACTGGAGTCAACCGGATTATTTGGTCCGGATTATTCATCCTGGACCGGATATTCCGGTTGCTGCGAAAAATGGCTAAGGACTTGAAGCTTGGAGCTACTGGAGTCAACCGGATTATTTGTACCGGATTATTCCGGAACAACCGGATAATCCGGTACAGCTCTGCAGATCTGCGTGGAGCAAGCTGACCGGATATTCCGGTCCAAACTTGGACCGGATATTCCGGTACCCTTTTTCCTGCACAACGACTAGTTGTGAGGAGGGGCTATAAATACCCCTCCTCTTCTTCCCCAAGATCTAGTTCTTCCCCTTAGCATTTATGAGCATTTAAGAACTCACCAAATCTCTCATAACTCCCAATCCCTCCACACAATCTTGAAGATCTTTGGAGGATTGAAGGAGAAGGCCCCGATCTACATCTTCACCGAGCCGTTCTTCATTTCCCCCTCTCTAGCTTGAGGGATCTTGCCTAGGGTTTCCTCTTGTGGAGAACCTAGGCATCTTGTTTCTTGTTGGTGATTCAAGAAGAGTTGGGAGCCCCCAATTAAGTTGTGGGTGTGTGCCCCAAGTTGTTTGTAAAGGATTTGATCCCCGCCTCAAAGGGGTTCTATAGTGGAAGGTGAACTAGGCCTTTGTGGCGAAGTTCATCGGAGAATAGGGTGAAGCCTTTGTGGCGTTGAGTAGGCCTTTGTGGCGAGCTCACACCCCTCCAACGAGACGTACTCCCCTAAAAAGGAGGAACTCGGAAATACATCGTGTCTCCGTGTGCTTCCATCGGTTACCTCGTTCCTCCCTCTCTTTACTTACTTGTACTTGTTGCATTAATTGCTTGTCTTGTCATATAGGTAAATTCACCACTAGTTGCACTATCTAGAGAATTTAACTTCTTGTCAAGCCTTAACTTTGAGAAAAATTAAAATTGGTCGTAGCACCTATTCACCCCCCCCCCTCTAGGCGCCCATACTTTGCTTTCATTGGTGGCGACGGCCTTTGCTCAAGGGCACTGGAATATTGGATTTCGTCGCATGTTCGGTCCGAGGGAGGCGAATAAATGGGAGCTGTTGTACGCGTCCCTCCCTCGGACATTAGCGGAATCCCCGGATTCGGTCGCATGGTCGCATGCGTCCTCGGGGATTTTCACGGTGGGTTCGGCCTATCGGGCCTTGGTTAGGAGGCCCGAAACGGCGTGGGAGTCCCACCTTGGAAGGCGCCCATGCTGTTGAAGATTAAGATCTTCACTTGGCAACTGCTTAGGGACCGCCTCCCTTCGGGGGTGGAGTTGGCTAAACGTTTTGGGCCGGGGGACGGCCTTTGTCCCCTTTGTACGGTTCCAGAGACCGGAACACACATACTTTTTGTCTGCCCCGCAGCTCGCTTCCTATGGAACTTCATGGCCGAGACTCTGGGACCCGATTGGCGCGCCCTAGACTTAAGCTAGTTCCTGGTAGTGCAGGCGAAACGTAATGGGAGGAGGAGGCGCCTCTTTTGGTTACTATTCGCCGTGATGACCTGAACTTTATGGACTATTCGTAACAAGATGGTTATCGAGCGTGTCTTTCTGCGTCGTGCCTCTGACTCGATTTTTAAATTCTTGGCATTTTTGCAGCAGTGGCATCCGCTGTGTAAACAACGGGACTTGGAGCGGTTGGATGGCATGATTCAGTCTCTCGTGACGGCGGCCCGACGCTTTGGCTCCACCTCCAGCCGTTGAGCGGATACCCGCCTTGTATCGCTTTTTTTCTCTTTGGTTGGGCGTTGTTGTGCTGTTGCCCCAGCGTTGTTTTCTGTTCTGAACTTGATTTTCGTTTGTGTCTCTGAACTGGTTGTATGACTGTGGGTTGCTTTATTTATAAAGCGGGACGTAAAGTCTGTTTCGAGAAAGATTCAACTCTGGAAGGACTTTCTAATTCCGGAGCTCTGCATCAAGGCTAAGCATTCAGATACATTTCGAGGCTGAATTGATTCAGTTCTACCTTCTAGTTTAGATTAAATTCTCTCTATGTTTGAAAAAACTGGAGTTGGTTAGTCCTTTTTCTAAGGGCTTTTATGTTCCCTCCATCTCAAAATATAACTTTAGTTTCACTGGTCAATGATGTCCAACTTTGACCATAATTTGTCCTTATAATATGTGCACAAATTTATTATAAAAATATATGAAATGAAAGAATTTTACAAAACAAATCCAACAGTACCATTTATACATTATCAGTCTATATACATTATTATATATTAATAGTCTAAGTCGAACATGAGAGACCAACGTAAAAATAGCGCGGCTTATATTTTGGGACGGAGGGAGTATTTAAATGGATAAAAAACACCGTAGAACAGTTTTTCTATGGTCCAAGCTTGAAAAATAAAACAAAGACGGTGACGCAAACGAAATCGATTATGGATCGTCTTCACCGCGAAGCATAAGTAATGGCAGGCCATGTTTGGACCCTTTTTCTTTGGTACATGCATCATCTCTGTATGGATTGTCATACTAATCCGCCAGCTTTCCGTTTGTTACCATTGACAATGTCAGTAATGTGAGTGTGAAATGTGTGGCAGATGTATGCATGTTTGATTTTTTTTTTTTTTTTTGAACAAAGGGTGGGCCTCGAAGGACCCAGATTCTGCATTAAGTCAACGGGAACACATACAGGACCTCAAAGAAAAAGAAAATTACAACCAGGCCCTGGCAACTTGCTGTAAACCCCCTGCCGACAGGCGCAGAAACGCCATCGCCTCCAGGGTTGTCGCCGCCGACGAGCTGCCTCCAAGCGCAGCGGCCGCTACTGATGCCGGGGACGGGACCACTTGGACCAGCGGCAGCACTTGAAGCCACACCAAGGCAGAGGAAGATCCTCCAGTCAAGGAGGAAGAAGATCATGCTCAAGCCTAGACCACGCTTGAGCTCGGCGAGGCCACCCCTCCGGTGACCAGAAATAGCCTCAGCGATAGATCGCCTTGGCTTGGGAATCGCCGCAGTAGACGCAGAATCATGAACCCAGCATCTCAACCTCCTCGCAGCCATCCACCTGCAAATTCTGTCTCCCTGACCTCCACGGCCAAGCAAGGCAGAGACGAGGAAATGGATACAAGTCAACCGAAGATGCAGAACCACAGCGCGCTTATCGGAAGAGCCTGCAGCAGCACGGATCTTGATTATCTTCCTCCTCGGAAGCCTGCAAGAACCATATCGCCGCCAACTGAGGGCACCGCGCGATGACGCCCAGAGAAGATGACTCAAAACGCGAGGGAGGACGGCATTATTTGACGAGATGCCGCACCCCCAATCCACCGCACACCGCAACCCCTGCCACCGGAGCTGCTCTGCAACGGAGAAGAGGGCGTGGAAACGACGGATCCGGCCGATGGGATCCGGCGAACTACTCCAAACAACCTCATCAGAAGCAACACGAAAGCAACTACAACCTAAACTACCTCTATACACGGGGGGCCGGCACCCAGAAACATCACCACACCAGCCAGCACGAAGGCTAGCGGCGGGGATGGCCGGAGCTACTCTACACCGACGGCGGACTCTCAACGAAGGAAGGAAGACGGGGGTGGGGAAAAAAAGGGGGGCCTGTAGGCGACCTTGGCTGTATCTTTTTGTGAAGGGTTGATGAATCTACGTTATGCATGTTTGATTCGGGCCACTATATGCCAGAGGATGCAATTGACTGTTCCACACTTGCCATTTTGACGTGCTCCTGTATATGACCGAGCACGGGGAAGAAGGAAACTGATGGCCGTATATCGTCTTCACTTGGCGAATTTGCCTTTCGTTCCTTCCTGGTTATTATTACTGTATTAATCGGCATAGTACGCAATAAATACATACCTTCATTTCGATTGAGATTAATGGGAGTGCTCCATGCATAGGATGAGCCGTTGAAGGCCGAAACAATCATTGGAGTGCCGACGTGTGACGTAGGAGCTGACGATTAAATTTGTTGTGCTGCCGCACGGTCGCAACATTAATTCGGGAACTGTATCCAGTCGCGTGCACGACAACGAGGCGCTCCTGCATCGTCGCAACAACACTTCCTATTGGGTCCCACCCAGCTATTCTGCTGTGCCTCGCCTCTGTTCTTAGATTCTTAGACGTGCAATGTGTGTGCCGTTTGGGTATGTTTTCCGTACCGGTAAAACTATACTTACGGACGTGCTCCGCCCGCTTGGTTGGTCGTATTCTAGTCCAAAACAGGGGTTATTTTCGGTTCCCGTATATTTGCCGACGAGGGCCGGCAATGCTACTTGGTTCATCGTTTTGTTTCTCCGCATGTCCAGGATTCGGACCGATTCCTCCGGAAAAACCGACGGACCAGGCTACCGATGCATGTCCAGGCGCGCCGGTCCCCTCTCCCTCCGACTGCTGCTCCGGCGACAGAAGGGAGGGGGACCCCGTTCCTCCGCCCTGTAGTTAGGTTTTGGTTCTGTAGATCGTGGTGCGCCGTTGGGGTGGTGGGAGCGGCGTCGCGACGAATAAATCTGCCCCAACTCTACTCCCACACCGGCGTTGTCCCTCGTGGCTGAAGGGAATATGCCCGAGAGGCAATAATAAAATGGTTATTATCTTATTCCTTGAATGTTTATTTCTCATGCTAGAATTGTATTAACCGGAAACGTTGATACATGTGTGCTTAATAAACAAACAATGGTTCCTAGTAAAGCCTCTCTTTTAACTAGCTCGTTGATTAATAGATGATCAAGGTTTCCTGATCATGAACATTGGATGTTATTAATAACGGGGTCATGTCATTAGAAGAATGATGTGATGAACATATACCCAAAGAGAATATAGCAATGCGATCAAGTCATTTAGTTTACATTGTTATATCAAACATACGAAGTAACTTATTCCTTAGACCTTGAGATCATGTCAATCACTGATACCGGAAGAGTGCTTTGATGGCATCAAACGTCACACCGTAACAGGGTGACTATAAAGGTGTCATTGAGTATTCGGAAAGTATTAGTTGAGGATCATGGATCAAGAGTGGGATTTGTCCATCCAAATGACGGAGAGATATACTCTGGGCCCTCTCGGTGATATCACATCGAAACCGCTTGCAAGCACGTGATATGATCACAAGGATGTTATATCACGGGAACGAGAAAAGAGTACTTGTCGGTAACGAGATTGAACAAGGTATGGTTGATACCAATGATCGAATCTCGGACAAGTAAAATATCGCGAGACAAAGGGAATAGTTTCACGGCGTTGTTGGTTCACACGATCACGAGAGTCATCGTTGAATATATAGGAGTCATCACGGATCTCCAGATCCCGCTGTTGATTATTGATCGGAGAGGAGTCTCGATCATGTCTATCTTATTCGCGAACCGTAGGGTGACACACTTAAGGTTCGATGACGCGTTTGAGAGGATACGAATATCGAAGAATATTTTGGACAGCACCGAAATTGTTTCGGGGAAAATTGAAATAGTTCAAGGGGTTTTTCGTCGAATGGTTGTTAATAGAATTAACAAATTATTCGAGGTGCTTATGCAAATGTTTGTTAATAGAATTAACAAATGCTGAAATAAAGAAATAAAAATGTTTTATTGATTTATTAAAGAAAAACTCTTGGATTTTCTAAGTGGGGTTTAAAGGAAAATGAGTGGGTGTGAGTGGAGTGTCCACTCACATCATGAGGGAAGAGGTGGGGGCACACCATGGGGCTGGCCGCACCCCCCTTGGGCTGCCTCCCCCCTCTCCTATAAAAGGAGGGTGAGAGCTCTCCCTCCTCCAGACACTTGGCCACTTCCCTTTCCCTCCACCCGCTGCTCCATTTCATGGTCTCCGGCTTGGCGAAGCCCTGACCGTGGGATTCTTCACCACCACCACGTCGTCGTGCTGCTGGAGTTCCGAGGGATTCTCTACTTCCGCGCCCCGCTGGAACGAGGGAACGGAGGTCGTCATCAACCGTACGTGTGACCGATCACGGATGCACCGCCGGATTGCGGTGCCATCTTCTCGCTATCGGGATCGGTGTGAGTACGACTACGCCAACAACGAGATTTGATCTCGTACCACTTTGAGTCTTCGAGGGTATGTGTTCTCCTTAACCCTCTTGTTGCCCGTTGCAATTCGTCTCCTAGAATAGATCTTGGCCTTTCGGGTGTCTCTCGTGTAGGAAATTTTTTGTTTTCTATGCTACGTTCCCCTTCAGTGGTATCAGAGCCGGATCTATGCGTAGATGTTTTGTACGGGTAGAACACATAGGTGTATGTGGGCGTTGATGATCATGTTATTACCTCCTTGATTATTTTATGATCTTAGTGGCATAGTGGGATGAAGCGGCCCGGACTAACCTTACATGTCCACGTACATGAGACTTGTTCCACAACTGACATGCAACTTGTATTGCATAAGTGGCTTGCGGGTGTCTGTTTCTCCTACTATAGTTAAGATCTAATCTATGAAGGAGTTGTTAAAAATGTGTTATATCAACGTTGTGGTTGATGTTCGTAGGTATGAACGGTTCTATCCTCGAAAGCCCTAAGCCACGTAAAATATGCAAAAATAATTAGAGGCGTCTAACTAGTTTTTGCTGGGCATGTGATGTGACATGGTCAATATTACAAATTTGATTATGAGATGATCTATTTTGTAAATTATTGTTATACCGGAAGGTATCCATATGATCTGTCTTCTTAATTGATGGACAATCAAGATTGGGGTGCCATGGTACTTGGTACCACGCCGGTGGAATGATTGAGATCATACCATAATGCACATGATGGAGACTCAAGTGCAAGGAGGACCATATCATATCACGTAATCCTCACATGTGATGTTTGTGATGTTAACCTTTTATGCATCTTGTTTTGCTTAGATAACGATGGTAGCATTATAAGATGATCCCTCTCACTTAATATCAAGATAATAATGTGTTCTTCCTTAAGTATGCACCGTTAAGAAAGTTCGTCGTTTCGAGACACCACGTGATGATCGGGTGTGATAGACTCAACGTTCGCATACAACGGGTGTTTTCAAGCCTAGCATGTACAGACATGGCCTGAAACACACGCAATACTACGGTTCTACTTGGCGAGCCTAGCATGTACAGACATGGCCTCAGGAACACGTAACCGAAAGGTAAAGCATGAGTCATATGGATGATATGATGAACATGTCGATGTTCGCCTTTGAAACTACATCATCTCACGTGATGATCGGTTTTGGTGTAGTGAATTTGGTTCGTGTAATCACTAAAGACGACTAAGAGGGATGTTGTTTTTGAGTGGGAGTTCATGGTTTAATTTTTGAATTAACTTGAACTTATTTATCATGAACAACCAATCAAAGTGAATTTGCACAAATTGTAGTATTCATTGGCATTTATAATTGCCTTACACTTAGATTGTTAATTGAGATATAACTGTTATGATCTGGTAAATACCATTTAAGATTGGTACCGTATTAGTGAAATTTAAAATTGAGTCCTATTGTAGATTTTTGGTATTTCCTACCTAGCTCCATGTGGTTAATGATTGATTAATCTAGAGAGCAAATAATTCCTACTTAGAATCCAGAGTCATGGTTGCTTCCGTATTACTTTATCTTCAAAAGAATGTTTTGTTGATCAAGGTGATTTAGGAACTGAAAAGAGTTGTTTTCAGAAACAATCAAGTGAAAGATATATTGATATCTAGAAACTTATTTGTAGCAACATGACTGAGTATAATTTAGCGTGATAATGTTTGCTTATATTATCTGAATATATGCAAATTTAGCGTGACAATGTTTGCTTATATTATCTGAATATATGCAATGATTGAAGACGCTAGGCGTTTGAATATTCCAAGAAATTGGATGCTAAAAATTATCCTCTAAATTACTTCCTTCGAGCTATAGTAGCTTAATCATAAAATTGTTACGATGGGATGGATTAAAAGTATGTGTAAAGTCGTTTACCTTACTTGGAGATTGCTAAGAGTGGAATCTAGAAGAATTCTATTAATATGGTGATATTAGTAGAACAATCAAACTCAAAGTATGACTCAATGGGTGATAGTATATGACTAACACGCCAAAGAAAATGAGCTAGTAAGACTAGCATTGTTTGATGTTGAATGATTCTTCTATAAAGGAAAGGGATATTGAAAATAGAACTTACAAAATAGATATATGGCAAGAAAAGAAGATAATGGAAAAGTCCAGCTCAGGAGTATATACTTGATATACAAGTTATAGATGGATTACTAGTTAACAAAGTATTTTTGGGTATTTTGATACCACATTGGTTGGTATGAGTTGTCATACAAAGCAACGCAATGAAAAAAATACAAGGGCCTAAAAGGAACTAGTAATAGATGTGGAATCGATTATGACAAGAACATAAATAAAGTGTTATTGTGTTCATTGTCGTATCGAACCAACCAGTCAAGATTTATTTGAAGAACTTAATAATTTGTTATTTTGTTCTAGTCTTTTGTGAGAACAAATGAGATTGTTCAAACTATGATCATATTCCATAATTGATGGATATGTTAATATAAATCATGTTGGTAAAGTAAACATCTATAAGACTAAATGCTAAACGTTGCAAGACGTTGAAGAGTTTCACTTAAATTGTGACACCACCATTTTAGTTCATATCGGAAAGGAAAACATGAAGGAACTCCATATTGATGGACTTCCGGAGTCATTTTATTGACGCTTGTGAGACCTCTTCCAAAAGATGACTAGAATTCCGTTCTTAGGCCAAAGTAGAATGGACGACTAATTTAGTGGAGATTATACATATTGATGTATATAGTCCATTATGTGTAGTCATGTATGGTGGATTAATTTTTCCTTCATAAAATTCTGTCGATGATTTAAGTAGATATGCGAGTATATCTATTTAAAGGGAACAGAGTTTGACATTTTGATTTGGTTCAAAAGGTTGTTAATATGAAGTTAAAATCAATGTAACAAGATAATCAAGTATTTATGATTGGATCATAAAGGATAAAGTTTGAGTTACAAGTTTAGCAAAACATCTGAGAAGTTGCAGAATTGTTCTACAACTTATACTTCTCGAATACCCCACGTTAGATTGGAGTATTCAAGAGACAAAATCAAACCTTGTTTGACATGGTAAGATTAATAAAAATGCCATTATAATTTTGTAGTTTATACATTAGTGACAACCGTTTTTCCCACTGAAAAGAGCACCATCATGATCCGCTGAAATTGACAACATATAAGATATGGTTTGGGTAGTGACCCGAATTGTCACTTTCTTAAGTTTTGGTATGCATAGCATGTGTAAAATGTTTACAACCAAAATAGGATAAATATATGTTTATAAGGTTATCCCAAATAAAATATTGGGTATTTCTCCTATCACCGAACCAAAAGACAAATGTTGTTTGTCAGAAAGGGTTGATTTCTCGAGAAAGTAGTTCTTGCGAAACAAGTGAGTGGGAGCACAGTACTAACTCAACGAGATTAGAGAATCTTCGTTATCATGTCAAGAGTAGCGCAGCACTGGAAGTTGTTCCGGGGTTTACTATTTTGACTAAGTAGAAGACACTACAAATGTTGTAGATACTTCAAATGAGTTTGCGAACTGTACCAGAAAAGTCCAAAAACTTTGTACTTATAACAACTTGTGGTTTAAGTGTAAAGTGTTGTTTTGACAACAAAAGGACCTGGACCTTATAAAGGAAGCAAATGATGGGCCCTGGCTTCGTAAAATTGACTATGAGTCATTATATCCGCCATAGTATCCTTGTATGAATATTAAGTATGTGACTTGGTAGTCCTTTCGATAGGCATGATGCCTAGCGATAGCAAAAGGGTCTATATAGCGACAAAGACATGGATTTTACATCTTATTAAAATTGTACTTATCGAAAAGTTGTTTTCGACGAAGTTCAAAGAGTTAACTACTACAAGATTTTGATCTTCCGTAGTGATGCTTTAGTCTTTGCGGATAGTTCTAGCAAAAGGTTACATATTATGATATGGCAGTTGAATAACAAAACCAACTCTCCTCTCAAGGAAGTTTTATCAAGGATGTGTACTTGACACAGTCTGAGAGTTTTGTAAAATTCAAAAAGGTTGCTAGAAAGGTATGCACACTTCAATGGTTGAAGTGAGCATAACGAAGTTGAAATCTTTACCTTAATGAAGTTATCAAAAGAGTTTGATTCCATCATGAACGATAAAGATACTTGTAAAGTTACAAGAAATTAAGTGGGAGCGCTATGACATATTTCCAATACTTTATGTAGATGACATATGGTTGATTGGAAAATATGTATTTTAAATTAACACGGTTAAGATTTTCATATTGATGAAAGGCTTAGAAGATATTGGGCATCGATATCTATAAAAGATGGATTGAAGCGCCTGATATGATTGAAGCCAAATTACATAGATGAAATATTGAAGTAAGTCAATATAAAATTGATAAGAAGGAGTTCTTGTCACATGGAAAATAATTGAGCAAGATTCATGTGTTTTGACACATGATGAGCATCATTGAAATTGAGATTTCTAAGTCATGTTTCCATGCTATGTACACAACCAGATGAGTCCTATGCTATAAAATGTTATAGTAGGATAATTCATATGATGATTAGACAACAGTGGGAGAGATCCTTGTGTCATTTTAGAAATGCTAAGGATATGTTTTCCTATATAGTAATGACAAAATATTAGTTGTAATATGTTACACTAATAGTCTTGTCATTTATTAAAGTAATTTTATCTCAATTAAAATATGTGATGAACGGTAGCACAATAGGATGGAAGAAAGTTCCATGCTGGATTTGAAAGAGTTTCAAAATTAAAATATTGTGACAGATACTACAACAAAGGCTAAAGTATATCGTTGTGTTGACAACTGATAATAAGCGTATTTTGTGTCAAGGAGTTCTTTATTGAACTTGGTGAATTTCCAAGAATGCTGAAACTATGAAGCTACATTTTCACAATGTTAGTAACATCAGTTTAAGCTGAGGAATTAAGGTATCACCGGAACTTGGTGAGTTTCCAAGAATGCTAACACTATGAAGCTACATTTTCACAATGTTAGTGACATCAGTTTAAGCTGAGGAATTAAGTTTTCACCAATTGACCATATATATACAAAGCCATCTCATTAGAGAATGAGTGATGCGTGTAGACGCAAAGAACATGCAAATACAATAGGACCTGAACAGTTCAGATCTTTTTGATAATGTTTACCACATGCGAAGCATGGTAATAACACTGGTACGCCATATGTGTTAAGTGCTTACAGACTAGATTATTGACTCTAGTGCAAGTGGGAGACTGAAGGGAATATGCCCGAGAGGCAATAATAAAATGGTTATTATCTTATTCCTTGTTTATGATGAATGTTTATTTCTCATGCTAGAATTGTATTAACCGGAAACGTTGATACATGTGTGCTTAATAAACAAACAATGGTTCCTAGTAAAGCCTCTCTTTTAACTAGCTCGTTGATTAATAGATGATCAAGGTTTCCTGATCATGAACATTGGATGTTATTAATAACGGGGTCATGTCATTAGAAGAATGATGTGATGAACATATACCCAAAGAGAATATAGCAATGCGATCAAGTCATTTAGTTTACATTGTTATATCAAACATACGAAGTAACTTATTCCTTAGACCTTGAGATCATGTCAATCACTGATACCGGAAGAGTGCTTTGATGGCATCAAACGTCACACCGTAACAGGGTGACTATAAAGGTGTCATTGAGTATTCGGAAAGTATTAGTTGAGGATCATGGATCAAGAGTGGGATTTGTCCATCCAAATGACGGAGAGATATACTCTGGGCCCTCTCGGTGATATCACATCGAAACCGCTTGCAAGCACGTGATATGATCACAAGGATGTTATATCACGGGAACGAGAAAAGAGTACTTGTCGGTAACGAGATTGAACAAGGTATGGTTGATACCAATGATCGAATCTCGGACAAGTAAAATATCGCGAGACAAAGGGAATAGTTCACGGCGTTGTTGGTTCACACGATCACGAGAGTCATCGTTGAATATATAGGAGTCATCACGGATCTCCAGATCCCGCTGTTGATTATTGATCGGAGAGGAGTCTCGATCATGTCTATCTTATTCGCGAACCGTAGGGTGACACACTTAAGGTTCGATGACGCGTTTGAGAGGATACGGAATATCGAAGAATATTTTGGACAGCACCGAAATTGTTTCGGGGAAAATTGAAATAGTTCAAGGGGTTTTTCGTCGAATGGTTGTTAATAGAATTAACAAATTATTCGAGGTGCTTTATGCAAATGTTTGTTAATAGAATTAACAAATGCTGAAATAAAGAAATAAAAATGTTTTATTGATTTATTAAAGAAAAACTCTTGGATTTTCTAAGTGGGGTTTAAAGGAAAATGAGTGGGTGTGAGTGGAGTGTCCACTCACATCATGAGGGAAGAGGTGGGGGCACACCATGGGGCTGGCCGCACCCCCCTTGGGCTGCCTCCCCCTCTCCTATAAAAGGAGGGTGAGAGCTCTCCCTCCTCCAGACACTTGGCCACTTCCCTTTCCCTCCACCCGCTGCTCCATTTCATGGTCTCCGGCTTGGCGAAGCCCTGACCGTGGGATTCTTCACCACCACCACGTCGTCGTGCTGCTGGAGTTCCGAGGGATTCTCTACTTCCGCGCCCCGCTGGAACGAGGGAACGGAGGTCGTCATCAACCGTACGTGTGACCGATCACGGATGCACCGCCGGATTGCGGTGCCATCTTCTCGCTATCGGGATCGGTGTGAGTACGACTACGCCAACAACGAGATTTGATCTCGTACCACTTTGAGTCTTCGAGGGTATGTGTTCTCCTTAACCCTCTTGTTGCCCGTTGCAATTCGTCTCCTAGATTAGATCTTGGCCTTTCGGGTGTCTCTCGTGTAGGAAATTTTTTGTTTTCTATGCTACGTTCCCCTTCAGTGGCGACGTCTCAGAGTTGATGGCATCGTGTGTTTGCCGATCCTTCAGATCGGTGGCTTTAGAGTTCATGGATGGTGTCGGCGAGGCGGTGGCGGCGATCCCATCAGGTGTGTCTCTCCTTCTACTCTGTCCCCGTTGCTGCGGCGTTGTCTCCAACGTCATGGTGGAGCAGGGAGGATTGGTCGTCCGGGAGTACGCGCAAACGGTTGCCTGCGCAGTTGATAGCTGGAAGATGGTGCATCTTGTGCTGGATTTGTGGTTGGAGGCTGACAGTTCTGGTATCCTTATCCGACGTTGTAGTCGTGCGGGGATGCCAGGTCTGGAGTTCGATGGCGTGTCCGGGGACACGTTGCCCCGGTCTGATTCGTTCAACGACAATAGTTTTGCTTTTGGCAAACTAGTTTGGAGGTCCGTAAAGCTGCAGATCAGCGATGGAGCCGCGTCGAGCTCAAGTGAAGAGGTGATCTGTCCACTCTCTCTTGGTGGTTGCTTCGGTGGTGCCGAAGGAGAGGGACAGACAATGGTTTTTTGCACAGGATTTTTCTATCCTTTCAGTACTGTAATGTCGGTGTTTACGTGTCTTGTAACCGGATTTTTATTTTATGAATGAGATCGTATTACCTTGTAAAAAAAAAGAATTAAATCAGACTTCCCAAGCGGGACGGAGGAGACTTAGGGACATGCGTGGCAATACTCAATTCGTCTCCACCCTCCTACCGTCCCCAGATTTTCAATTCGGGTCCGTCTTCTGATTTCCGTAAGTTTTCTTCATAAGGCCCCGCTTGGTTCGGCGTTATTTAGCCAAAACCTCTGTGAAAATCTCCGTCCGTAACGGTTTCGAGAATCAGCACTTGGATTGTTGTTTTCTTTTGGTGGTCCGTATTTTCTATCGCCCATATACTGCCTGGCGCGCGCGTGAAATTTCACGGACCTGCTGAGGTCCGGATTATATCCTGCCGGTGCGGCGTGCACAAGGAAACGGCTCCGTAAATCTATAGGGGCTGGAAAATTAAACAATAATTCAAGCGTGGCCTGAATATTTCGCGTAAGTGTAGCATTACTCTTTTTATACAAGGTCCAAAGCATCACATGTACGTCCAAGGACGTTTTCTTACCCTAGCCGTACCAGGAACCAGACGAATAGGGAGGCGATCGTCTTCCTCCGATCTCCACCAGCCCCGGCGCTGGTCCCCTCTTGCTCTGACGGCTGCTTCGACTACATGAGGGAGGGGGCCCGTTCCTCCGCTCTGTAGTTAGGTTTTGGATTTATGTGTCGTGGTGCACCGTATAACTGTATGGGTGGTGGGAGGGACGCGCGGACAAATACATCTGCCTCAACTCCACTCGCACACCGACTGTGTCTTTTATGGTGGCGTCTTAGAGTTAATGACATCGTGTGTTTGTCGATCATTAGATCAGAGGAGTTAGGGTTCATGGATGGTGTCGGCGAGGCGGCGACAGTGACTCCATCAGCTGTGTCTCTCCTTCTGCTTTGTCCCCATTGCTGCGGAGTTGTCTCCAACGTCATGGCGGAGCGGGAAGGATGTGTCGTTCAGGAGTGTGCGCACACTGTTGTCTGGGCAGGCGACAGCTGAAAGATGATGCATCTCGTGATGGGTGTGTAGTTGGAGGTTGTCAGTTCTGGTTTCCTCCTCCGACGTCGTCGTCGTCATGCGGAGTGTCAGCTCTGAAGTTCGATGGCGTGTCCGGGGGCATGTTGTCTCGGTCTGATTCGTTCAACGACAATGGTTATGCTTCTGTCAAACTAGTTTGGAGGTTCGTAAAGTTGTAGATCATCGATGAAGGCGCGTCAAGTTCGAGTGAAGAGGTGATCTATGTTATTCTTTTCTTTGGTGGCTGCTTCGGTGGTGTCGGAGGAGAGATACATGTGCTAGTTTTTGCATAAGTTTATGCTTAGATGATTTGTAATTGGATATTTATTTTATAATTGAAACACGTATGTGTGCGTACATCATATACCGGTCGATTTCGATTTTGTTTCTTCTCCGTAATACATCTGGTGGGCCGCCGGGCAGAGGGCGACTTGATCGCTACGGAAGCGACCGAGATCAATGTGCAAATCTCAGCCATCTCAACCACGTGTTCCATTCGATTCATTACATATATAATATAGCCTAATTAAGCAGCTACCCACCTCCCATCCCTGGTATACACAGACCGCAGCAGCAGCAGCGATCTCCCTGCACTCTACGGCCCATCGTCGATATGGCGGATCAAGATCACGATGGGCGGCGGTGGCAGGAGGAGGAGGCAGCAGAGTCGTCGGTGCCATTGCTGGCCAAGAAGTCCGGCGGCGCGCCGTACTACGTGGAAGGCTGCCCCGGGTGCGCGGTGGACCGGAGGAAGGCGGCCAACCCGGGCATCCCCTACGGCAGCTTCATCTACGTCTGGATCGTCGTCCTCTGCACCGGTCAGTACTCCTCTATAACGCTCTCGTGCATCTTCAAGACTCCAATCCCTGTCTATTCTTCGTCCTCGTTAATTAATGCATTCCTGCCTGCAAATCCCATCCATCAATACCATTGGTTGGTTAGGTTGCTTGCTTTGCTTTGGTTTGATTCTGCATGCGCGCTCGCTCGACAAGTCGACTGCATTAACGCTTCAACACATCCAGTTGCAGCATATACATGCAGCAAAGTTCAGGTTCAGAGTAGCAGCCATTTCAGATTTCAGAACAGCTCTCGCAGAAAGAAGGGGATAAAAAGAGAGAGAATGCTGTTAGACTAATTAAGCAAGCCAGCTAGATGTACAGAAAAATTGCAGCTAAGTTGCTTGCTAACTAACTAAACTAGTACCCCTTCCGTTTAACAATAGATGACTTCCATTTGCCTAAATATGGATGTATCTAGACATATTTTAGTGTCCACATACATTCATATTTAGACAAGTGGAAGTCATCTATTGTTGAACGGAGGGAGTATATTTATGTCTAGATACATCCAGTTTTATCAAACTTTGCGACACTTAATTTGAGAGGTGGGAGTATATAAAGCGTATCATAGTTTGACTCGCTTAGCGCGAGGTACCAATAATTAACTGAGAATCGGAATGTTTCATACAAAAGAAATCAGGCAGAGTTGACGAATCAAGGGCTCCCTTAATTTATGCATGCATATGGTGATATGGCGGCTACGTGTGTTCCTACATGTGTATCTCTCTTCATTCGTTGCAACTTTCTTTGAAACAAGTAAAAAAATTGGGATTTCAGATGTACTACACGTAGTCGCACGATATCAATCCAAGTGGGTACACAACAGCCGAACTGAATGGAATTCAGATTCAGTGTACCTCTGGCTAGCTAGGCGACCAACCAAACACTACTGGCATTTTGTTCGTTTTCAGTTCCCCGATCGTGAATTGAAATCACCAATAATTAAGTAGAGCTGGCTTGTCATAACTTGAGCGGGTTAACAAGTCACCGTCATACTCATAGCATCACGTAGGAGCACGGCAGCAGTACTATGATTTGTTTCCCCTGTCTGAAGAAAGCGCAAGTAGACAAAACCACTCACATACATTGTCGCAATCACGAGATCCCATCCGAGGAGTGCAGGACGGAGTACTAGTAATGCCAAGCCGGAAAAGATTCTCACTGAATGCGACGTCACTCGCGGCACGTTGGTAAAACCGTTTCAGTTGTGCTCTTTCCGTCCCAAAAATATTTCACTTCTATTTGTCCAACGTCTCCACTTGCGCCCATCAAATATATATCCGACACCCATCAAATATATATCCGAGACCTATCAAATATGATATTTTTGGGGTGCCGGACATGTGGCCGCTTTTTGATAGGCGTGTCCTACAGCGGTATCTGCGAAGCCACGTCCACGGGAATCTTTGTCACTAAAACAAACAGCTCGTGGTTAGCTAGCAGCAACCAACGTCTAAGCAAAGTTTTGACTTTTATTGAAATTTTAGAACAAAAATTACAACGGGCGTCCTAACTATCCTTCTCGTCGTCGTTGTCCTCGATGTCGCTTCTCTCGGCCTCGCCGTCCTCGCAACACTCGTGCTGAAGCATGGTGCCGTCGAACATCTTGATGCGCAGCTTGCCCTCCGTCGTGGCGGAAGGTGAGCATTTAGCCCTGATGCAGCTGGTGCATGCGGGTGAACGCCGCGCCATCCGTTCCCGAGGAACAGCTCGCCACCGTGCCTGACCACGACGGCGTCCACGCGGTGGAGGCAGTCTTCCAGCTGCAGAGTGAAAACTTCTCCCTCTCCTGGCACTCCTCGCCCTCCGCGACCCTTGTAACCGCCTCTTGTTGCTCTGGTCATCGCTCTCCGACGAGAGGGGATTTTATAGGGATACAAATCATGGGACGTGGGTGGCGTGTGGGAGTGGCAACTCCTCGGTCTACGCCATGCATTGGGACGTGGGAGGCATGGGGAAGTGGAGTCTCCGCCACGCGTTGAGACGTGCACCCGTGGGGAAGTCGCGTCGCCTCGGTAGACGGCGCGTCCCGCCCCATCGATCGAGCCCTTTTTAAGCGCGCCGTCGGGGTCACTCTGGCACAAATCACCCACCATCGACGCAAATGGCGCTGCCAAGAAGAATGTCGTGCTGCCGGGTGAAGAGGAGAAGATCGACGAGGACCCGCTGCCGGTGGAGGGGATGGAGGAGGAGGAGGAGGACATGGCGGCCGACGAGGAGCCGCTGCCGGCGCCAGACGTGGCTGCAGACCGATGGGATCCTTGGCCCACATGGAAGGAAGGCTTGCGCGGTGCAGACCCACGCTGGTTTGCATCGTCATGGGCACAACCTGCGGCTCCTGCATTGCCGCCTCCCGGATGTTCACCACTGCCAACGTCGGAGCGGGAGGAGTCTGGCAAACTATTTTGTGTTTTCTGTGTCAATGACAAGCGGCCTACCCACCCTCTCTCCTCCTCGGTCAGGTGGGCTGACCGGACAATGTCCGACGGCCCAGGAAGGTTCCCAAGTTTGACGGGTGGTTTGAGGGTGTCGGACACAAATTTGATGGGTGGACACATTTTGAGGGGGGGGGGGAGGGGGCGGTGTGGGCGTTTTTTGGGTCCGAATTCCTAGTGGGCCATTGGTGGATGTTAAGGTGCCCGTGAAGATGCTCTAAATATAGATCTATTTATATATATTTTAGTGTATACATACATCATATTTGAATAAATAGAAGTCAACTATTTTAGAATGGATGGAGTATTATAGAAATTTTCTCCGCGGTAACTTCTTCTTTCAAACTCCTCCTTGAACACTCCCAACCAGCAACTACACGAAGACACAGTAAAAAAGGAAACCCTAGAGGAAGACATCTGTACTATATACTTTGCTTTTTTTTAAGACAACAATCCAACTTTATAGGAAAAATAAAAATTATGCCATCCATATTATAAATAAATAAATTGTTGTTTGTACTGTCACGGTCTCAAGATGCAATTTATACCAGTAATTTATATTGTAGTAGATAAATATAATAATAATAGTATTCTAAAAATACTCTTCGGAGTCACATCTATATGAACGATATTCAAATTTCAAACCCTAATAATTAAAATAATCATAATCAAAGTTTTAGAATTTCGATTTACTAAAGACATGCCTAATAGGACATGTATTTGTGATCCGGAGTTTCACGTCTCCCAGTAGGCATCATGAACACCTCGTGAAGACAATGGTAGAGCCCGCCGATGTGTAGCAGGACAATACGGTAACTATGCTACAAATAAGAGTATCTCCGGTTCCGTCCGACAATTAGCACCCAGACGAGTATTGTTGGGTGCGCCGCTGGATGTGCTGGCTTATTGGGAGTGAGGACCATTTAATGGATTTGATATTCTTGCTCACTCTCGATGATTATGGTGATCTCATAAGCATTCATGACCAGTAGATAGCAAACTGAGTTTGAAACACACTAAATGCCCGCTCAGTATCCTTCCTGACATTCTCTTCTTCTTCTTTGGCAAAACAAAAAGTTATTACATGGAAAATCGGAGATTGTCTTCACAAAATGTCAACCATTTTAGGTAGATGACATCATATATGTAGCACCCTTTGGTGTCCTAGCGGCCATTAATCTCATAGTTGACCGTCGGGACATGTCCTTCAACAAGTTTCACAAACACTTGTGAACATTACATCAAGTTGATGTCATGATGAGATCCTACCATGCCAAAAAAGCGTGTCAAGTCCACATGTCAAAATCTACCATAGTTTTAAGCACCACATTACACTCTCTAGTATGCTCTTTGTACAATCCTGCCAAACAAATCGAGAATCTTCTAGTTCCAATGTATGCAATAGATGCTTCCAAGCATCTCAGAAAATCCTATCGGTGTGTTTTGTAGCATGATCTGAGTTGTCTCTTCTTTATTTGGTCCTCTCAAATAGTTTGGTTCAGAACACTGCCACCACCTCCCTGTGAAATCCATACATGTATTGAATAGTTGTGGACTCAGAGACATGAGTAGGTAGTTGTCTCAAACATCTCCAGGAGTTCCTTATGCAACCATTTTCATGGAAACAATGCATTTCTGAATTGATAAGAAACCTGTCATTACGGTGTAGTCATTCTTCAACTTGAAGTATCTATCATACTCTCTCTGACACCATGCACTAGTTGCAAGAACACTCATTGTTCAGTAAAGTGCCGTTAACAAATCCTTTGGAGGAAATGTTGGCAAGCCGGCAAATAGTCAGTGTATAGCATGCAATGGCCCTCCATCATATGCCTTGTCTTCGTCTTTCTCCCAAACTTTGAACCTCCGTGTTTGGGTCTGGCATTGACGACGTCCGGGTGTACTTCTAAAAGACAAGCGAGGATCACGAAATGCTCATCTTCATCGGTGGCCTTCTTCTTCCATCAAAAGGTGGACCATCAACTTATCACTGCTATCCACGGCCTATGTGAATCAAAAATTGAAGGAATCAATCAACACATCAATTGTAAAAATTGAATCCTACTAGTCAATCGGCTAAGCACCTTGCGTGCAAGGCGACGCGAGGTCCTCGGAATTGTGTGCCCGGTGACTCGACGAGCGCCGACACCGGAGGGCCTAGGCGAGACGGAGGAAGGGCCGCCATGATTTCTATGGCGGGAGAGTCGATGAGCCCCGGCACGGCCTAGACGAGATGTCGGGGAGCGGCGGCCAAATGACGATAAGAGCAAGCGGGAGAAAAAAAAGCAGCTGAAGAAAAGGGAAAAGAAAACATGGTTTTGATTGTGTCTATGACAACGTTGGCCCGCTTTACGATTTCAACGTGGCGACGTCATACGCTACCAAACAACTTATATAGTATATAACAGGACTGGCCTGATAGGGCATATTAGCACGGGATAATATCGGATCATACAAGAGGTAACCCACCTATGGGATGCAACTGGCGATTTTATGGCCGGTGCTCCGAATAAACTGCCTCCTCTGAGTCGAAGTTGCCCTATAAATCTAAAGAAGTGGCCATATAAATGGCCCGACATGAAAAATAGAAATGATCCTGTAAGATTTTTTTGAACATGATCCTGTAAGATTCATTCCTAGTTTTACATACCTACCACCTCGGCCGCCGGTAGCTGCCCTCGACGCTCCAACTCAAGATCCATGTCACGTCGGTGCCAAAAAAAAAACTCACGCCACGTGGTCCACGAGTTTGATCTCTCGTACCAGCTGGAACAACTTTTCAGCTACTCTACTTATAAACAAACAAACGAATAGCCCCAAAAGAAAAAGGGGAAATCCTTGACTCTACTGCATCCATGCCTTTCAATCTGCGGTAATCTCTGACGTCACGAGGCAGCGCGGGAAGGTAGTAGTACGTACTACGTATCCGATTGTCGCGACGCGACCGCGCACTTCGTCTTGGCTTCCTCCTCCTCCTCGTCGCCGCGGGTTGGGATGCCGCGGACGGCACTCGCGTCGGAGCGCGAAAGGAGCCGGTCGCCGCCCTTGGATAGCGGAGTAGCAGTGGGCGATTTCGCTTTGGTGTTTCTCGATTCAGCCTCTCCAGGCAATCTGGCACGGGAAAGGCACCCATCTGGCGGCCTCTCTGATCTCGGTCTCCGAACTCCTTTTTATTGGCGGCCCGTGTTGAGGGGCGGGGTGTCCACTGATTGGTAGGGTCTTGGCAATGGCGGCCAATGTGGGGGAGGGGAGTTCACCGTTGCTGACGAAGAAGGAGCGCCAGTACTACCCCGGCTGCCCGGGCTGCGATCACGACCGGAGGAAGGAGCTCCAGACGGGAATGCCTTACAAAGAATTCTTGTATGTCTGGATGATCTGCCTTACAACCGGTACGGTCTCCTCCTGTCCTTGCCACCTTATTTACCCAAGACAGATTTTTGAAACTGAATGTTTGGCCTGAAATCACAAAGACTATAGTACTGTAGGAAGTTTGATCCGGTGAGTTTGAGGAGGAGGTCACTGTACTAGAGTGCCTGGCGCCGATTTCACCTCACTGCCTGCGTGTATTAGTAGTGCTTAGACCTTTTCTTTTAGATAGTTCAGACAAATTCAAGTGAGTATAATATGAAGGCTCGGTTTGCGGTGCCTGAACTGTGTTGTGTTGTGCTTATTTTGTAATCTGCTATAGGAAATTAGCCACGAGAAGAGGAAAAGGCTGGTTGGGCAAACAGGATCATCATAACCCACCACAATGCCAAGTTAGCATTGCTGAACGTACCTAATAAATGTTAACATCGTATCATCGCGTATGGAATCTGGATCTACAGAACATTAATGGGACCTTTTTCAAGAATGTTATTAATTAAGGTTGCCATGTATATCCTATTCTCATTTAAACCCTGACCGGTTGATGGCTTCTTTAATTCAAAGCCGGGCTCTGCTCGAGCCTTCCGTCTAATTCTCATTATATTGTTCTTTTCATGATCAATTTCCATTTCATATTTAACGTTTCTGACATTTCATCTTGTCTTCCTGTCCAGCTATACCAATATCGTCACTGTTCCCCTTTTTGTATTTCATGGTATGTATTATCACCGGGTTTTTTTTTTTGCTAATTATCCGAGGACACTTTGTTAGATACTTAGACTGCCAATAGTGAGACTGAAATAGCAATGTTTACGTATTTTATTTTTATATTTCAATCTGTTCATATATGTGGATGCTATCTCTGACTTATCAATTGCTAATAAAAGTCTTCATACCACCTCTTTCTTTATAGATAAGAGACTTGCACATTGCAGAAAGAACAGAAGATATTGGGTTCTATGCTGGGTTTGTAGGTGAGTTTCGAATTTTAGAGGATTTTTTATTCGAATTTTAGATGGTTGAGTACTTTAGTTTGATGTTTATACTAATGGTGAACATTTTCTGATTGTCTGATGTGATCTCTTCTGTGTTTACTGGATGTTTATAGGTGCTGCTTTTATGTTTGGTAGATGTTTGACTTCAACTATTTGGGGCATAGCAGCAGATCGTATTGGGAGGAAGCCAGTTGTTATGTTTGGTGTTTTCTCTGTGTTAGTAACATTTTTCATCCTTCATACCAGTGCATATTAGAGTGTGGCCGTGTTTACTCCTGTATTTCAACATCTAATTTATGAGGTGACTTTCTAACTTAATTCTTGTTAATATCACAGGGTAATATTTAATACTTTGTTTGGGCTTAGTGTCACCTACTGGATGGCAATAGCTACAAGGTTTCTCCTTGGCGCTTTAAATGGTTTACTTGGACCAATGAAGGTATGGCGAATACGGAAAGCTCTTTTTTTGTTAGACCGTAAACCTGATGAATTTGTGCCTGAATTTTACAGGCGTATGCTATTGAAGTTTGCCGACCTGAACATGAAGCTCTAGCACTATCACTGGTAAGATACAAATTGAATGCATGTAGTATCAATTTCTCTTCTTTAAGTAAGCTTGATTTTGACATCATTTTCATGTGATTTTAGGTCAGCACAGCATGGGGAATAGGTCTCATCATTGGTCCTGCTCTTGGAGGCTACCTTGCACTGGTACGCAAGAAATTTCTGGATACAATTTTATTCTATAGTCACCTGTCATTTTGCCTATTTTGACCTTGTTTTTTCGATGGCAGCCTGCAGAGAAGTATCCAAATATCTTTTCGCCTGACTCGATCTTTGGAAGGTATGTGTAGACTGTAGAAAAATTTAAGTTTCCTTTATTTTGACGACCTAAAGTTTCCTAGATAACTGTTCTACATAATACCTTTTTATGGAAACTTGTCAGGTTCCCGTACTTCTTACCATGCTTGTGCACATCAGTCTTTGCTGTTGCTGTTTTGATAAGCTGCATATGGATGCCGGTATGTGATATGGCGTTAGCTTCCTTGATCATGCAGTCAGTCTGATTGCCAGCTCATAATTACATTTTGCTCCTTAAATTTTGCTATTTCGTATGGCATGGGGAAAACCTTATGACGTGGCCTTGAACATAAAGGTTATATTTCATAAATATGCATGGCAGAACCTTATTACTTCATATCTTTTCCGGGTAATATTAGAACCAAAAGTTCCAATTCAGACATATTGTTGAGAGTTCATATATAACTGATCTTCAAAATTATATGGTTCAGGAATACTGTTCAGAGTTAAATATATATGCTTTTTAGGTACAATATTTCTTTTTGCACAACAAAAATGCCTTTTTTATTTTGTGATTTTCAGGGAACTAGTGGCAGGTCTAAAAATAACAACAATATCTGGAACGAAATATTGGGAAAACAAATAATGCTTGAATGAACCTATCCTTGTTGATCTATATTTAACAAAGTTTCTTCCTCCTTTATTGTAAAATATCTTTTGTTGGAAGAGTTGGTTCTTCCTCCTTCCATTCTAAAATATCTCATAATGTGTTATAGGAGACGTTGCACAAGCATAAAGTCAATGATAATGGAAATCAAAGTGTTGAAGCTTTGGAGGCCCATCTGATTGATCCAAAAGAGAAGGTTGAACAAAGTAATAGTGTGGATACCAAGAAGAGCTTATTCAAGAATTGGCCATTGATGTCATCTATAATTGTTTATTGTGTCTTCTCCTTCCACGACATGGCTTATACAGAGGTACTATTTTATTTTTGGTGGTTACTGAATTTAACATTAAAAAAAAGGATGGCTGTTGTTCCTAAATATTCTTGTGGTGGATGGCAGAATAAAAATTAGTTATCAAGGGCAGGGTTGATGAACCCGCCTTTTCAGATATCTAAATGGACTTGTTGTTCTGGGAAGGTGCTCACTATGGTATACACAATGTTATGGACAGTTCTCTAACTGTGAATATTAATTGTTAACCATTGGTTGTTTTACACCTCCCTGAGCTCTAGAGACATTTTTGTTAGGAAAATTGTTAGCCTTAAAAGAAACTTGTCTCTGCAAAATGATTTTAGAATTAGGATTCAGCTTTGAGTAGAAAATGGTAACTAGTAAATGCGATCACAAAAGAAAACTTTATGGTGGAGAGTTGCTCGAATTCATAAATGGGCTTTACTTTTTTTAGTGTATATCATGTATTTTTTTTTTCCCGAACACGCCTGAAAGTTTGTCATTTATTATATATGTGTTGACTTTCTATGGATCTCTGATAGCTAATACACTACCAGTTTAAATAAACGTCAATTTGTTTTGAAATCAACTTCAGGTTTTCTCGCTATGGGCTGAAAGTGACAGGACGTATGGTGGACTGAGTTTGTCATCTGAGGATGTAGGTCAAACACTTGCAATTACAGGTACTTTTTGTGCTTGCATCAGTGTTGTTGTAATTTTTAATGGGAAAACCCTACGCACAGACACATGATAAAATATTCAAATGGACTCAACAACACAAAATGATTAGGAACCAAGTTAACTCACAAAGGTGCTTGAGGAGATGATAGAAAAATGAGTTCATATCAGTTTTTCCCTAGAAACAAGATTACCAAGACTAACCGAACCTCTTTACTTCCAAAATGCGATAAGATGGGCTACCACCATAAACCACTATAGTAAGTAGTCCAACTTTGGAAATTGTCTTTATTTTCCACAACAAAATTATCCTTACGCAAATATTTAGCCAGTTCAATTATACAGGGCATCAAATATCTGTTTAAGGATTCTTCATTTCAGCCACTCCGAGTCTATTACTAGTAATATCTTCCATCCATGTTTGTTTCCTGTGCTATCATCCTCTTTGTTCAAATGTTCCAGCAGACCAAAGTAGCCCCCAGATTTTTTATGCAGGCATAAAATATTCCAGACTTTTGATGTTGATTCCCCAGGGGGACTCAGTACACTGGAAAACAATTGTTAGCCATTGTTAACATACCCCAGAAGATGAATAAACACTGCAAAATGTGTCCTTAATCCACCTTCGTTGTTGCCGGTTCTTTAATACTTCATGCACCATTATTTGTGACAGTGACAACAAGTATCCTACCTTCTCAATTTCAGGTTCCAGTCTTCTTGTGTACCAACTCTTCATGTACCCACGCATCAATAGAGTTCTTGGACCTATCAAATCATCTCAAATCGCAGCTGTGGGTGAAATCTGCTATGCTATTGTTTAATTGTTGAAGTTCTTCTATATTTTAGTTACTGAAGTTCTTCTATCTTTTTTTGTTCCAGGCTCTGTGCATACCTATTCTCTTTGCGTACCCCTATATGACGTATCTGTCCGAACCTGGATTATCAATCGTTCTGAATATTGCGTCAGTCATAAAAAATAATCTTGGTGTGAGTACTCTTCAGTTCCATTTTAGAATCCTTGTTACCTCAAAATTGACTTAGTGGATAAATCATAGATGACAATTATGATATTTTCGAAAATCTGCCACCACTTAGGAGCTGTAGACTTACCTATCCTTTTTTTGGGGGACAAATTAGATCTAAGATACTATCCGTCTATTGCAGCAATTAAAGTTAATCTCATGTTAACTGGAGTATTGTTCCACATGATTATTTTGTCAGGTTACCATCATTACAGGCACTTTCATCCTTCAAAATAATGCTGTGGTATGTTACTCATCAGTTCATCTCAGTTTTAAATACGTTTTATAAAATATCTCCACCGCAGTCTGCAACTGATTATGCATGTAATTACAAACAGCCTCAGGATCAAAGAGGAGCAGCGAATGGACTAGCCATGACTGGAATGTCCTTTTTCAAGGCAGTTGCTCCTGCAGGCGCTGGCATTGTGTGAGTATACTTTGTTCCTCATACCTTATGTGAAATATTTTAAATCTTACAGGTCAAATGAACATTATAGCTCACACTCCTACGTTATGAAATTTATATGAAACTCAGACGTTCTCATGATTTTTCACAAATGCAGGTTCTCGTGGGCACAGAAACGACAGCATGCTTTCTTCTTTCCAGGTAAACTTCGCTATCCTTTTTTCGAGGAAATTCCAGAGTGTACAATTTACTATTTCCCAATGCATGTAGCCTCTGGACCCGTCTTGGTGCTCAGTCCACGTGCTATTTTTACATTTCAACTAGTTGAGAACTTGAGATATCTTGCGAGTTTTGCTGCTTTTAAACTGTTTTCCCCACGTTCTACTCGTACAGGTGATCAGATGGTGTTCTTTCTGCTGAACATCATTGAGCTCCTTGGACTCCTCCTCACATTCAAACCCTTCCTGGCCGTGCCAGGCCAATCTGATAGCAACTAGCTGTTCAGCTATTATTCTAGATTTTTTTTTTTTGGATTATTACTCAGATGGCGATGACTCGTGGACCCCCCATCCGTGAGGAGAAGGGCTTAATGCGCCCTTATGCCAGGATCAAGAGGTGATTAAGTACAAGTTGTATTTTTGTGCGACAGATGTTGTAGGAGCATTCCATTTGAGGAGATGCAACATTTGTAAAGTAGTAATGTTGTAAGTGGTCGCAGCTCGGAATAATTTTGTAGGATAGGCGCAGCATAATTGCTGTATTTCTCGTGCTCTATTATGCGGGTGTTCAAAACTGGTTCAAAACAGATTAATATAAAGGCAAAGCTTTTGCCTCGCTTAAGAAAAAACAGATTAAGCACCATGCTTGGTAAATTAATCATGCTGAATATTGTGTCCGAAAGATAAGAGCCGATTTTCTTCTTTCCCCGAAGCAACTACAATAGGCGAGCAGCATGTGATCTAGACTTGCATTTTTGGTTGAAAGAGGCTTTTATTGAAGTCAAAGGAGTTTTTCTTAAGTTTCAGCTTAGAAAAGTGCAACTCTGTAAGCTAAACTGCACTAGAGTACCACTCTCTGCGCTATGTGATTTTTCCATGTTGATCTGATACCTTTGTCATAATCATCATCGTGATATGGATATAAAAATAAACTATTGATATGCATACTGGGATGCATAGATGTTAATTAACATTTAATAACATGTACTAACATATTATGTAGATGTGTTTTTAATTATTGTTGATGTTCATCTATTGAAGAGCTCTGTGTTGTAGACTCGCCTCGGACCCTTAAAATCTCAGGAGCTGGGGCTGTCTTTGACACTCAATTTAGAGGTAGGCTTTGCTGAGTGTCCAATAAAGCGAACTCGGCAAAATCGTCATTTTGCCGGTTTGAGATTTTTTTTTAATAATTACTATAAACCAAAACCTTCTTAGATGCTGTCTGGCATCTGAAGCAGTACCTGTCGGCAATAATTGGCCACCTCAGGATACATGCCTTCAGTTCCAATCTACAGTAGCTAGCTTGCTCGCGTTAGTTAAGAGCATGTCTAACAGGCCCCTTACATTTTCGCCCCCTAAATCGCGTGTAGAGGGCTCTGCACACGAAATCGATGAATTTTTTTGCTCAGATGAACTCGTCCATCTAGCAGACCCCCTATAGCCGGCCTGTATATTTGAATTAAAACTTCGCGGGAGAAAACAATGGTCGATTTTATTTGATCACCATTGCTGCTACATAGCTCGAGCTCGTCCATCTACTAGCCTAATCTATGAAGACGACGTCGCCGGCGGCCTCCATCGCCTTGAAGGCCTCGACGTCGGCGAGGGCCCGCGCCTCCTCCTCCGCTTCCGCGCGCGCCGCTGCCTCGGCGTCTTTCTTGGACAGCTCGACGGCTGCCAAGAACGCGGCCTCCTCCTCCTCCGCTGTCGCCGCCACCGCTTGCACCGCCGCGCCTCCTCCTCCGCTTCCGCTTGCGCCGCCGCGGACCCGCTTGCACTGCTGCAGCATCTCCCAGTCGGCGCGCCATTTCTCGAATTGGGGGCCGCGCATCGGCCTCGGCGGCGGGTCGACGGAGAAGTAGCGGCCGCCCTCCGCATAGTCGACCAGCGACGGCGGCATGTTCTCCGGGAACGCCGCGTACTTCCAGGCGGCGCGGCGGCTCCCTGCGAACGAATGCTTGCAGTGGAGCCGCCACGCCTCCTCGAGCGTCTCCGGCTCGTGGCGGCGCTTCGACCGGCCGGTGGAGGAGCTCGATCCGTTGGGGGAGTTCATCGCCGGGAGGCGGAGGCGTTAGGGGCGGAGGCGTTAGGGGCGGTGGAAGGAGAAATGGGACGGCGGGGGACGCGGGATTGCTCGCCGGAGCTGCGGCGGCGCGCGGCGGAGATAGGGTTGGGGGTGGGGGGTTGGACCCCCATCCCGACCCTCACCCACTACTTGTAGGGGGCGGCGGGGGCTATTTCGCAGGCCCCCTAAATTAACTCCCCTAAATTTTACGTAAGGGCCGGACCGCATACGGGGGCTGCTAGACGGCCGTTTTGGCCCGCACCCCGTATGCCGCCGGAATTTTACGGGGTGCCCGCGCTATAGGGGGTCTGTTAGACATGCTCTAACAAACTAGTGCTACTCATACCTTGACAAGAGATATGCCGTGCCGTGGTCATTCTAGCTGGGAGGACATGCCTCCAGCCAAAACTGGCCGCTCCGATGTAGCGGCATGATTTGTGCTTGTTCGTCTGGCTATGTCACTTTCTTTACGATGGTCCTACAAATGAATTAATTGGGACGTCACACTAACCTGGCTGAGAGCGAGGGCCAGAACACACTAGCCTAGCACTGATGTAAGGCATGTCGTCTAAGTTGCATTTTACTACCGCATGAAAATAATTGCGACGGCTAGATTTTGCTTTATGTCATTTTCTTGACCGTACACGTCGTTTCTTTCCATCATGTATGTCCGAGATCGATCAACTTAACATGCCAGCCTGAAAGCGACACCACGCTGAGAACAGATCCCATCCCATCTCATCTCACTAAAGCAGCAAGCTTTATGCTGCCACGCAGACAGGGACGCATTTCATTCACGGTAGTCACTTGCTATTTAGGTCCTCTTTGGATTGCAGAAATTTTACAGGATTTTTGTAGGATTATAATACTTAGGAATTTTCGTATGGATTGCCTTTGGATCAAAAGAATGTTGTTGACAAAATTCTTATGGATTGGATTCCTATGCGTCAATCTCATAGGAATTCAAACATCCACTCCAACCTCTTTTTAAGACTTGATTGCGTAGGATCGAGGCACTTTTCCTGTGTTTTTCATGTGTTCCATCCAAACTGTACCTATAGTTTTCCTGTATTTTGTAATCCTCTGTTTTACGCCTGTGGAAATCATCTGTTTTTTTTATTCCTATGTTTTTCAATCCTGTGATCCAAAGAGGCCCTTAACATTGAAAACATGAGCTAGCTAAATTGTGTCCGGTCTTTAAATGATTATTTTAGTTCGCATTTTCATTATAAATGTTAATGGGACTTTAGTTAAAAGATCAACTAAACAAGAAACCAAATTATTACAAAAGTTGGTTTGCGTGCTTCAAAGCATGTAAGAGGTTCACTCTCTAAGTCAACAAACTTCCTAGGACATATTCTATTTCGTGAAGCATGTATCGTTTAAATTTATGTATTGTCTTCTTCTATATATCCAAAATTATATACCTAAAAACATGAATCCATGCCAAAATATTGTATCATTTTAGTTTTCCTACTAAAAAAAACTCTAAAATGCTAAATAGATATTTTATCATGAAAAAAGTGGTGATTTTAGTTCGCATTCCTCATTATGAACGTTAAAGGAGGCACAAGATCTAACCGGAAAAGAGGTCAATTCTTACAAAACTTTGTTTGAGTGATTTAAAGTTGAAGGTTTGCATTGAATGTAAAAAAAACATGTGAGTAGCACTTCAAACTAGTGCATTGACTTTAATATATCCATAATATGACTCCATGTCAAAAGTTTTAGGTATTATTTTCATTTTCCCTATTAAAGATCTCTAAAAATGGTAAGAAATTGTTTTCTCATTAAAAGTGATGATTTTCATTCACATTCCTCATTATGAGTGTTAAAGGAAGGCTTGGCAAAAGATGGTAGCGTTATCAACCCTCCATCAACCACCACGGCCGGAGACAAGTGGTGGAGCAGTTTGTCGAGTATACACCCGCTAAAGGTTCCAAAAATACACTTGGCAAACAGTCAACTTTACCGAGTGTTTTACCTGACACTCGGTTTCGGGGAGGCTTTGATCTCGAGGGACCTACAAAATATACTCGGATTTTTTTTGGCACTCAGCAATTAAGTCGTTTTGGCTAGTGCCAACGGAGAAACTAGGTTAGGTGAAGCAACACCAGCTGGCATTAATCGGCCACCTCAATACGCATGTCTCAAAGAATCTCTTCTATTCCTCGAAATCCATTTTGGCACCCAGATGCATATGCACATGGTATTTAGAAATTAAATTTTGAAAGTTGAAAAAAAAATTAAGCGAAATCTCGTGAATACATCTTCACAAGTCGTTTTGCAAAAAAATGATATTTTTTATGGCCCGTGTAAAAAAGACAAAAATATGTCTTGCAAAAATACTTATTTTAACACTAAATTTTGTTTTTCTAACTATGGCACAAAAAATATCGATTTTTCGTGGAACCACTTAGGTTTTTTTTACAGTACATTTCGTTTTTTTTAAAATGCATTTCAAATAACGGGTGCATGTGTCACCCAGATGAGCCAAAACGCCACCCTCTTTGACAGTTCTAGAGATTAATGAGCACTTGGTCCTAGACTAGTCTGCTTGAAAGTGAAATATTACACTACTCATACTGATCTAGTGACATAATGTGCACATATCGTTCAAGTTGCACATTTTACTATCTGCTGCTCGCTATTATGCTATACTAATTGGCCCTATTATATTTTGCCGTGTCATTTTCTTGACCAATACGTTCATCATCGTTTCTTTCCATCGTGTGACGGTGTAAGTCAGAGATGGACAGCACGTGCACTGAGAACAAATCCCATCTCACTAAAGCGGCAAGCTTTTTGCTGCCCATGGCGACAGAGACGCATGCACTGCATGCATGGGCCTTCACTGGCTATATAACTTCCAAAACATCAGCCAGCTAAATTTGTGTGAGCCAGCTAGATTAGCTACTCCACTGCCTGAATATCGATCCATCGATCCCCGCCAACAATGGGCGACGACACTACCAGGAGCCGGACGTTCCCGTGCCACGACGAGGCGCCATCGCCGCCGGCGACTGTGTTCTACGAGGGCTGCCCGGGCTGCGCCATGGAACGAAAGGTAGAGAATAACACGGGGATCCCTTACAAGGAGTTCTTCTTCGTCGGAGTCACCAGCCTCGCCTCCGGTACGTATATGCGCGCACCACCACGAGTCCACGACAGAAACAGTGCTCGCTTCTCTACACCGTTTATGTTTGGCGTTTCTGTGACGCGAGGTTGTCACGGTTTATCAAATCTACTCCTAGTTCTGCTTAATTGTGTGCTGCTCAATGCTCACTCCGTTCTAGTGCTCACTCCGTCTCAAATTAATTGTCATAAAGATGTATAAAAGTTGAAGTAAATCATGTCTAGATATCCGTTCTGGTACTAGCTTTTGTCCATCTTTGCAACAATTAATTTGAGACAGAGAGAGAGTACAATGTAGTAAGGCATATTTAAATTGGTCAAGAAAGATAAACGATTGCTCTATTCACGTGTGGTTTTATGTGATACAAATCACAGGTTAAGGCGTTTATTTAATATATAAAGATTGATTGTACCGTCTAGTCGCGTCGTTCCCTTCTTAGAAGATCGGTCTAGTCGTATTTGAACCAACCAAAACACATCTTATATTTTCAGGAGTGATTTCCTTCGATAAACAGACACAAATAATTACTACACATATATTTTGGATAAAATAAATGGCACACATAAGTAAATTACAGTTGCACACCTACAAATTTAGTTAATAAATGAACCAGGGCAGGCTAATTGGCCTAATCAGTAATTATCAGATTAAATTACCTCGGAGAACAAGCAGAGGCTCACCGGTGGAAGAAAAGTTTGCCCATTTCAGCTTTGATGATAGCGGAGAAAAGTAAAGGTAAATTGACGCATAGCTTCCTAAAGGTGGACTAAGAAGTGATAGTAGAGGCCACAATAGGCAAGATGGACCCCAAGCATTTTTTTTGTTAACATAATGCTTTTCTCTTTGTGTGGGCTGACCTCGATCGGTCCGACGATAAGACCCCATGGGAGCTCTCAATGGGAAGTGTTCCTGCTCGTGTCTTAGATTTCTGCATGTCGTTGGACGAGTAGGCACAACTTCAAATTCTCATATGTTTAGAGTTTCCTGATGTTTCAACAAGAATTTTGTTCAAGATTCACATTTTTTTCGTATAAAAATGTTTATGTTTAGGTTCAATAAGGTTAGCTTAAGCTTTTGGAAAATAATCAAAACTCTGATGAATCTTATTTTAAGCTTTTTGATACTCTTTTAATTTGAGATTAAAGCCATGAAACATGAAACTTTTTCAAAACCCCGATTACACCAGTGAATGGTAGTAAACTGAAACCCAGTAACACTTCAAAAGATATTGTACAAATATAGCCCGGCACCACCTCCGCGTGTGCATATGTACTTTGGCAATTCCATATTATAGTACAACATTTCTCCTAAAACTCGGGGATGTATATTCTTATACCTTTATGAAATCCCTCTAATTGAGTATGAGGGAAAAAGGGAGGTGAATTTTGGAAAGAAAAGGTAGCGCAATAGGGAAAACATGTCTAGTACTCTCAAATTTGCAGTACTCCATGCACATGAACATTTTATACTCCCTTAATTTTTTTGAAAGTAAAACATTGATACTACATGTACCTACTGGGCCACAAAATCTCCTATTGATATATAACTTATGTCCCATGAAACTAATAGTAGCTAGATTAAACCATGTCTTGAATTCGGCACACTATCACTATCTGGATTATGTTTTTTTTTTCTAGATTTGTGCTTTGAATGCGAATTTAAATGTTTGTGGCGCAATATATTATTGAAATAGTGGATAGATCCTCACACTATGATATATGGATTGTGTTGGAGGATTATTTTACAAAATAATGGCACATCTCAAAACATTCAGTGGGTTTTGATGGTTAGGGACTTTGCATGTAAGTGTGGACGTGCATTTTCAAAGGCGCAGACCGGCCAAGACATGTTGGAGAGGATGACATGAAGAAAGCTTCAACTTAGGTTCTTGCTAGGCCTAATGGACCCACATACACACACATTGTTTCTAAGTTTTGGCCCAATTGAGAACGAACCTACGGATGGATGGTTAGGATGGTGTTTATATACAAGCAAGGCATTTTGAAGTCCCAGCTCCATGTCGCACATTATTTTTAATTTAAAAGTTTCAATTTTTTAGGTTTTAAAAAAATTCAGAAATTTTTTAAGATAATCTACAAGTGTCCAAAATTTCAGTTCAAATTTATTATATTTTAGGCTGAGTAAAAGTGACAAATGGGTGGATCCGGGAGGTGAACAATACACAGCTAAAAACTTGAAAATTTTGCCAGGTTTGATTCTATATAGGCTAAAATAAGATGAATTTTGGGTTGAAAATTTGCGCATGGATAGATCTCGACATTATCTATATGTAGGATTTTTGTTTCAAATTTTTTGAAATTCAAAAATGTCGATTTTAATTTTTGATAAAAGGGATAAATGAAGCTCAGACTCCATTTGCACTTTCCAGTTATATACACTCAACCTACCATGGATCACACCCCATGTTTCATGTCTTCTGCGTCTCATTGAGGTAGAATGTTCTTTAGTGGGACGCAATGTTCTCCGGTTGTGTTTCTCACCAAGGTACTATACTATTCTAGTGGGGTAGGCCTGGTGTGTTCGTGCATGTGTGTCTCTAAGTTGTACGTGTGTGAGTCTAAGTAATACTTGTTTCTCAAAGAAAACATGTTAGTCTAATTAACCATCTATAATATTTGATATTTTTGAATGGATTCTTAGGTTGTAGTGACGTTGAGTACACACCATATGGTGGTGGCGGACGACATAACAAGCATTGATAGCTCCCGCAAAAAAATTGCTAGCTAATAAACATAAGTTTGAGTAAAAGTAATATAAACATGCTTGCACTATCTAGTTAGTTTGGAAGATAACACAACTTCACCTCTATCTGCCTATAAGCTGATATGCTCGGGAAAATGGCAGCACGTGAATCGTTTCCTGCATTTAGTATCTCCTAGTACCATTTTACGTTAGGTCAAGGTTTAAAATATTTATATAATTGTGACTGCTACTCGTGTATCCTAGAACTACGGGACACACAAGTATGCCAGTAGGACACAAACCGCCAACAATACAGAAGAAAAACTAGTCACACATTTGTAGCTAAGATGTGAATTATGTGGTTCATATAATTATTTAACTATGTGTGTTTTGAATGGACGAGTAAAGTTTATGATACATTTATTTGCTCATAGGCCGGCTATGTTCTGACAATCCACTTCTTATTTGCAGCTTTACCAATATCATCGTTGTTCCCCTTCTTGTACTTCATGGTATTCTGATCTCACCTTGTTTTATTTTCATATCATGTTCTCATGAAGCAATACTATAAGACGAGTTATTCCCATTTTGGAAAATATGGAACCTGGTATTTCACGGTGCATATGATTGGCATACATCTCATAGGAAAACAAACAAACTATACTACAAAACTCAAACAAACATGCACCAAAAAAAAATTTGTGGTACTAAATTCTCATTGATTCCTTCCCATGAAGCTTATGTCACCGGTCATCAACAAGAGGTGTTATGCCTCGTTCTAAAACAAATATTGTTTGAGAAATTGTTAAAAAAAACTATAGGATGGTTGGAGAGAAATCGTACCATTAAATATTCCATGGAAAATAGTTTCTAGACATAAATGATAATATGTTATATATAAGATCATTCTCGGTAACCGCTAAAGGATACTTTTATGGGTCATTTTTTCCTGATGAAACCAAATAGAGACCAACCAGGGATTGTCCTATGATAGCTTTTTATACAAAATGACAGCCATGGGGAAGCTAGGCCTCAAATGTGCGTGGGCGGCTTACATACAAATTTCTTACTTCATAATATGTATATCCAAGCTCAGTTTTACCTTTCTTACAAATAGATAGAAGATATGCATGTGGCGAAAACCGAACAAGACATTGGAGTGTATGCCGGTATTCTTGGTAAGAAAACTAAGACTCACCGAGTTGGTGAAAGGCACTAAAATTCAATTAATATAATTCATATAGTTTTTATTGTTTCGGAAAATACACTCGCACAAACTAAAATAGGGCATGTTGATGTATTGTTGCATATTCAGGGGCATCATACATGGCCGGTAGATTCGCTGGCTCCCTATTTTGGGGTATAGTGGCAGATCGTGTCGGGAGAAAACCTATCATTGCATTTTCCCTCTTCACAGTGTGAGCAAGTTTTATTTTTGTATTAAAGTATGCTCACTTTTATATGGCAACATTCTAATGTTAATAATCCTCTTTTAGGGTTATCTTTAACACTCTATTTGGACTGAGTTCAAAGTATTGGATGGCGCTTACCACAAGATTACTTCTTGGCTCTCTAAATGGCATGCTTGCCCCAATGAAGGTATCCAAATGTGCATCGTAGGGCACTAATTATTTTATAGAAACTAATTTCTTTTTGCATGAATAGTTATATGTGCATGATGTTTCATGACTGTTGCAGGCTTATTGTGTTGAAGTATGTCGACCTGAACATCATGCGCTGGGATTATCAGTTGTAAATGACTATAATTTCTCACATCACCATTATTATTTATCATAATGTTCATTTACATCTTTTCTCTAACTGACGTCATTATTTGAATATAGCTAAGCAGTTCTTGGGGCATAGGTCTTGTTATTGGTCCATCCATTGGAGGCTACCTTGCACAGGTTTGTTTAGAAATTCCATTTTCAAATATAAAAAAAACTATTTAACACATTTATGTTATATTTTTCTTGTCAGCCTGCAAAGCAATATCCAAACCTATTCTCTGAGAATTCAGTTTTTGGGAGGTAAACTTGCTACATACTTTATGTACCAATTTTTTTTTTGAGTTAAATTTATGATAGTAACCCTATTAATTTGTGTTTTCTAGGTTTCCGTATTTCTTGCCGTGCCTTTGCATTTCATTGGTTGCGCTTGGTGCTCTAATAAGCTGCATATGGCTACCGGTATGTAATATTTCACACTAATATTAAGCGTATGATTATCAGAAAATGATATATTTGATTTAACAAAGCACAATTTATCCTTTTGGTCCCATAACTAGGAGATAGATCCATTTTACTCCCTTAACTTCTAGGATTGCCAATTTTACGCTCACATATTATCATGACTTATGTTATCATCCATATTTTAAACAAGAACATATGAGAGCGATATAACCCCATTGATTGGTATTAACAAGGTTGCAATTGTACTCCGAGTCGGTCTAAAAGTTAAAAGGTGTAAGCTTAATAGGAGAGAACATGTAGAAAAAGTACCTAATACATATTAAATGGTTTCTACATGCTCGAGTCTGCTAACAGATGAGAAAAAGTACAAATTTGTCAATCGTAGAACTTTTCTAGCATATTGGTAATGTTGTCCAATGATTTCCTATCTTATCTAGAAATAGAAAAACTCCACTTGTCAATCCCCGAAATTAAATCTCGCTTTTCAACATTTAACTCTAAAACCAGCTTAAACTCGAGTTGTTGAATACATTTACTTTACCCATAGATCTTATTCAAGAAGAAATTGAGCTTCCTTATACGATGTGTGTGTGAAAATTGGAGCAATTACAAAATTTCAACACTTCGGCTCATCATCAGCCCAAGTAGAAAAATAGAATTATATCAGGAAATAATTCGTTGATTTGCAAAGGTTGTGCTAGTGTCCATGTGTCATACATTTCATCCCCAAAACGCCTTGGATTGGACTAGGGGTAAAGTAATAAATTCAATAGTCCAGGGTACAAAACAATCGATTTTTTGAGTTTAACGTGAACTTCCTCAATGGTTTAAGCTTTAACCTAGATTTTTTTTGCAGAATTATTCTTATTGAAAGTAAAGTATCACTATGTGGCTATATATATATATTTATTTTTTTAATATTGGTTACTAGGAGACACTTCATATGCATAAAAACTTAGAAATGGAAGTAGAAATGGTTGGCGATTCAAAATTGCCTAGAGAAGCTCTAAACCCCGAGAAGAGTCTCTATAAGAACCGGCCATTGATGTCTTCTATAGCTGCATATTGTGTTTTCACCCTTCATGATACATCATATAGTGAGGTAATAACTACTACTCTTTTGTTAGTGTTCCTCTTTCAAAATATAAATGAATAAAAATCTAATGATATTAAATTCTCATCTAAAAAATATTTATTGCCCTTTTGTATTAGATATTTTCTTTGTGGACAGTAAGTGACAAAAAGTATGGTGGGCTGGGATTTTCATCTAAAGATGTTGGCCAAGTTCTTGCTGTTTCAGGTACGTATAACCCTATTAGCGACTCTCATGGTCACTTGCACATTGATTATGATTTTTTTGATTTATGGAGTCGAGCTGAACTATGGTATAAACTTATACCATAATATCACTGTCTTGTACGTACATAATTATGGAACATGTTTCTATGTATTGGTGCACCTGAAATCAGATTCCTTCCTTAACCAAAACTAGTTCTACTACTACTTATGGCCATTATAAATCATTAATACCTCATGCTTTTCTCGAACCGGTGATTCTTTCCAGTAGCAAATCCCATATTGGATTAAATAATTTTCCGGTAATGGTTAAATCCCTTATTGGAATTGTGCATTATAATTACAAAAACCTTGATTCCTAATTTATACCAATTTCAGGTGCTGGTCTACTTGTGTATCAACTATTCATTTTTAGACATGTTCATGATTTACTGGGATCTGTCAATTCATTGCGTATTGCATCTGTAAGTAACTTAACAATCTTAAAAAATCATATACTTATTATCCATATCCATTTTTAATACTTTCACTTATATATTACAGGCTCTATCCATACCAATTCTTGCAGCCTACCCTTTCATGACAAACCTATCAGGGACAAGACTTGGGATAGCTCTATATTTTGCTGCCGTTGCAAAGGGTGCTCTTTCGGTAAGTGGAAACACTTCATCCCCTCATTCCAAAATATATAATCCTTTATACAAAAATATACGCATCACACTTAATTGATATTAAACAATCAGATCATATGAATTATGAAGATTACATAAGACATTATAGTATCAGGATATAATTAAACTATATTGGAACATTACAATTGTTTTTTAGAACAAATGCAATATTTATACTTTATTTATTTACATTATATATGTTATTTCTCAGTCATAATTCTATATGTACTAAAATATCGCATCTAGTAATGAATTGACAATCGAAAACAAGTAACTAAAATAAAATTAATATGGAAGTTATTTTCATACTTTTATCTAACAATGCCATTTTTTCTTAACTCTTCCACAAAATTTGTCAGATGACTATCTTAACGGGGAATTCCATTCTGCAAAATCGTGCTGTGGCAAGTGTCAAGTGAAATTAATATAATTTTCAATCCTTGGTTGCTTTGAAATCAAGCTAATCATGTTTGCTTGAAACAACAGTCACAAAATCAAAGAGGCGCTGCAAACGGCTTATCTGCGACTGGACAATCCCTCTTCAAGACTATTGCTCCAGTAGGAGCGGGTCTTCTGTGAGTATCCTTATGGACCATTTGACTCTAAAATAATATGAACCAATGTTACAATGTAGAATTTTTATAATGTGTGAAGCCTAGCGGGTATTGATTATAGCATTTTTAGAGAATCAGTTTTTTTCATACTAGGCAAAAGTATTGGTATTTAATAACTTATTACTAAGGATGATAAATCCCATCAGTGTAGTTGTGGTGGCGGTGCATGTAGCCACGATGATGCATTGATTTTATTTTTTTCGTATCGGTAGTATTTTAGTGTTATTATTCATTGTTTTTTGGTGCATATGTTAATTTGTGTCTTTGTTTTGTTTGATTTTTTTTGGGTTGTTGTATTTTTCTTGGTATTTCTTCTCCTAACACACAATGACACACATTTTTATGCTTGTTCGAGAAAAAAATCATTTTTTTCTTCCAAATTCATATCTCTATCATACCATGAATAGAGATTAGGTCCATATGCACACATCTTACATGACAATTTTTTCTATTGTAGGTTCTCATGGGCCCAAAAGCGTCAAAATTCCGTGTTCCTTCCGGGTATGCAATTGATTTATCAGTCTTATTTTGTTTTCATCTTAGTGTGTTGTTAATTGTGCTATTATGGGATATCTGTATCCCTTACATGTGCAATATCCCTGTAATTAGTTATGTATGAGAGATGTGAAACTAACAAATGATATATTTCATTAATCATGTAGGGGATCAAATCGTATTCGTGATACTGAATATAGTCGAATTGCTTGGGCTTGTGTTGAGCTTCAAGCCATTCCTATCATTACCATAGCAGTATGATTTCAAAAGCTCCTCGGCCTAGAATAATGGTGGATGTGCAAAGATACAAGCATGTTTTAGCTTTCCAAATGCATATGAATATTGTACATGAGAATTATGTAATAATAATAATTACTACATTCCTCAAGAAGTAGTTGCAAGCTAGAATTTGTGTGATATGCTCTCTCCTAATGTAACATCCCTGATTTTTGGAAAGTGCAAAAATCACAAAAATTTGAAACTTTTTATTTTCATGATTAAGCAAGTCACCAAAAACCAAATAAAAAGAAGAAAGAAAAGAAAACAATATGTAATTGGAATAAAGAATCCAAATTAGCTTAATTCCATAATCCCTAAAGCCTACTTTTTTAAAATATGTTTCCTCATATGAATAAAATATTTTCTTAGCAAACATGTTTACCAAACATGTTTTCAACTCAACTACCATTTTTTTAAAATGATTATGATAGTTAGAAACCAGAGAGTTACTATCTCTAATATTTTCTCCTTGTCTCCAAAAATTATTTCACTATTATTATTAACCTCAAATGGATAAAAGTTGGTTATTTGTTTTCCAAGTATCAAGTCAATCAATAAAACAATAAAGTGTTATATATTATTGAGTTATGAAAACAAGTAAAGTACTTTGGGAAAAACAATGTTTTCAATTGGGAAAAGAACATCTTCATTTGAGAAAACCCCTTTATTTTTTATTAAACCCCAATTCAAATTAATAATGAATTTTCTATTAAGTGACTATTATGTTTTCGTCATATTTTAAAACTTTAAGGCTATGAAAACAAGTTTAAGTGGTTCTAGAAAATGATATTTTATCATTATAAAGCTACTGAAATTTCATCAAACTCATTTTCCATTTTATTGGAATAATAAGGCAATTATGAATTCATTTGAATTTGTGAATTGAAAAATTCAAAAACAATGGAAAGCCCACAAAAAGTAGTACTGTTGGAATGTATTTGAATTAATATGAATTTATAATTTTGTTCCATGTGAATTGGAATTATAAAACAGAATATATAAAATAAATAAATAACAGGAAAAAAAAGTGCTGAAGTCATTGATGACGTCACTCGTCATCAACCTCCCTCCTCTGCCATTTCTATCCGAGAAACTGCGGAATTAATTCCTTGATTGCGGCCGTTTTCGGTCATCAAACGATGCCCCGTTTGCTTCCCCTTATAGCCCTTCCTATGGCCCTCCTTTCCCCTCTCACCTCCTTCCAATCCACGCCCTGAGGCTGTAGATATTCCTCGCCGGAGAAGCTACTGTATGCCGTCGCGATTGGAAATTCCGGCGAAACCAGAAGGTCCCCGCCGCCCTAGTTTGGCCCCTCTCTTTCCCTTGCTCCCATGTACCTGTGTGACCACTTGGGCGATGTTTTTATGCAGCCAAATCGCCGCGTCGAGCTCACATGAGAAGAAGCCGCCACGGGGCTTCGGATCCCCACCGCGCGGACGAACCAGGAAGCACGAGCCTGCGCCATGGCCACTATCCACATCTCCGTGATCTACCGCGTCCCTTCATATCTTGTTGAGCCCGGGGAAATACCAGAGCGTCGCTGTCGTCGACTTTCGAGCGGCAACCACCGTCGCGGTCTCCATTTCCGGTGAAGAGCCGCTCGGTGAGCTCCCTTTTCTCTCTATGCCGTCCGATCTAGATCGTGTGGCTAGGATAGATTCACTTAAGTGAATCGGTATCGGCCAGTAGGAACGCGCCACATCAGCCTGCGCATTTAGTAGTTACTTGTCACTCGGTGCAGCATGTAGCCGGCCTAAGTCCACTCCATGTCTGTTGCCCCGCGCGACAAATAACCATCTGAGCCCAGCCCGTCATTGATTTTTTTTAATTCCAAATAAAAATAGAAAAACAATTTTGCAGAAAATTCCTTGCATCTTAGAATGTTCATAACTTTTGTTCCATAACTCAAAATTTGGCAAACTTGGAATTTTTTAAATTCTCTGGATCTGTAGAAAATTTTGGCACTGGCCAAATTGAAATTTGACCATTTAAAAATTGTTCAAATTCTTGTGCATGTTTGATGAATTATGGCATAATTCAAATTCTACAAATCCAAAAGTTGCAAATAGAATATATTTGGAAACCTTAAGATATGTACTTTCATATCCTTTGTCCCAAAATAATATTTTAATAAATTAAATTTGAATTTAGAATTAAGGTGTCTATTTGAGTATTTTTGACATAGATTTAATTCTATAAATAATTAGAATATGTTCCCTTAGGAAAAATTGCTCCATTTGGTAACCTTGAACCGGAGACATCATTACCTAAACATTTTGGACACCCCTGGACCATGACCATGTAATGTTAGCCTAACATCCATCATAGTAGTCCACCTAGTTGTTTATGTCTTAGAGTTTGTTTCTATCCTTTTTACTTATTATGGGCATTTTGAATCCAAGACCAAGTCCCTAGTATGTGTTAATCACATATAAGACCAATTAGTGAACCCTAAACACTAGTACCATTGTTTTCTATCTACTTCTTCACTCCCCCATTATTGCTTCACGAATTCATCAAGTTAGCAAAATAGAAATCAATACTCAAGCACAAGAAGGAACTTCATTATCAACTTGGTGGAAACATGAAGAGATACAAGGAAAATCATTGAAGAAATTGAAGGGAGGACTTAGACTCCATAACAATTAGAACCAACTCAAGGAAGTGCAAATTCATGAAGAGATCAAGAAGAAGACCAACCCCTTTCTCTTTCTATCTTTTCTTATCTTTTCCTTTTGACTTAGTGGTATATTAATATGTGATCAAGATAAACCCTTAGTATGTGCCCATCCCATACCTAAACCAACTAGTGAAGTGAAAACCATGAAGATTTATCAAGTTCAAGAGAGGCTTCACAACAAGGAGGAAACTACAATATAATCATGAAGATGATCTTCAAGAAAACAAGCATATGAAGACTTGGAGAAAATCTATACAAGTTGAATAATAACAAGTTGTCTTTATCCAAACATTGACCCAAATGGAAAACCCCAAGACTTTACCTTGTGTACATGAAGTTAGTGGAATCTAGACCTACCCTAACAAAAATGGAAAGACTAACTTAGATCGCTGAAATGTATTGATGAAAATGACTAAGTGCTACACATTGTTATGGGCTACTTTAGTTGAAGAAGTGATATGATCACCCTTGGTGAACTCTTGGAACTTCCTCGACAAGTATGGTTATAATAAAGTTAGATCACATCAAACTGAACCTAGTCCATCCCATGTAAACACTTAGAACTTCCTTAAAAGGTATGGAACCAAGATAAAATGAATCTTTCAAACTCAAACCTTGACCTTGTCCTGGCCAACTTGGTTAAACCCCTTTTTATATGTTGGTTGCTTTGTATGTTTTCTTCACTTGTGTGTTTGATTATTTGTATGCTTGTTTATTTTGTTATTGTGTTTTCAATGTATAGATTGTACGGAGAGAAACGGTCTTTTTTGAAGAGAGTGTGATTTCTTCACCAACTTCAACAAGGAAAGTAACATACCATCAACTACCTATTATTTTCCTATGCATTACTGGAGTTTTAGTAGTATGCATGATAGGTGATTTTTCTCTAAGTACTATGCTATGCTATATCCTAGTAGTATGTAGCCATCCTTATACCTTTTTATTTTAAAGCCTTAGTACTTAGTATATGCTTAGCCTTGCTACAAAAAATTGTTTTACTTGATGTTGTGAAAAAATACTAAGTATAAACCTCAAAGAACCACCTGGGTGGATTTGGTAGTGCAGGGCTGTTGAAAGTTGAGTGTCTCCCCGAGGGGTGTTCACTTGAGAAATGCCACCTAGGAACAAAGTGATTATGATGTTCCCCAAGTTTAGATTGCTTCTAGTGCAGCCTTTAGTCATATGGGCTATGTCTTGATCAACTAAGTTGTGAGGGTTCAGCCTGGGCTTGACAAGCAGATGTAGCATAATTATAGGTGGAACGGGTCTTGCCATTGAGTTGAATTCTCGCTTCTGAAAGATCTTGTCTCAATTCTTCTCCTTTCCTTAATGCACTTAGGGTGTATAGGATGTTTGGGTAGATTTGAGTCTGAAGGTGAAAGTGCACAAACTCTGCAGAGTCAACAAATAAGATCTTAGCCGTGTCCCCGGTTATGGACAACATCGAGCAGCTGGACAAGGATGGACGGAAGAATCACATCACCATTTTCAATAAGTAAAATTTGACCAAGTGAAAAGTAGATGTGGTACTTGGATTTTAGTCCAATTATGCCACTCTTTGAAAAGAAAAGTTTGTTTTACAAAAGAGATAGGAGAAAACTGGCTTTATGCAAACTTAGCCAAAAAAAATCCACTCAGCCAAATAAACATGCAGTATTAGTCTTGCCATTTATATCCACCATAGTCTTACTTGCCAATACATTAAATTGTATTTACTCCCTTGTGGCTGCATATTCCATCCTATAGATGAATCTAAAGACGAGTGAGGATTTCATTTAGGATCTCGAGTCTACCGCCAACATGTTTTTCCTGTGGCACATGAAGAAGATAGGCTCAATGTTGTACTATGTTTTCCGCTGTTATACTTTGTATCCTGCTAGTCTTCTAAGACTATGCAAGTTGTAATGTTAATTTTGTAAAGACTAGATCATGCAATGTAATAAAATTTGATGCATTTTCATGATATGTCTATTTGTACTATGGTGCTAGCAATTGATCCAGGGACTAGCACAATAACACATGTGTTCTTACATTATTTAAATGTGGGAACGCTACAAAATGGTATCAGAGCATTGTGTTGCCTCTAGAATTTGAGACCCTATGTTTGGAAAAGACCCTAGGATTGAAAATTTACTATGTTCAAAATTTCTAGAAACAAAACATCTCATCTTAATCTTTCTCATATCCCCTCATCTATTATTCAACTTCAAAATCTTCTTCTCTTATTATAGATGACCTACCTATTGAATACCATCAAGGCATGATTGTTGATGACCATACCATGAAGTGCAAGAAATATTGTCACCACATTGAGACCTACAATCAAGATTATTGAAGAACTTGGAGAAGGACTGAGATTTCACAACAATCAAGAACACTTCAGGACATTGAAAGAAGAATTTGAAGAAAACTCAAGAACATATAGATGATACCACAACTTTAGTTATTTTGTTAGAACAACATTAACGTGTTAGTGTATTGATCATACCAATGAGTGTGGTATGACAATATTAGTTTGTTTGCTAAACCTTGTTGTTTGATCTGATGAATGACTGTTAGATGTTTGTAAGATGAGTTTCCTTGATCTGCTATGGTGGGTTAGGAATTTCTTTAGCTCTCTTTCTAATCTATACTCATCCATGCTAAGACAAACCAAATCCTATACCCAATCACCAACCATAGTGAGGCTATTTTGTATGCAGCAAACTATGAGAGCACCCCGGGAGTCCTACAACCAGTATCCTACCAAGACGCAAGCCATCCTATTTAAGGAAGGTTAGCCTCAAATTGTTACTTTGTGTGAAGAAACAACCACATCCATGATGAACTTACTATCTTCATCAAATAAATTCTCAGGAACAATCCCATAAAAATTCTTTTCTTGGGCTTCGTGCAGTGCCACCAATTTAAAGGGGATTGGTATTTTATCCTCGTTTTCATTATTAAATTCAGTTTTTTCTAGAGCACCAACAATGTCTACACATGAAGCAAGCATATTGAAACGATCAAAGACTTTTCTAGCTTCTATAGCAACATATCCAAATTCTTTAAGCATAGTTTCTAAGATGAAGTTTCTTTTCTCAACATCTTCAATGCTATTCAAGTTGAGGAACATATGTTGTAATATGGGATGGAGGTTAACAAACCTAGCTTCTAGCATGTGAACTAAAGAAGTTGCAGCAGTCTCGTAATTGGGAGAAAGTTCTACTATGGATTTTCCTCAAAGTTATCATGCTTACTAACATGATCAAAGAATTATTTGATAGTGTCCTTTCCAAGTATAGAACCACTTCCTACCGGCAAATCTTTCAAGGTAAACTTAGGGAACAACATGATGAAAAATAACAACGTAGTGACAAAAATACCAACTAGAATAAGAACTATTTTTTTGATATAAAGAATCAAAACAAGACAATATGCAAAAGGAAGAGGTTGAGAGTGAGAGACTCCCCTTGCCAGAAGACTTCTTTCTCCCCGGCAACGGCGCCAGAAATTTCCTTGATGCTACGTGTTGGGAACCCCAAGAGGAGGGTGTGATGATCACAGCGGTAGGAATTTCCCCTTAGTTAAGAACCAAGGTTATCAATCCAGTAGCAGGAAGAGGATCTTTGGAAGGTTGATGCCACTGACAGTGGTGCTGGCGCTTCACCGGTGTCAGCAACAACGTGGAACCTACACACAACACAACCAAAATACTTTGTCCCAACGGTACAGTGAAGTTGTCAATCTCACCGGTCTTGCTGAAAACAAAGATTAGACGTATAGTGTGGAAAATAATGTATGCTTGTAGTAAGTAAAGAAAGCAGGAAGTTGTGGTGGTTTGTTTAACAGTGTAAGAAAATGGACCGGGGTTCACAGGTTCACTAGTGGTGTCCCTCCATAAAAGATAGCATGATGGGTGAACAAATTACAGCTGGGCAATTGACAAATAAAGGTTGCACCATAGTGCATATTCATGACATGATGACTACTATGATATTTAGTGAGGGCATTACAACAATATACATATACCGTAATCCAACTCTATGACTAATAATCCACCCTCAAGTTATCATCCGAACCCCCTTAGGTTTTAAGTTGTAAGCAACAGATAACTACATTAAACAATGTGTGTAATATAAGCCATGATTGTACACGTGGGCACTCTCACTATTGTTTTATCCCTAGTGGCAACATCACATCCTCCCCCGTCACGTTTCTGTCACTCGAGCACAGGCGAAAAGGAGGCATGAACCAACTATCGAGCATAAATACTCCCTCTTGGAGTCACTAGCAACTACTTGGCCAGAGCAACCACTAGCAACGGAAAGCATGCAAGATCACAAATAGCATATGCAATAAAGACTATAATCAACTTGGCATAAGTTCAATATTCATCGAATCCAGCAAACCCAGCACAGATAATTACATAAGATCAATCTCGATCATGTTAGGCAGCTCACGAGATCTAAACATGGAGGTATATGAGGAGGAGACAACCATCTAGCTACTTCTATGGACCCGTAGTCCAAGGATGAACTACTCACACATCACTCCGGAGGAAGGCATGGTGATGTAGAGGCCTCCGATGATGATTTCCTCTCCGACAGGGTGCTGGAGACAGCTTCAGAACCCCCTGATCTAGGGTTGGCGACGACGGCGGCTGTGGAACTTTTCGGGGATTTTTTATCAGGTCTCTAGGGTTTTCCATCGGGGGAATAAATAGGCGAAAGGATAGAGGTAGTGGAGCCCTGGGGGCCCACACCACCCTCTGGCGCAGCCAGGGGGCACCCCATGGTGTGGGCCCCCTGATGCCCCTCTTCGACTCCTCTTCGGTCTTCTGGATGCTTCCGGGGAAAATAGGCACTTTGGGCTTTGTGGGGTCCAATTCCGAGAATATTTCTATAACAACTTTTCTAAAATAAAAAACAGCAGAAAAAAAGGAACTGTCACTTGGCATCTTGTTAATAGGTTAGTCCTGAAAAACGTGTAAAAATGACATAAAGAAGGGAGCAAACATGAATCAATTGGCATAATATTATCATGGAGCATCAGAAATTATAGATACGTTGGAGACGTATCAATAACCATAAACCCATTTGCTATGGTTGTTACTTTGTATGTTTTCTTCATTTGTTTGTATGATTGTTAGAATGCTTGTTTATTTTGTTATTGTGTTTTCAATGAATAGATTGTACGGAGAGCAACGATCTTTCGTGAAGAGAGTGCGATTTCTTCACCAACCTTCAACAAGGCAAGTGACACATCATAAACTACCTATTATTTTCTATATGCATTAGAACTTTCGAGTAGTATGCATGATAGGAAAATCTTTGGTAAAATATTATGCTATGCTATTGTACCAAGTAGTGTGTAGCCATCCTTATTACCTTGATAGTGTAGCAGCCTTAAAATTTTGGTAGTTGATTGCTTAGCTATACTTGTAGATGAAGTTGATGTGATTGGAAAGTGTAACTATGTTTTGAATGATTACCCTAAGGGGTTTATGAATTATTTTTTGTGGAGTACTAGATATTCATAAGTAAGTGTGGCATGGTAGGGGACCATTTACATGGTTGAACCTATGAAAATCTTCACATGAATAACATGGTAGGGGATCACATTAGTGGTTGTACCTATGAAAATGCTTATTACCCAGCATGGTAGGGGATCACATTAGTGGTTGTACCTATGAAAATGCTTATTATCCAGCATGGTAGGGGATCACATTAGTGGTTGTACCTATGAAAATGCTTATTATCCAGCATGGTAGGGGATCACATTAGTGGTTGTACCTATGAAAATTCTTATTACTCAGCATGGTAGGGGATCACATTAGCGGCTGTACATATGAAAATGCTTATTATCCAGCATGGTAGGGGGTCGCTTTGGTGTTGTACCTATGGAAATGCTTATTACCCAGCATGGTAGGGGATAACTTTGGTGGTTGTACCTATGAAAATGCACTATTCTATGGCATGGTAGGGGACCATTCACATGGTTGAACCTATGAATATTTCGACATTTCTGTCTATTACTTATCGTTCACTGATCTCTATCTAGTGGTACCAAAGTACTGAATCAAAATGTTTTATGAAAAATATAGGAGAAAACTTGCTTTATGCAAACTTAGCCAAAACTCCACTCAGCCAAATAAGCATGTAGTATTGGTTTTTTCCATTTATATCCACCATAGTGTTACTTGCCAATACATTAAATTGTATTGACCTCTTGTGGCTGCATATTCCATCATGTAGATGATTCTGAAGACGAGTGAGAATTTCGTTTAGGATCTCGAGACTATCGCCAACATGTTTTGCCTGTGGCACATGAAGAAGATGGGCTCAATGTTGTTCTATGTTTTCCGCTTTATTTTTACTAGTAGAAATGCCCATGCGTTGCAACAGGAGACAAAAAGATCATATGTTACTGAAGCACATTATCATCTGTTCCAACAGTAGCGATATCTAGGCGTCTGTCTTCGAATTCTGATCATAGTCGATCAGCGTCGATGTGAAGTTCGTGAATAGGGCGTTGGACATTAAAACAGTGGAATTAATGTTCATCCCTACATTTTTTCTTCATCCACTTTTAGTTTCATACTACTTCATTTAATTTAAATTCATTTGATAAACCATAGTGGTGTTTCCTGTGGCGGACGGGTGAGTAACGCATAAGAACTTGCCCTTGGGAGGGGAACAACAGCCGGAAACAGTTGCTCCCCGTAGGTTGAGGAGCAAAAGGAGACATCCGCCCAAGGAGGGGCTCGCGTCTTATTAGCTAGTATGAGTACCTTTGCGCTTTGCCGAATGTAAGGGGCCATTTTCGGATTCCGTTAATTAAACAATCTATGCATAATTATAAATATGCAATCTATATTTTCTTATTGAAAGATTTATAATAGTTAGTTAGAAAGGTATTTAAATTTTTTAATAGTTATGAAATTGTTCAAATCTTAATGTGTCGTAATTTTTTTAAACCTTCTTCCTCCTTTTTTTTGTATGACATAGTAAACATATCTGTGTGTTGCTACGGTTGATTTTTTATTTTTTTTAGAAAATTTTCTTCCTCCTAGTAACAATACTCACGCTTGGAATATTTCAACTTATCTCCTTATATCAAGTCCAGCGGAAACGTTAAATTTGAATTTATTATCCGTGAACTTGTAGCCCAACTTCGTTTTTATCTGATAAACATGCATGTGCGTTGCAATGGTAGTCAAAAACAACTTATCGCCAGAAAAATGTTGGGGCAACCAAAATTTTACCCCAAAGTCGATGAACCTGAGGAGAATAATTTTTTCTTATCCAGATAAGCATCAAGTTGAAACAACCGTAAAAATAGTTGGATGGGTAAGAAAATATGTTTATACACTCGTCTTTGTGATAATTTCATGCAAATTTATCTCATCTGACCGCTTGATGTATATTGATGGTAGATTTTGTGAAACAAGGGGGAGAAATCTACAAAAAACAAACTAAAAAAAAGGATGATCATAAGTGATTGATGCCACCTGTAATCTAACATAGTGGAATTTATTTGGAAACGTATAGGTAGGTCCTAACTGTTTGACAAAACCATTAATCAAGTGTAATTTACGGTTCATGCACTTTCTCCCCAGTTACTATGATTTCATATTTAGAATATACACAACTAATAAGAGATTCATATGCTTGAAAATTAAATCCAGGAAGAAAATACCGTGCTACAAAGGGGCATGAAAGCTGACCATATCGAGATTATTGAGCTCTTACATTTTTTCCGAGATGAAGATGCGATGGCCGGCACCGGATCGGTCGGCGCGCAGATCACACCTTGTGTGGAAGAAACCCAACTCTACGATGGTCCGCCCAACCGATCGATCACCATGGCACATGCAAAGTGTGAGCGCATGCGCGTCATCATGTTCCGGTGGCTGGCACACGACCACATAAACTCCTTCCTCGAGGTGGCCAAGCGCCTCACTACTTCTGTCTCCGACGCCGTCGTCCGCCACAAGCTTCGCCCCGTCAACGTCCTCCTCCACGACTTCCTACAGTCGTGGGTGCCACTCGAGGCCGCAGCCCACATGTGCCGACGGTGCACAGAGCGGCCTTTTCGTCGGCAGCGACAGAGGCGCCTGCTCAGCATGCCGTGAGGGCGTCGAGTGCGGACTTGTGGGCCGGTGGTGCGCCTCGTGTGGCGTTGGCGCGGACACGGGCTTATGCGCGGGCGGGGACTCCGGCGCCAGAACAGACGCGGGCGCAGAAGCGGCATTGCCAGGGCTATCAGGCTTGAGCACCTGCACGATCCCAACGTTCCAGATCACCTACTTCTCCGTGGAGTTGCGGCACGACACGTTGTGGGTGACCAAGTTCTGCCACGGCGGGAAGCCCCCGTTGGCTCTGAGGTCATGGCAGCAAGTGACGATGGCAGACACGGTGAGAGGTGCATCGTCGCCTCCTGTGTGTCCATGGAGGCCAAAGAAGCGGCCTCAAATTTGCAATTTTCTCCATTAGAGATCCATCCACGCAGGATCACAGGAGAGGGCGGCAAGGCAGGTGAAATCAAGGGCGTTGCGCTGGCAGGAGTCCAGACAGTGACCAAGCGGAGGTTCGACACCTCGATAATAGGAAGTCCATGGTCGGGGTGCCGAGACCGGGTTGAATCGTTCGTGCGTCTCCAATATTTTTTATATCATCTATATGTATAGGAGTTCAGCTAAGAAACGCGACGCGGTATATATAGCCGGGGATCATCAGCTTGTGGGGAATTGGGGATTGGCTGATGTAGTTGTAGTGATGGTGATCTACACGGCTTTCCATGGGGCACTGGGCAGCTGGTGTTCTTCTCGACGTGCCCGGTTCGGCGACTGGCAGTCCAAACCTGTGAGCCGGCCAATCCTGTCGACGTCCACGACTCGTGGTGAAATCGCGAAGCGGCACCAGCTAGGGCAGTATTTTATGATCCTTTTGATTCGTCCGTGAGACTATGGCTGCTAAGACGCCAAGGGCGGCGGCGGCGGCCTGGAATAGATCAAGGCGTGTGTTGTCTCGTGGCGGACGGATTTCGACGTCCTTGCACTCAGCAATCGATAATCCTATATGTACCACGAGCCATCGTGCAAGATGTATGGTTGCCGGGCCGGAGTCGTACACAGATCGGGGGATCGAGGTGTGCATGTCGGCCCCATGCATGGTTGCGTGTTGTGAGTGGAATCCTCGTCGGATCAATGCAATAGAGGGAAACGTGACGCAAGCCAAGCCCTCGAAGACGTACAAAACGAAACAAAACGGATGACCAGAAACCGGACGTACCAAAGAGAGAAACGTTCCTCCTTATACGGGATCTGGTGGGAGGGAAATTCGGTAAAAACATGTTGGACGAAAATTTCGCAAGAAATCTTAATGCCTTTATTAGTAGGTAAAGATTTTTCTGCTAGTCTTCTAAGACTATGCAAGTTGTAATTCTATTTTGTAAAGACTGGATCATGCGATGTAATAGAATTTGATGCATTTGCATGATATTTTATTTTATACTGTGATGCTAGCAATTGATCTAGGGACTAGCACAATAACACAGGTGTTCCTACATTATTTAAATGTGGGAACGCTACAAAATGGTATCAGAGCACTGTGTTGGCTGTAGATTTCGAGATCCTAAGTTTGAAAAGACCATAGGATTGAAAATTTAATACGTTCAAACTTTCTAGAACAAAACATCTAATCTTAATCTTTCTCATATCCTCTCATCTATTATTCACCTTCAAAATTTCATTCTCTTGTTCTAGATGACCTACCTCTTGAATACCCTAAAGGCAAGATTGTTGATGACCGTACCATGAAGTGCAAGAATTATTTTTTTACCACATGAAGATCTACACTCAAGACAATTGAAGATACTTGGAGATATACCCAGACTTCACAACATTCAAGAACACATCAAGATATTGAGAGAAGGATTTGAAGAACTCAAGAAGATATAGATGAGACAACCAATCTAGTGACTTTGTTAGAACAATGTTAACATGTTAGTGTATTGATCATACCATTGAGTTTGATATGAAAATATTAGTCTGTTTTCTAAAACTATGTTGTTTGGTGTGATCATTGTATTGCTATATGTTTTATATGTGTTGTTTGCAAGATGAGTTTTCTTGATCTACTGTGTTTGGGCAGGAACCTCCTTTAGCTATCTTTCTAACATCTACCCATCCATTCTAAAACCCCACAGATGCCTCCTCGTCATGACCCTGACAACAACAATGATGCACTACAACAGATGTTGACTGCTCAAGCTCATCTTATGCAAGTGATGGCTCGGTTTATTGCGATTGCCAACAAAGAAAACCCTCAAGTGGATAGACTTGCTAGATTCCTGAGACTAAAACCCTCTAAGTTCTCCACTTCGTCTGAGCCAATTGTGGCAGACGACTGGCTCCGCACTATTAACAAGGACTTAGTGACTTGTGAGTGCACTGATGCCGAGAAGGTGAGATTTGCCGCTCATTTGCTTGAAGGACCAGCAGCACTATGGTGGGGAACCTATCAGATAAACCATCCCTTGGAAGGAATAACATGGGATACCTTCAAGGAAGGATTTCGCAATGCTCACATCTCCTCTGGCATAATGAAACTGAAGAAAGATGAGTTTCGAAGCCTAAAGCAGGGAGATAAAACATTGAAGGAATACATAGACGACTTCTGTTCACTCTCAAGATACGCACCTAAGGATATTGACACTGATGCTAAGAGGAAGGAGAAATTTCTCAATGGACTGAGTGGTGAAATGAAGATACCACCGTAAGTGGCATATGCCCCAAACTATAAAACTTTGCTGGATCAAGCTATCACTCTTGACGACAAATCTTAGGAAAGAAGAAAACATGAAGAGGAAGCGCATCCATGATAAGTTACCCCCAAGATCACACCAGAAACCACACCAGGCCCATGAGGATAGCAATAATTACATGATTGACAAGCATGCCGACAATAACCATCAGTATCATAATGGTTATGTACACAACCATCCTAATGGTTATCTACACAGCCTTGATGGGAAAACTAGACAACATGGTCATGACCAAAGAAGTAACATTGGTCATGGAGGTATTAAAGGACATAGAAATGGAAAAAACAATGGCCTCAAAACCATTAGGAAGGACATCAGCAAGGTAGGATGCTTCAAGTGTAAGAAGAAGGGACACTACGTTCGAGACTGCCTAGAGAAGAAAATCAACAGTTAGAGCCAGCCATAAAACTTGAAGCCTTGTACTAGTTTCATCTCAAAGATAAAGTGTCCTAGACTATGTTCTTACTGTAATAAAAGAGTATGTGGAAGTGTGTTATGAAAAATTGCAAAATTTATGTGGAAAAGCTATGGGTATAGACACTCCCTAAATACCAACAAGGAGTTGATATATCCTATACAAAAATAAAATGGATGATGAAGTGTGAACCAAGCTAAAGATATAATAAAACCAGTAGCCAGTTAGACAAGAGTTTTAGACTACCCACAAAAGTTTCTTTTAAGGGTGGTAGCCCACCTAGTTGTTCTGGAACCCAATCACCCAAACCTATTTTGCTTTCTAGCCTTCCCAAATCTCGGGACGAGATTTCTTTTAAGGGTGGTAGTCTGTAACATCCCTGATTTTTGGAAAGTGCAAAAATCACAAAAATTTGAAACTTTTTGTTTTCATATTGTGCAACTCACCAAAAACCAAATGAGATGCAAGAAACACAAGGAAACAATATATATTTCAATGATATCGGAATTAAGAATCCATTATGCCTCTATTTTCCTAAACCATACAAGCCCATTCAAAATAAATATTCATTATTCATAGAAATTGTTTACTCTTAGGAAACCTTATTTTATAACATGTTTTCAAATCAACTATTACTTTGAAAATGTTTAATAGCCTTTGAAACCAGAGAATTATTACCCCTAACAGTTTCCATGCCTCAAATTTATTTCATAAGAATAACAACTATTTATATTGATATACAAATGTTATTCCAAGTTTTAAACATAAACTAGTATTCATAAAATGTTTTGTTTATGAAAATCATATTAAATTATTTGGGAAAACAAATAATTGCAAAAGTGATGATCCTCTAATAATTTTTTATCCACTTTCCTATTTAATTATTTTCTAATTTAGAAAATGGCATAAGTTGCTATTAGGGTTTACCCCCTAATTTAAAATACAAAATTATGAAAATAAGATGTAATGACTTTGAAAAATAAGTTTACAACATGTGGTATGTCACTGAATTTTTCTTTGACAAATATTCATATTTTATATTTTCTAAATTAAAAATCACATTAAGTTACTATTAAGGAATTATTTCAATTTTCAAAATTCAAAAGTAAAAATATGTTGAAATTTTTACAAAAATGATATGGTTTGAAAGATATTAATGTTACAGGAATTTAGAAATTTATTTGACCTTATTTGGATTAATAAAACAGAAGTTATTAACATTTTGTCAAAAACAGAAAAGAAAAGAAAATGAAAAGAAAAAGTGACATCGGTGATGACGTCATGTCATGCCCTTCCTCTCGCCAGAATTCGCGCCCGTGACAGGTGATTTGAATCCCGCTGATTCCTCGCGATTGAATGCTCGAATCAATGCGATGGCCATTGCCCTATATAGCCCCAGAGCTCCTCTCCATTTCCCCTCTACTCTCTCTCTCAACTATGCCCCGAGGCTGCAGTTATTTCTCATCAGAGCCCCGCACTGCTTCCGCCGCCTCTTGCAGATTCCGGCCACAACGGTGAGCCTCTGCAGCCCTTGTTGGTCCCTATCCACTCCCCGCATCCGGGCGCATCACTTAATGCCCGTACATGTTTTTCTTGCGCAGCAAATCGAGCAAGACCACGACGACCGAAGCTTGCCCGCCGCCATCCGCTCGTCGCCGTTGCCAGAACGTTCGCCAAGTCCTCCCGTGCGCGCCTTCGTCTCTGCCTCGACGAGACGCATCTCCCCGTAGTGTCTGTTGAGCTCGAGGACCCCGGAGCGCCGTTGTCGTCAAAATCTGAGCCCCAGAGCCACCGCCAACTCCATTTACGGCGACCAACTCCGGCGGAGGTAATCCCAATATTTCATCGGCCATTAGATCTAGATCCTACGCGCACGAATAGATCACTTAATCGAAAGGGTACCATCCAATAGATTTGCGCCACGTCAGCATGCGTGTCCGTTTGTTAATCGTCACACATTGCAGACGCGTAACTGGCCTAGACCCACTCCCTGTCCATTGCCATGCGCGACAAATAGCCAATCTGAGCCCAGCCCATCTCTGGATTTAATTCCGAATAAAAATAGAATGGCATTTTTGCAGATTAGTCCCTAGAACTTTGAGCCATCATAACATTTGATCCATAAGCCCAAATTTAGCAAACTTAGACTTTTTGAAATCCTCCGGATTTGTAGAATCTTTTAGCACTGTTCAAATTCAAAATTGACAACCTTAAATTGGTTCAAATTTGAATATGCTTGTTTGATGATTTTTGGCATATTTCAAATTCTACAAATCCAAAATTTGCAAATAAAATACCTTTCGAAACCTTAGGATGTGTACTTTCATATCCTATCTCCCAAAATAATTTTGTAACAAGTTAAATTGGAATTTAGAATTAAGTGATATATTTGAGTATTTTTGACATAGATTTAATTCTATAATTAATTTCAATATAGATCCTTTTGCAAATTTGTTCCATTTCGAAACCTTGAACCAGAGACATATTTGCCCAACCATTTTGGACACCCTTGGACCATGACCATGTATTCTTAGCCAAACTTCCATCATAGTGATCCACATAGTTGCTATACCATGAATTTGTTTCTATCCCCTTTAACCTTGTTGTTGTGGCCAAGACCAAGTCCCCAGTATGTGTCAATCCCGTAAAGGACCAAGTAGTGAACCTCAAACACTAGTACCTTAGTTTTATATCTACTTCTCCACTCCCCATTCTTGCTTCAAGAATTCATCAACTTAGCAAAATGGAAATCAAGACTCAATCACAAGGAGGAAACTTCATTTTCAACTTGGTGGCAACATGAAAAGCTACAAGGAAGATCATTGAAGAAATTTTGAAGAAAAGACTTGTACTCCACAACTAGAAGCAACTCAAGGAAGTACAAATTCATGAAGAAATCAAGAAGAAGACCAACCTCTTTATCTTTCTATCTTCCTTCTCATTCCTTTCTTTTCTATTTTTGACTTAGTGGTATTTTTGTGCACATCCCACCTTTGGACCAACTAGTGATAAATCCATGAAGAATCTATCAAGACCAAGAGAAGAATCCATCCAAGGAACAAGACTACAATAGAAGCATGAATATGATCTTCAAGAAGACAAGCATATGAAGACTTGGAGCAATCCATACAGGTTGAAGAATAACAAGTTGTTTATGACCAACCATTGACCCAAATGGGAAAAAAATCCCAAGACTTTATCTTGTTATCTCCATTGGTATGAACATAGTTGAACCTAGACCCACCTTAAACCAAAATGGATAGACTAACTTAGATCACTCAAATGTTTTGATGAAAACAACTAAGTGTTACACTTTGTTATGTGTTACTTTAGATGAGATAGTGAGATCACCTTGGTGAACTCTTGGAACTTCCTCGACAAGTATGGATATAATAAAGTTTGATCACTTCAAACTCAACCTAAGTCCAACCCAAGTGTTTTCTTGGAACTTACTTATGGAATCCATCATAGTATGAATCTTTTCAAACTCCAGCTTTAACCAACCCTGGTCATAGTAGATAACCATAAACCCGTTTGCTATGGTTGTTACTTTGCATGTTTTCTTCATTTATTTGTATGATTGTTAGAATGCTTGTTTATTTTGTTATCGTGTTTTCAATGAATAGATTGTACGGAGAGCAACGATCTTTCGTGAAGAGTGACATATCATAAACTACCTATTATTTTCTATATGCATTAGAACTTTTGAGTAGTATGCATTATAGGAAAATCTTTGGTAAAATATTATGCTATGCTATTATCCCAAGTAGTGTGTAGCCATCCTTATTACCTTGATAGTGTAGCATCCTTAAAAAAATTGGTAGTTGCTTGCTTAGCTATACTTGTAGGATGAAGTTGATGTGATTGGAAAGTATAACTATGTTTTGAATGATTACCCTAAGGGGTTTATGAAATATTTTTGGTGGAGTACTAGATACTCATAAGTAAGTGTGGCATGGTAGGGGACCATTTACATGGTTGAACCTATGAAAATGTTCACATGAATAGCATGGTAGGGGATCACATTAGTGGTTGTACCTATGAAAATGCTTATTACCCAACATGGTAGGGGATCACATTAGTGGTTGTACCTATGAAAATGCTTATTATCCAGCATGGTAGGGGATCACATTAGTGGTTGTACCTATGAAAATGCTTATTATCAAGCATGGTAGGGGATCACATTAGTGGTTGTACCTATGAAAATGCTTATTACCCAGCATGGTAGGGGATCACATTAGTGGTTGTACCTATGAAAATGCTTATTATCCAGCATGGTAGGGGATCACATTAGTGGGTGTACCTATGAAAATGCTTATTACCCAGCATGGTAGGGGATCACATTAGTGGTTGTACCTATGAAAATGCTTATTACCCAGCATGGTAGGGGATCACATTAGTGATTGTACCTATGAAAATGCTTATTATCCAGCATGGTAGTGATCACATTAGTGGATGTACCTATGAAAATGCTTATTACCCAGCATGGTAGGGGATCACTTTGGTGATTGTACCTATGAAAATGCACTATTCTATGGCATGGTAGGGGACCATTCACATGGTTGAACCTACGGATATGTCGACATTTTTGTCTATTACTTATGGTTCACTGATCTCTATCTAGTGGTGCCAAAGTACTGAATCAAAATGTTTTATGAAAAATATAGGAGAAAACTTGCTTTATGCAAACTTAGCCAAAACTCCACTCAGCCAAATAAGAATGTAGTATTGGTTTTGACATTTATATCCACCAGAGTGTTACTTGCCAATACATTAAATTGTATTGACCCCTTGTGGCCGCATATTCCATCCTGCAGACGATTCTGAAGACGAGTGAGGATTTCGTTTAGGATCTCGAGACTATCGCCAACATGTTTTGCCTGTGGCACATGAAGTAGATGGGCTCAATGGTGTTCTATGTTTTCCGCTGCATTTCTTTGTTTCTGCTAGTCTTCTAAGACTACGCAAGTTGTAATTCTATTTTGTAAAGTCTGGATCATGCGATGTAATAGAATTTGATGCATTTGCATGATATTTCATTTTGTACTGTGGTGCTGGCAATTGATCTAGGGACTAGAACAATAACACAGGTGTTCCTACATTATTTAAATGTGGGGACGCTACATTAATATTGACAAAACATTTGTCCATGACCAGGAAAATGTGCTCATCTAATATTAACAAATTTGTCTGTGAGACATGACACATGGTATAATAGTGTGTTTATGTTTCTAGACTTGCGTATGTGTTTTTCTATGAATTTTATATTCAGTGAGCACATCATTTATAGCATAAAAATATAATACTTTTATCATGAAACATATGTATATTATTGTCCCTTGGGCATACATCCAACACACATAAGCATTGAGAAGTACTATTTCGCGAATATGAAAGGAGAAAATCACATGTGTATCATGTATCTATTTTTTATTATTCCATGATTGTTTATATCATTTCAACATGTTTCCACTACCTATTTATATTAGTTTATGGAATTTTCTGGAACTAACCTATTGACAAGATGCCCGGTGTCAGTTCCTATTTTTTTTCGTTTTTGATTTTCGAAAAAAAATGTTAAAGAAATATCCTAGTAAATCCAACGAAAAATCGAGGGAAAGTTTCAACACGATACAAAGACGTAGTACAAAGTGGAGCTGGAGAGGACCACCCGTGGGAGGGGTGAATCCCAAGCGCGGATCCTGGTGGGGTCGCGCCCTCGTATCGCCTGGGCCCCCAGGTACCCCCTCAGGTCCCCTTTTGGCCTATAAGTTTCCCTTTGACCTAAAAAGTTGGGGCAGACATTATTTTCCATGAAAGTTCCAAAGAGCCGCCGCCATTTCAAAACCCTAATTCGGGGGTTCTAGAGTCATGTTTCGGCACCCTGCCGGAGAAGAAATCTTCATCAGGGGTTTCTTCATCACATGATTGCCTCCACGGTGATGCATGAGTAGTTCATCCTTGGACTACAGGTCCATAGCAGTAGCTAGATGGTTGTATGTTATCCTTGTGCTACCATATTTATATTTTTGAGTTGCCTAACATGATCAAGATCACGGTTATGTAATTTCTACATGTTGTGTTTGCTGGGATACGAGGAATTGTGAAGTTATGATCATATTGTTCATGTTTCTTATACATCCTTGTTGCTATTATCATATCCATGTTTTATTTAATTTCTTGCATGCTATCTGATGTGTGTAGTTACTTTGGCAAAGTGATTGCATGCATCTTCAAGAGAGGGTTTTGTGCTAGATAGTAGGTTCATGCCTCCTTTGTGTCTGGGATCGAGTGACAGCAACGACTAAGACCAAGGATTTTCTATTGCTACTAAGGGTAAAAACAATAGTTTTTTATGATTATGAATATTTATTACATTATGCATGGTTCTTAATGCAATTAGTTGTTGCTTTTCAACTTAATACCAAGGAGTGGCAAGCATAGAAGTGCACTAAATGTGGATTATTAGTCATAGATGCAGTTGGATAATGGTCTATGTTATGTTTGACGTAATTCCTACATGAATACTACACTGAACTTTGTTTTTCATAATTAGTTGCTATTCCAATTCTATCAATTCCCATATTCAATTTGTTCACCCAACATATTTGCTTGTTATCTTTTGGGGAGACACCACTAGTGAAACTATGACCCTCATTCCATTATTTTACATTGATTACAACCTTGTTAACTTGATTTTAATTATTACTTGCTTGATGGTCTGTTTTCACTTACATCATTATTTTCCACACCATAAATTTAATCTCTTTGTTTCCCGCAAGACAGGGAGATTGACAATCTTCCTGAAACATTGGGCAAAGTGAGTTTGTGTGTTGTGTGTAGGTCTACGCTCGTTAAAGTGCCAGTTGACGAGAATGATTGTGTATATCTCGAAGTCCTACTAGTTCGATTAAAACTTGGTCTCGTCACTCTTGGGAAAACTTCCTACTATGCTACATCACCTACCTCTTGGGGTCCCCAACGGGTGGTGAAAATTCACCGCGTCAAGGACGTTTTTTGGCACCGTTGTCAGGGACTCTAGAACTATAGAAATGGGAGTTACGCACTTCCATTATATTTACTTTGTTTTTGTCTTGCTTACTTACTTTTTGTCTAGTCTTATTTGCTTTCTTATTTTTCTCAAAAAAAAAAACACCAAAAAAATTAGAATAACTACTAGTATTTTTTGGTTTGTCCTTTTAGTATGTCTAGTTCTTTACTTGGTATGAATTGTTAACTTCTTTGAAACTAGATATTATTGGCAAGTTGGGTTCACTAAGGACCAACAAAATATTATAAGGAATATCGCTTGTCTCAAAAAAGGATACACTTATGGATACAAATAAATAAATTGAATGGTTATGCTAGAAACTTGTGCTCTAAATATGATGTATCTTGGTGCTTTGATGAAGCTTAACTTCTTATGTTAAGGGAAATTATAACGTCTATCATGTAGAACAGATTGAAGAATTTGTTGTTTCTAAGGGTGCCTACGAAATTGCTTCTTTGCTTGAGAATATTGATGATGCTCCTACAAATCTTACAATGAGGTTGTACCTAAATATTTCTTTGAGAATTACAATGATAATTATGACATTACTAAATGTCTTAAGAGATTCTCTCCTCCAAAAGAGGATACCGATGCCTTGCAGGAGCCTATAAAAGAAATTGCTGAAACTGAGATCTCATTGGATGAAAAAGAGGAGGAGGGCGAAGGAAAAAAAAGGATGATCTACCATCTAGTGAAAGTAACTATTTAACTCTTACATTATATGGTTGTCCTCCATGATTACCTAAGGAGGATAAATTCTATATTCATGACCGTTATGATCCTATGGATTATTTTGAAATATTTCGGTTTGATGCACTTGATGAGTGTTATACTTATGGCCATGGTGCCCCTACCAATGATACTATTAAGACTCACCAAAAACCAAAAGGAAACATAAGTCTTTTACTATTGTTATTTATGATTATTTATGCTATTGTTATGAATTTAATAATGCTCTGTATTTATGTCTCCTATTGATATTCATGATAATGAGGAGTTTTGCTTGGAAAGTTGATACGATAATGCTCTAGACGATGGCCATATGTTGATTCATGATATTAATTATAATTCTAATAAAATTGGATAGGAGAGCTATCAAATTTAGTTAGAAGGAGTCCCATACCTTTGGAGAGTGATCAATAATCTTATTGTAGTATTGCCAAAAGTGAGTTTGGAGAGATAATAGCTTTAAATAATGTTGATCCTACTCATCTCCCGCTCGAAGCATAGACAAAGCCGGTCTAGGGTGCCAGCCTTGACGAGACAAGGCGACCCTCCTGTCCACGCCAGGAAGCAACACGGCGTGTGGTCATTCAAAGGCGAGATGTCACAACCTCCATATTCTCTTATGCCACCTCATCAACCCGGTGGCGTAGCCCAGGACAGTTGTAACGCATGCAAGTGGACAACTATGGTTACCCCTTGCTATAAAAGGAGGGCCAAGTTCCACTAGAGAAGGGGGTTGGGAGGTTGGAGAGTTATTTTTAGGTAGGGTTTTTTGGCTGGTTAGTGGGTTGGCCAGGATAGAAAATGAGAACATCGCAGGGCCACTTTTTCTCCGAGTTAGGTAGTCCTCGAAGAAGGGAGCTTCCAGTGAGAGAACGAGAGTAAGATAGACATAGGAGGAGGGATCCACCGTTGTAATATCCATCCGCTAGCAATCAAGACCAGACAAGCAGGATGTAGGGTTTCACATCTCCGGATGGTCTGAACCAGAGAAAAAAAATGTGTGTGCATGTTGTTCTGTCGTGACCATCGTCTCTAGTTACATCGTGAGCGACACCGAGCTCTCCAGCGCCCCTCCGCCAAACAAATCTAGGGGGGAGGTTGTTTTCCCCCTGTGTCTGTGTTCGAACACGCAATAGGCCAAGTTTAAGGCAGTGTGGGTGTCCGCACAGCCCCACCTAGTAGCAACGTGGAGGTGATACGTCCAAAACGTATATACTTTTCTGAACACTTTTGTTGTTGTTTTCCTCTAAATTTGTGACTTTTGAATACAACTAACACGTACTAACGTTGTTTTCAGCAGAATTACCCTCGTGTCTTGTTTTTTAGCATTAAATCAACTTTTAGGAAAATGCCCGGAAAAGATCCCAATGTTCTTATTTTACCCGAAGACCCCTGGAGCCAGAAGACGAGACGGAGAGGGGGCAGGAGGGGCCCACACCACCTGGTGGCGCGCCCCCCGTAGGCCACGCCACCACATGGTGTGGCCGCCTCGGGCGCCTCCTCGGTCTCCCCTTTTGACTACATATACCTCTTGACCTAAAAACCCGAGGGGGTTCATCATATTCCAGAGAAAAACACCAGAGCACCGCGGATACCTCGAAACCCAATTCGGGGATCAGAAGTTCCTGTTCTCACACCCTGTCAGGACGGGAATTTGGAGGAGATCACTGCCATTGTCATCGCCACCACTTCTCCATCAACTATCCATGATTCCCCAATCCATGTGTGAGTAATCCTCGTTGTAGGCTGAGAGGGATGGTAGGGATTGGATAAGATCGTTCATATAATAATTGCAAGATTTTTAGGGCATGGTGCCTAGTATCCGTTGTTAGTGATATCTATCGTTGTTGCAACTTGTTATGCTTAATGCTTGTCACTAGGTCCCGAGTGCCATGATCTTCGATTTGAACATGTTATTGTGTCATGAAGATAATTATGCTTTTGATCATACCTGCAAGTTGTATACACATATCATTGTCCTGAACCTGAGGCCCCGAAGTGACAACAATTGGGATAACTGAAGGGGATGGCTCTGATGTGAGGATCACATGTGTTCAGAGAGTGCTAATGCTTTGCTCCGGTGCTTTATTAAAAGGAGCACCTTAATTACCAGTAGTTTCACTTGATGCCTGATGACCCACAAGTATAGGGGGTGTTATCGTAGTACTTTTGATAAATAAGAGTGTCGAACCCAACGAGGAGAAGAAAGTGTTGACAAGCAGGTTGGATAGAGGATTCACTGTAAACACTAGCAAACAGGGTTTTCGTGGTTTTTGATATAGCAGATAAATAAAGTGCGAGTAAATAAAATACAGTAATAATAATTGCAGCAAGTGGCCCAATCCTTTTTAGATAAAGGGACAAGCCGGTTGGTTTACTTATGATGACCAAACATTCTCGAGGACACATGGGAATTTCGTCGAGCGCTTTCGTTTCCTACAGTTGATTAATATTTATTGTTTTGATAGGTGTTGTGTGGGTGAACCTATGGTAATGCACTTCCCTACTTGGACTAATATATACTTGTGAGTATACCCCTAGCAAGCATCCACAACTACAATAAAGTAATTAAGATAAATCTAACCACAACCTTAAACTCTAGGATCGTACAAAATTAGTAGCCAAATACACATGCATCGGTTTCCTAAAGGGGGTTTATGTTTCTGTCACTCTGGCAACCCCATAATTAGTAGCCAAATACACAATACATCCCTCTAGGCCCATAAAGGTGAAGTTTCATGTAGTCGACATTCACATGACACCACTAGAAGAATAGCACCACAACTTAAATATCAAACCAGTAAATATTACTCAACATAATTCCACTACTAACATCTTAACTTCTCCCATGTCCTCAAGAACTAAAAAACTACTCACAAGACATCATATGGATCATGATCAGAGGTGATATAATGATGAATAACAATCTGGACATAAAGTGAAAACACCGATAAATCTCGCAAGCATCAACTACAAACAAGTAATTCACACCGGGAGAGAGATCTAGGGAAGAAGAACGATATAGAACCCTAATTGTTACAGCAGGACGGAGGTGGATGGTCAGGATGATGGCGCTGGTGGTGATGACGATGATGATCTTGATGATGCCCGGTGCGATGACGGTGACGATGGCGATGATTTCCCCTCTTGGGGGAGGAATTTCCCCGGCAGATTTCTCCCTGTCGGAGAGCTTTTCTCTCTCTTTTGTTCTCCGCCCCGAGGAGGCGGCGGAATATTTCCTCGATGGTTCTCTAGGTCCTAGATTTTCCTGGGGATGAAGTATGCGAAAGGGGCTGCCAGTGGTGGGCCAGGGTGGCCACACCACGTGGCGGCGCGACCAAGGGGGCGTGCCACCAGGTGGTGTGGGCCCCTGGTGGCCCCCCCTCTGGCTCCCCTCCTGGCTAGCTCCATCATCTGGCAACCTAAGAACTCTCTGATGTTTCCCTTCCTCTTCTGATATTTGGAAATAGGGTACCTTGACGCTGCTTTTTCCAGCAGATTTCTGGTCCCGGTGAATTATTCTCCAATAATTGTTAAACATGCAAAATAGATGAAATAACATAAATATCATCTCTAAATATGAAATATATCGATGAATAACAGTAAATTATGATATAAAATGGTGATGCAAAATGGACGTATTAACTCCCCCCAAGCTTAGACCTAGCTTGTCCCCAAGCGAAACTGAACTCAATAAGCATGACCACGGGTTTATGGAGTGAAGTGTCGATAAATAAAATACGGACAAGAAGCATCACATTTATCAATACATAAGTCATTCTATACATCAACTTTCTCTCACATAACTTACCTGAAACTAGTAGAGGGAGTCACAATAAAGGTGCAAAAAGAAAATTCATAATTAGTTATGACAAACTTTGCTCTTGGTCAAAGAAAAATTAACAGATTGTACTTATCTTTCGATCAGAGTCTTTATATTAGAGCTTATATTGCAGAGTTTTACATGCTCAATCATAATAGTCTCCTTACAATCATTGATAACTTTCAAAGTTGCATTAATTCAGATAAAAGCATTGTACTAAAGAAGGAAGGATAAAAGACATGATTGACTAAATCAACATATAGATGGTTGGATCATCACAACTCAAATGTTTGCTTAAGACATAAAGGAGTAGGTTTACTGACTCAACATAAAAGTAGAAGATAGGCCCTTCGTAGAGGAAAGAACGGATCAACTCATGTGATAGAACTTTTATTTGATAAACATAGCTAATGAAAACAATTTTGAGAGAGGTGTATGTCTATGTCAACGAATCAGCAAGCAGACAATACATTAAGTAACAAGCTAACTAGAATTTATGAGAGCGGCTCTCATTGAAGGATGTCCTTTCTACTAGGGTTAGTAGAATATCCCTCTTCTCTTTCGTTTACAGAATCATGCTTTAACTGATAAATTAAGAGCAAAAGAGTGAAGAGAATTTATAGTAACCAAGTTTGGGGTTGGGCACCCCGTTGCCAGCTCTTCTAGCAGTTGGATAAGCGGATGTGCCACTAGTCTAGGTGTGTAAAGTCCAATCAACGAGTGAAATAAAGACCATCTACCTACATTGTCATGAGCTAAAAAAGAGCACAAAACATGTGTAATTTGGACGGTTTTAAAGGTAGCACACAAGCAATTTACTTGGAGTGGCGGTTAAATACCACGTCTAGGTAGGCATGGTGGACACAGATGGCATGGTTTTTGGCTCAAGGTTTGGATGCACGAGAAGCATTCGCTCTCAGTACAGGTTTTTGTCTAGCAAGGCTGGGTAGCAAGCATAAGAGTTGAGGGAAACAAACAAATAAACATGTGATAGAAAACAATCATGCAATCTTCCTTGAAAGTACAAACGATCTTAACTTGATAATACTAATCTTATGAGACAATCAAGAAAGAAAGATAGCGAAATAATATATCTACATGCATCTCCCTCTTTTCTACTTAAGCCTCAAAGTATTGTTGCTACTGAGAAATGCTAAGTTTTCCAAAACCAAATTGATTAACTTGCTGCTCCCAAATTGATACCAATACTAACAACAAGATCAACCATATAACAGAAATTGCAAACTAAAATAAGGTGTGCAGAAAGTAAATGATAAAACTTCTCATTAATATTCCACAACGGCAACTCACACTAAGGAATACATAGATAACCAACTAAAGGGGAGATACTTCCACACTGGAAACCATCCTATATGATAACTTCTCTACTCATGATATGACTCTACTAAAAAGGTAAAAAAATTAAAGATAAAGGTGTGATACCGCGCCACTCCCCCAAGCTTGGAACAAGCCAAGGGGATGCCAATACAAATGACGAATTACTTCTTCGGTGGTGATGGTGAATCCTTCCAATAATCAGACTTCCAAGGTAAAGGATCTCCATCAACAAATGATGACTTGGTCTACAATATCCTGAAACTGGCAGCAGAACTTATACGTTTAATCCTGATTTCATACTCACAGTTTTGATTCTGCACGACGTAGAGTTGTGCTTGTAATTTGTTGGTGGCCTCGTGGAGCGAGAAGATATCCCCCAAAACTTGGCAGTCTCCTTCTTGTGCTCGACAATAAATTATGCATTTATGTTGTGGATGATGTCCACCTTCACGCTCCGCCATCTTCTTGTACCTAAAGACTTCTTGCTCCAGCTCTTCCATCCAAGCTTCCAGTATGCCTTCTCCTTTAGGACCCCGAACATCTTCTTTCTGCACCATCCCATCCTTAAGCAGCAACTCCTTGGGATGCATCTTCAACTCGTATATGTACGGGTTGATGATGTTCACGAAGAAGCTGTCCTTGGGGGGTCCGGAAGAGGACATCGTGGCTGTAAATCTGAAGATGAAATCTGGCAAAAACAGATCGAAACGAAAACACGACGAGAAAACCATATACGGACCTCGGGGATCCAGGGGATTATATAGCAAAAAGTTTCATAAAAAGGAAGGTGTAGGGAGAAAACAGGTCTGAGACGGGCTCCGAGGCGCCCACACCATGTGGTGGCGCGGCTAGGGGTGGGCTGATGTCTACGCACGCTTCTATTCTTGTAGACAGTGTTGGTCCTTCAAGTGCAGAGGTTTGTAGAACATCAGCAAGTTTCCCTTAAGTGGACCACCCAAGGTTTATCGAACTCAGGGAGGTAGAGGACATAGATATCCCTCTCAAGCAACCCTGCAATTAAGATATAATAAGTCTCTTGTGTCCCCAACACGCCCAATATACTTGTCAGGTATATAGGTGCACTAGTTTGGCGAAGAGATAGTGAAATGCGAGTAATATGGATGGTTTTAAGTAATAATGGCAATCTAAAATAAATATGGCAGCAAGCAAACATGTAGCAGAACAAGCGGAAAACGGTGTTTCAATGCTTGGAAAACAAGGCCTAGGGATCCTACTTTCACTAGTGGACACTCTCAACAATGATCACATAATTGAATAACTAAATATCTTCTCTTCACTATGCTACTCTTAACCCTCTCCGGTTGGATAACGAACACTGATCATTGCGTAGGGCTGCAAAAAGCATTCCTTAAAGTAAGCATTCCCATGTCCAGTTAGCCCCAGAATGTCAACTTGAGTGCCCTAGAAGGTACTAGAAAAACACCACAACTCATAGAGGAGACACACACGATGTGCACACTGTCACCTTCACACCGCGGGACAAGGTGACTCCGAAGTTCATATTAATAAAACACTTGAGTAGCACAATAGATGAAGAGTAACATCTACTTATTCAACTAGATTAAAAAGCTCACGGTCACATATAGATCACATCATGGGGGAGAGAGATGAACCACATAGCTACCGGTAGAGCCCTCAGCCTCGGGGGTGAACTACTCCCTCCTCATCATAGGAGACAGCAATGACGATGGAGATGGCGGTGGAGTCGATGGAGATGGCTTCCGAGGGCACTTCCCCGTCCCGGCAGGGTGCCAGAACAGAGATTTGTCCCCCAAAACTTGGGTTGATGATGACGGCGGCTGCGGAAGGTTTCGTGGAATTTCACCGATTCAGTTAGGGTTTTCGGGAGGAAGGCCTTAAATAGGCGGAAGAGCAACGCCGGTGGGCCACCAGGGTGGCCTCACCACCCCCAGGAGCGGCCAAGGGGGCGGCTGGCTATGGTGAGGGCCCCCTCGTGCCCGTCTTTGACTCCTCTTCGGACTTCTGGATGCTTCCGGGGGAAATAGGAACTTCGGGATTCGTGGGGTCCAATTCCGAGAATATTTCCAGAACAACTTTTATGAAATAAAAAAACAGTAGAAAACAGGGAACTGGCACTTGGCATCTTGTTAATAGGTTAGTCCCGAAAACCGTTTAAAAATGCTATAAAGAAGGGAGAAAACATGTAGCAATTGGCACAATATCAACATGGAACATCAGAATTTATAGATACGTTCGATACATATCAAGCATCCCCAAGCTTAGTTCCCACTCGTCCTCGAGTAGGTAAACGATAAAACAAAATAATTTCTGAGGTTACATGCTACCACACAATCTTGATCATAATATGTAAAGTAGAGCATGTAAACTAGGATCAAATGAACTAAAGATGTGATCTATATTTGATATCAACAAGTAATGCATAAACAAATAAGAAGAAAGAAGCAAAACTTTTAATGAATCAATACTAAAAGACTATCAATCGTGCAAAGTTTATTAGAGATGATTTAAGCTTTCAAGAACAACAATATCATGCACGTCAAACGATCTTCACAACCCCTGTTAGGATCAAGTCAAGCTTTCCACACGATGCAATGCTTGAATCTTAAACTATTTGCCCACTAAAAACAAGCAAGTGTTCTGCGTTGGTCCCTGGCACCAGGATGTTATGGCAAAGAGAACATTATGGGGGGTTTGGAAGGTCAATGGAAGAAAGGCTCACAAAGCTAAAAGTGGTCATTGGACAAGAGAAAGTCTTACAACCTAAGCTATGCAAGGAGTAGGGATTGCCACACAACGGATGCACATAGAGATATAAGTGTATGAAAGCTCTCCAATGGAACTAGTGGGGGTGCATCCAACTTGCTTGCTCACGAAGACCTAGAGCTCATTTGAGGAGGCTCATCATTGGAATATACAAGCCAAGTTCTATAATGTAAAGTTTCCCACATAGTTATGAACGAATGATAATATGAAAACTTTCTCCAAACTGAAGTATTGGTGCTAAACATGAAACACAAGTGTGGTATATAAAGGATAGTGATGCGCCCCCTCTCTCTTTATTCTCTCTTTGGCCCTTTTTTCTTTTTAGGATTTTTCATTTTTTTATATCCTCGCCGGGAGGGGCAATATCCTATATTACAATGAATCATCACACTTTTAGTACTCATAACTCATAAAGAAATATCTCTGATGTCTCTAACTGCATGCTCCTGCCAGTGTAGCAGTATGCGTAAATAACCATGAAGCTCATCATCAAGTAACATAATGGAGGTGGATGTTGTGCAGCAATATATCTCGGAATGGCTATGGAAATTCCATGATAGGTAGGTATGGTGGTTGCTTTGAGGAAAAATATATGGGCTTATTCGTAGGAGAACAAAGTCCTCCCACGGGATTTGGATGCACTGGCGAAGTTTGCACCAACTCTCAATGTGAGAAAGGGCAATGCAAAGTACCGAAGAGGCTAGCAAATATGGATGGTGGAAGTGCGAGGAACCTCAACATAGACTCACTAGTTAAAAGATTACAGCAAGCAAATCATCTTACAAGGCACAATGCAAATCACTCCAAGAGGGTCCGTGGCAGTGACAAGTCACTGTTAGCTACCCCGACCGTAGCGTGTAACAAAAGGTCGATCGGAAATGTATCACTCATAGCAATCATATATCATTGTTTCTATCAGCTGGTAATTTAAGTGTGGCACAACTTCAAGTTTCTTAGACCAACCATTAAAAGTTTCTACTTACTAGTCCTTCCCGTTTATCCATTAAGAAAATTAATATCTCAAAACAACATCAATGATTCAAGTGAAGCAGTTTGGTGATCTACAAGAGCATGCAATCTTTTCCACCATACCAACTATCACAATAGCATTTCTATTTCTAAACAAACACACATATGAGAACCACCTAACTACAAAAGCTAACAGCTCTGAACAAAGGATGCATGAAAAACAAGAGTTGGAAGCACTAAAATATATAAGCATGAATACTCAACAAATATAAGTGAAGCGCAAGAGTATTCTAACAAAAAAGCGGAGCGTGTCTCTCTCCCAAACAAATATGCTAGGATCCAACTATTTATTACAGCAAAGAAAACCAAACAAACTAAAAACAAAAATAAAGGACGCTCCAAGTAAAGCACATAAGATGTGACTGAATAAAAATATAGTGTGGGGAACCCAGACTAGCAGTCTGAGATCTCCAATATGCATAAATTCATGATCCCATGATCAATTAGTCGTGACAACATACTCGAGTTGGCATTGCAGATTACAACATCCACTACACGAATACACGGCTTACACAACTGGTCACATGACTCAGTTAAAAACAACTGCCACGCAGGGCAGGAACACACACTGAAAACAACGGAAATCATCAAAAACATACTCGTGGTAAACCCAAGTCATGCCTTGACTACCTACAGGCTACTGACTCGGAGACGTTCCTAGTTCGCACAGTCATCGGCGACACCATCTTCTTCAGGTTCTCTGGGTTTCTGCTAAAAGTCTGGCTAAGGCAGTAGCAAGGGACGAAACCGTTGTGAGTACATTGGAATGTACTCGCAAGACACCCCAAATGAAAGCTAAACATGCAAGTATGCATATATATAGGTGGTAGGAAGGCTGTAATTAGAGTTCAACTAGCTATGATGAATTTAAGACCCATCATAGTTGCACAAGTTTCATTTTTTCTTTGTTGAAGAAGATACTTCAAAAGATATTTCATTTCTCTTGTAGATATAGCATGTTCACAAGGTTTTGATAAAGCATTTTAAATAGAAGAAAGTTTTTCTTTGCAATACTTCTTGGAAGATCACATCTTCAAGATCATCATTTTTCCAGTACCTCAAAGGTACATTCATTCCCTTTCCAAGTACCTCCCATGTACAACTCCAAACACTTTTCAAACTTTTGAAAACATTGATACAATGCTAGCTACAAGGCCATTCAACTGTCCATATCCGAGGACGCGGCTATTCTGAATAGTTTTACTCTGCAGAGGTGTACAGAATCCACAAGATCCAGTACATCCGCCGTGAACAACCACGGACTGTCCAAGACAGTATGCAAACATCAGATAACTGGTCCTAACTATCCACTATGCAAGTGCTAGTAAATGGATACCTCTTCAACTAGGTTTGTTTCTCCCCGGCACCGAGTGAGTCAGCCGTATCGATCTGGTTTCCCCTGACAACACACCGCCATGGCAGGGGACCAAACTGTTGCAACCGGTGGCGAACTTAATCCCCAGATTCTGAATGTCCCATTCTTTCCTTTCTGGCGACAATTCGGTTCGGGGGACTCTAACCCCTATAGCACATTGAGGTAGACACGGACTAACACCGACAAGCTTTTAGCTAGACCCCGTTACCATATTGGGTTAATGTGGCAGCACGGCTTGGTTGTCCGGCGAAGACTAGGGTTATGTGTCATTTTTGGGAAAAACAAGTCTAAAACATTTCCTCCTTCACAAGCCTCCCTTGGACAAGGTCCCACCTTTCCTCGGGGCTTTTCCTAAGCTTTTGTTTTCCAAAAACATCAAGTGAAAATCTCCACTACGGGACTAAGTTAATTAAATGATGATACTAAAGTGTCTAAAGGGCTTGGTAACACCAAGTTTATATAGTGGATGAAGCATAATATAAGCATAATAAAGGTAGTGGTATAGTCCACTTATGAAAATAGTTTTTGAATCAAACTTTTGTAAAAATTCAGAAATAGAGCATGCATGATAGATAATGATAAGTAATCAACAATCAAGCATTTAGAGTGGCTTGCCTTGGCACTGGTCTTGGTCTTTCTCTTGAAATAAACAAGAGTTGCAATAAAAACCTCTCCGGGAAATAATACCGTCTTCGATATCTAACATCGTAAAACAAAAAGGAAAACACCCAATCAGAACCAAACAAAGGCAAGGACTTGACAAAAAGTAAACATACAGGAAGCATTTCATCAAACAAGTACACTCACAAACAATATTACTAGGTGCACACCAACAAGCAAAACATGCATAGACAACATACAGAATAACACTAGAACAGATGCTATGGATCCTCAACCAAAATGGCATGAGTTCAGTGGGTGTGCCACTCTCATATCATGCCCAAATAAGTTTAAATGACTCTCTGGTCATTCATGAGGATGAACAAAATAACTAGAAAACAATCTAGAAACAACTACACATGCACCGAAAATAATAACAAGCAATACTACAAGCCCACAGTAACACATGCTTTTCTAAACATGGAGAAATAATATAACCAGTGGCTAAGAAACCTAATAACAGAGACAAATTAGTACCAACATTTCATGGCATCACTCAATACATGAAAATAATCATGGAGCAAAACAACCACTAAAACTAGAGATGCAAAAAAGGCTATTTAGACATGCATACATGCATAACAATAACAGATCATTAAACAAGATTTATTCTAACATGATAGATCTATAAGATAGAATCCAAATAACAGATAAAAAACACCTAGACATGCTATTAATATTCAAATAACAATCTAATCCATGCATAAAAAAACTTAGCATGCAAATAACAACTATGGCAGAAAAACATCTAAAACTAACATAGCATGACAAATAGATCTAGAGCTCACTTAAGCATGCAAGCAATTATAATATGCTAGAATAACAGTAGCTATGCTTATGGAAAACAATATTAAAGCATTTATTCAAGTCATCATACCAATATGAAGAATAACAAAATTTAACCTATTTTTACTAGGGAAACAACCCTATGAGATTAAAAATTCTAACAACCATGGTTTTCACACACAAATCCTAACATGATAGTGAAACACTCAAAGCACAACTAAAACATGAATTAATACCCTACACATGCTAGGAACCAATTTTATAACAAAAACAATATAACACACAATTTAATAAAGGCATAGCAATAATAAGCAGAAAGGGGATAAACACTAAATAATTCACCAAGCCTATTCTGTAAATCCTAAAATCATTAAAACCTAGTATTATGTGCTCCTAGTCACTACCCAACCAACACAGTTGGATTCATCTTAAAAATCATCACCAATAAAATTAATTAAATCACAGAAGTGCTCTCTAGCCTAAAACTAACATGCATGTCATTTTCACTCAACAACTCAAGTCAACACAAGGCCAACTGCCTCAGATATATATCAACAAGGGATAATCAGAACAGTTTAGTTTGCATGATTTGGATACATAAAACTCAAGTTATTAAACAAATGCTGTTAATGAGTGCTTCTCCATTTATTTTATTTCTCCTAAAATACAACACAAAACCTAGATCTACAAGATGGAGATGGTTAAGAATTTGTAGATCTAGAACTGTGATTTTTATTTTGGCAAGATTAACTTGTTAACATCTTCATTTGGATTTAAAGTAGACAGATAGAAACAAATCTGTTGGAAAAGAATAAACAACCTGCCAAAAAACTGAAATGGGCCAGATCTGCGAAGGAAATGGGCCGAGCAAGGCAGGTCAGCCCGCTGGCCAGCGTGCGCGCAACAAACCGGTAAGTCTCCGTTCGATCAGCCATCGACGGCCGAGATTAGATGATTCCTTGGTGCAAATCAACCCGTCGGATGCGGATCCGACGGCTGTGAGGAGGCCGCGTCCGCACCAGCCGGCGACAACCAGAAAACATGGAGGAGTCCTCTCCGGCAACCACTGAGGAAATGTGGGATCGCCGCCATTGACGCCCATGGCCGCCTGGAAGCGCAGAGTGCACCAGGAGGACCAGGACGAGGGCTTGGAGTATATGCCCCCAACACTGGCCTCACCGGAGGGCCGCAGCAGTGCTTTTGGCGGGAACCCGCAGCGGCGGACCTAGGTCAAAAACGAGCCCGCACCTGCAAGGAGAACAATCCTAAAATGAGGAGGGCAGGAGCTCAAGGGGGATCCCAGGGAGGTATAGGAAGAGACTGAAAGAGCGGAGACGTCCTGAATCGACGGCTCGACGGGGCATTCACCCGCAGCGAGGTTGAGCTCGATTCCGATGCTTTGGAGGGAAAGGGATGGGGATTTTGGTTCTAGGCTTCGATTAGGAGGGAGAGAAGGCCGGAAGACATGATGCTTTGCACGAGGATGGCTCAGATCGGCCGCGCGTCGGAGCTCGTCGGACAAGGTCAACGACGACCTTGGCGGCTCGCTTGCGGGCATCTTACGAAGGTCAAAGCTTGCCTGGAGGCTAGGCCATGGTTAGGAGATCGAGCATGCGAGAGAGGAGGCAGTGAGAGGGCCGAAAGTGGTCGGGTTCGAGCACGGCTGTCCTGCACTCGCAGGTGTTCGACAAAGAGTGAGGAAATAAGGAGAGTGCGCTGGGGAAAGGGAAGGGCACAGGTGTGATCGTGGAGGTCCCATGAAGCTTGTAGACAAGGGGAGGGGGCGAGGTTTGCTGCCCATGCGTTGGAACGCGAGCGACGTGTCGTGCGTGTTCTGGGCGCCATGGCCAGCTCATGGCTAAGGAAGAAGGAGACAAGGAGAGGGGGTGGAGTTCTTCCAGGGTTTCACAGGTTGAACTAGGAGCCTAGTGGTGCACGGGCTCTGCCTGGAATTTGCTGAGAAAGTGGAGTAGAAAAATGGGTGGTGATCACCATCCTTGTCCTCATGTTGGTGGCTAAGCTAGAGGGAGAGAGAGAGAGGGTTTTGCGTGGGTAGACCATGTCCAGGAGGTGAGGGGAGATATTTACAATGCCAGGGATCAAGAGAGAGGTAGGGGGATGCAATTATTGGCCAGGACAGGGTGAACTCACTAGTGACCAGAAATACCAGTGGGTCTTTTTGCTTGTTTTCACCAAAATTTTGAATAGAACATAAGTGAAATATCACGCCCATTGGGTAGAGAATCAAAAATGGAGTCTATGGATGGTGGTCTCAAGTTTTTCTGAAAACATTTCTGTCACAAGATTTTGGAAATTCAAAAAGTATTGAATCTGTTTTTAAATGTTTTCTCCAGAATTTTCAAAAAAAACTTGCAAATGTTTTTGTACAAATAAGTCCCACATGACCACAGGAAAGTTGGGTAATTTTTCCAAGATTTTAGGAAATACTTTTCTTCACAAAATATTTTAAAGTCCATTTTTGACTTTTTGGAAAATAATAAATAGTAAAATGCTTTTAAAACAAAATGTTTTTGAGTTGGTATGAGAGAGTATATAATATAGGTCTCAAAAGTGATTTTTAATAATCAACTCCTTTGAAAGTATTTGAGGCATCAAGTGAAAACGGGTGAAAACAGTGGTTTATTTAATAGGCTAAAAACCATGAGAGATAAATAATTAAATGGCCATTGAAAAATAAATGGACCACATGGATATGAGGTATAAGTCATGGAGATGACAAGGGTAGGTTCACGGGCTTGAAAAAAATAAGGAGTGATTTGGAGTAACATGGACAAAGTGCTTCATGATAAAAGAGATATGATCATTATTTTGGGGATGCCTTCAAAAGGACTTTGAAAGATGATCACAAAGGGTTTCAATATCCATAATAACAACTTGGATGGATGTTATAGATATTAAACATGATATCCATGAAGGTACATTGATGAATAGAACAACATTTGACATAGAAACATGCCTCCAAAGTTGGAAGTTTTAAAGGGAAACAAAAGAGGAGATCAACATAGAATGGAATATGAGATTGATGCTTGATCTTTTTATTACTAGGTTTTATTCACTTAAAAAAACACACATAAATCAGTAAACAGAAATAAACACTTCAAGGCAAACAAAGGGAAGGATCACACATAAAGCAGGGAAAATAACAAGGCACACAAGATCACTCAAGCAACTGAGTTCTTCAATTTAATTTTCAGGATGTTTTCTCATGTGTTAAATAGAGGTAGTGATCAAGCCACATCATGAAGAGGGGATTTTGTAAACAAGTCCAACTCAAAGCTTGATATATCCAAAAGAATATAGTTGAGGTAAAACACATGGGTAATATAATCCCCACTTATAGTTTTGGCAAAAGAGAAAGTGAGATGAGGTTTTTGGAATACTTGCAAACATATCTTGGTTGAAAACAGGTTGGAGATGATTACCTCAAAATACTTTTCATATGGTTTTGGAAAATACCTTTTGTTTCTCTCAAAACTTGTCTTTTGGGTTTCTTCTAAAAACAAAACATTTTCAAAAAGGTTTTTGCCAAAAGATTGGGATAGATGAAGGTGATAAGTTTTCTTGACATGACTTGATCACAAGGGTTGTGTTTTAAGACAGTTATGATCATAGATTTTAATGTGAGTTGTTAGCAAACTCAAACACAAACACAAACACAAACACAAACAACAAGCAAATAGTAAATAAACACAAGCATAAGCCAAACATATAAAAAAAATGTTGGCCTTGATTTTTGGGTTATTAAAAACAAGATTTTCATATCTTCCAAAAATTGGGTTGTTACATATAGTTTCACTAGAAGTGACCTGATAAATTGTTGATAAAGAAGGGGATTCCTTGGGCCACCCCAATCTTAGATGCTTGAGTATTCTTGGAATTTGCTGGGATGTACCACCGAGGCATCCCCAAGCTTAGGCTTTTCACTCTTCTTGATCATATCATATCATCCTCTTCTCTTGACCCTTGAAAACTTCCTTCACACCAAACTTCTCACAATCTTCATTAGCAACGTTAGTGCAAATCGAAATAATAAATTCAGATAGGTTCAGTTTCAACACAAGCCTAACACTCATAAACACATTAGCTACTGTCACAACTTTTTTTTTAAACTCTTTTTCTCAAAAGAACACTAAAAGAAAGAGATTAAGAGGCAAATGCAATTATTAGCACAAATCTGTTAAAACAGAACAACGGGTAAAGATGATTTTGTTCGAAAATCCTCTGTTGCTCAAATCAAAAAGTGGACAACTAAGAAATGTTGCGTATATATCTCAGGATCATGCGCAAAAAAACTCAGGTAGTTTTGAATTTTCTGTGATTTTATACGATTTTAACAGTGGACAGTAGAAATCTGTTTCCTGCGCAGAAATTCGAAATATAGTCTCAACTTTCCACTAGAGGCTTTACTTGGCTCAACAAAGACACAAAATAAAAGATAACAGTGGGGTTGCTAAGGAAATAGACAACACCCAGGTGCAAACAAAACAAAAATAAACGACGGAAAACAGGTTGAAAATGGAGAAATAAAACGGGTTGTCTCCCTGAAGCGCTTTTCTTTTAATACCTTTCAGCTAGACACAATGATTTTTAAAAGATGCTCACATAATAATAAGAGTTGAAGCACAGTAAGAGAGCATCAAGAAGCGAATATAAAACATATTTAAGTCTAACCCACTTCGTATGAAAAAGAATCTTGTAGAAAACAAGTCAACGAAGCACAAAGTGACTAGCATAGGAAGACAAAATAAGTGCAACTTCAAAAATTTCAACATAAAGAGGGGAAACTTAATATTGTTGAGATGCATAAAACCATGTTTCCCTCTCTCATAATAACCTTCAGTAGCATCATGAATAAAATTAACATTATACCTATCACATAAAGCATTCTTATCATGAGTCACATGCTAAAAGAGTTAATACTCTCCACATAAGCATAGTCATTCTTATTAATAACAACGGGAGTAGGATTATCATAAAGAACTCAAACATGATAGACAAGTTGCATATTAAAGATATGGTTTTGGGTAATCCCACCATAATTATGGCAAGTTTCATGAGGATGATTGTAATTATAGCCTATGTTATAACTTTCTTTATAATAATTATCTTAGACTGGAGGCATATTGAAATCATAAATAATTTTCTCCTCAATAGTAGGTGGACTAAAAATGTCATATTCATCATTGCAATCATCATATATTGGAGGCATAGTATCATCACAAGCAATAAAATAGTTCTCTTCCAAAAGGCATTGATTTGTAAACATATCATCATTTTTACTAGGAGGAGATGTATCAAGCATATAATCATTAATAGCAAAGGGATTTTCAAACACATCATCCACAAGTTTAGAGTTTTCTATATTATCATTGGAAGGAGCATGGATAGTACTAATAGTACAACAATTATTAATATCATCACTTTCAGAATTCGTACCAAACAGATTTTCAATATCAAAAGTGGTGTGTTTCTCCCAATCATGATCACTTTCATAAATAACAGGCATAGGAAAATCATCGAGTTCAGACTCATTAGCAAAAGCTCTAATATGAGCAACATGCTTAGGGAGAGATACCGCTACCTCTCTCTTTTTACTCCTCTTTTTCTTCTTCTTCTTCCCCTCTTTAGGAGGGAGAGGCTTAAAAGGAAGCTTCTCCACATACTTTGGTTTAGTGTCAGAAACAATAGAAAGAACTTTGGAGGATTCCTCCTCCTCATTAATAAGAACAAAACCCATATTACACCTGTCATATTTTTGTAAAGTGTCCTCTTTTAGAATATTTTGTATGTAAGTATTTGCATGGCAATTTTCAACATAATAAAGATGGCATTCATGCAAGACACTATTCATATAAAAGCCCTCATATCAATCAAAGAAGTTTTTCTTAATAACTCTTCACACCCCAAAAATAATGTGAGTTCATCATGCTCATTAGGGGTGATCATGTCATCACAATAAAAATTTGCAGTACTCATAGGATTCGAAAGGCTACTATCATGGCTTGAGTATTGAAAATTAAAATGACCCACTTAACAGCAAAGTTAACAAATAAAAGGATAGAGGGAACAAACTTTTTCACCAAGATCATTTAGAGCCCTATCCCACATTCTAGTTTTTTTCATTCCTATGATGGATACAATATTCTTCTTCGATTTGATTCTTTTCACAAGGTCTAAGTTCTCCACAGAAATTAACATGCTTATAAGAAATAGTACTTTCAGAAGTTTGAGCATGATTATTGCAATCATCAATAACAATTTCATTTTTCATGAAAGTGTCTTTAAAAGGTTCATGATATATGTCCCCGTTTTTAGGAAGATAAATATAAGAAGCAAAGGATCTATACCAACCGACAAGCTATTTGAGGATCAAGACCATACTTAGCATTAAGCTCGTGAAAATCAGCAGATTCAGCAAAAGTCTTAATGCAATCATACTCATAGTTTATACCTGATTCTTTACCTTTGTTGTTATTCCAATCTTCACCATTGATTCGAATTCCCTCAAGAAGATCCCACTTAGCTTCAACCTTCTTACTACAAAAAGAACCCTCTGAAAAGGCATCTAGATAATCCTTCCAATGTCCTGAAAGCCTTGCATAAAAATTAGTAACAATTATTTTCTCAGGAAGCTCATGGTTAGGACATTTGAGTATTAATGGTTTCAGTCTTCCCCAAGCTTGGGCAATGCTTTCTCCATCACGAGGCAAAAAATTATAAATGTAATTCCTATCTAAATATAGTTCATGAGAAGGATAAAATTTAGAGTAAAAGAGAGATTCAAGTTCCATCCACTCCAAATAATGAGGATCATCTAGTAGTTCATATCGCTCCCTTGCTTTGTCCTTAAGTGACAAAGGGAATAGCCTCCTCTTAACTTGGTCTGTTGAGATACCTGCACACTTGAATAACTCGCATAATTCATGCATAAAGTGTAAATGATCACTAGGATGGACAGTTCCATCGATAAAATAACGGTTATCCATGATAAGTTCAACAATTTTCTTGGGTATTTTAAAAGGAATGCTTTCAGTAGGAGGATTCAAAATATCACAAGCATCATTAGGTTTATCACATATGGGAAATAAAGTATCATCAGAGAAAATTTTCTCCTCTACAGCTAGAAAACTAAAAAGATTGTAAAAACTAGCTTCCCCAAGCTTAGACTTTTCCCTAGCATTAGGAATGATGGGGTGCAAAGAATTAATGCTAATAACATTTCTATCACTATTATGCAAACAAACTTCCATAGGTTTTTTAATTTTCTCTTCAAAAGCATCATGTCCTAATTCAAGAAAAATATTATAAAGTTCTATCATATTTTGTTGTTTTCCATTAAGACTACTAGTAAAAATAAAAACAAGAAGCGAGTAAAAATAAGCCTAACCAGTGAAAACAAGAAACGAAAAGATAAAATTGCAGAATCTAAAGGAAATAACTCCGAGCACTCACACCCGAGGATGTGAGTACCTTTTACCTTACCTCCCTGGCAACGGCGCCAGAAAAGAGCTTGATGTCTACGCACGCTTCTATTCTTGTAGACAGTGTTGGGCCTCCAAGTGCAGAGGTTTGTAGAACGGCAGCAAGTTTCCCTTAAGTGGATCCAAGGTTTATCGAACTCAGGGAGGTAGAGGTCAAAGATATCCCTCTCAAGAAACCCTGCAATTAAGATACAAGAAGTCTCTTGTGTCCCCAACACACACAATATACTTGTCAGGTATATAGGTGCACTAGTTCGGCGAAGAGATAGTGAAATGCGAGTAATATGGATGGTTATAAGTAATAATAGCAATCTGAAATAAATATGGTAGCAAGCAAACATGTAGCAGAACAGGCAGAAAATGGTGTTTCAATGCTTGGAAACAAGGCCTAGGGATCCTACTTTCACTAGTGGACACTTTCAACAATGATCACATAATTGAATAACTAAATATCTTCTCTTCACTATGCTACTCTTAACCCTCTCCGGTTGGATAACGAACACTAATCATTGCGTAGGGCTGCAAAAAGCATTCCTTAAAGTAAGCATTACCACGTCTAGTTAGCCCCACACTGTCAACTTGAGTGCCCTAGAAGGTACTAGACAAACACCACAGTTCATAGAGGAGACACACACGACGTGCACACTGTCACCTTCACACCGCGGGACAAGGTGACTCCAAAGTTCATATTAATAAAACACTTGAATATCACAATAGATGAAGAGTAACATCTACTTATTCAACTAGATTACAGAGCTCACGATCACATATAGATCACACCATGGGAGAGAGAGATGAACCACATAGCTACCGGTAGAGCCCTCAGCTTCGGGGGAGAACTACTCCCTCCTTATCATAGGAGATAGCAACGACGATGGAGATGGCGGTGGAGTCGATGGATATGGCTTTCAGGGGCACTTGCCTGTCCCGGCAGGGTGCTAGAATAGAGATCTGTCCCCCGAAACTTGGGTTGACGATGACGACGGCTGCGGAAGGTTTCGTGGAATTTCGCTCATTAGGTTAGCGTTTTCGGGAGGAAGGCCTTAAATAGGCGGAAGAGCAACGCCGGTGGGCCACCAGGGTGGCCTTACCACCCCCAGGCGCGGGCAAGGGGCGGCCGCGCCTGGCTATGGTGAGGGCCCCCTGTTGCCCTTCTTCGACTCCTCTTCGGATTTCTGGATGCTTCCGGGGAAAATAGGAACTTTGGGATTCGTGGGGTCCAATTCCGAGAATATTTCCATAACAACTTTTCTGAAATAAAAAACAGCAGAAAACAGGGAACTGGCACTTGGAATCTTGTTAATAGGCTAGTCTCGGAAAACGTGTAAAAATGTTATAAAGAAGGGAGAAAACATGTAGCAATTGGCATAATATCAACATGGAACATCAGAAATTATAGATATGTTGGAGACGTATCATGGGCCCGCCCCACCAGGTGGTGTGGTGCCCTCGGGCACCGTTTCCTACCCTTTTTCGGCTCATTATTTTTCATATTTTCTAAAAACAGCAAAAATATAAGTTGGAAGGTTAAACGCGAACTTTTTCTTACCAAAACTATTACCTATTCGAAAACGGACTCTGCAGTTTCTGGAATCTTCTCTTTAATAAAATCCTCCTGAGTCACCACTTGAATAGTATCAACATCTTCATTATAATAATCTCCGGAAATATAATCACTACCAAATTCCACGCGATCTGGGACATTTCAATAACGTTGCGGATGAGCTCCAAACCGTCACTGAGGGCAATCCGCGACGGAATGAGAACCTGTCTGATCGACTGTCACGGACGATTCTGCGACGATTAAGTTGACACTAAATCATCGTGAAGACCGCGACGGACCATTTGACCGTCGCGAGCTACTGGCCGGCCCAGCACAAGGCCCAAAAAGGAGCGACGTTTTTTTTTCATCGCATCGTGTGTACACGTGGCATCGTGTTTTCCGTTATCCATTACGGGCGCCGCTGACGTCACTTCTACCGTTCCTGATGTCATCGTCGTCTTGACATTTTTAAAACGTCGTGAGTGGAAATACCGTCACCTCCTTTTATGACATCATTGTTCCCGTTTTATGACGTCATAGTACGTGCGACATTTATTTTCTCGTCGCGGGTTCAAGCACTATAGGGTACCACGTGGGACCATCAAGCACTATACGCTTATTCTCAACGAATTTATAACGTTGTACGATGTTGCGACGTTTTAGTTCGTCGTAAGACGTCGCGAATCATGAGCCAGCACGTGGACCAACATGGCATCTCCACATTGAAACGTATCCGTAACGTGTTTTTTCCGTCGCGATTTCCATCCAATAAGGTGCCGCCTCATGGACCTACCATATAGTATCACGTGTCCTCTTATCCGTAACGGATTGTATCTGTCGCCAGGTACTCTGGTGACGTCTTCGTGTCTCGACGTTTATTTCGTCAGGGTTCGAAAGGCCATTTAGCCGGTTGATGCATGTAAAATGCATAGATGAATTTTGCATATTTTCACATGGTTTTCTATTACATATTGCATCATATCAGGGTATAATTCAATGTTTTATAGTATTTTGGGGTTAAATTACAAAGTCCCCCAACTTTTATGGAATTAACCCTGCCTGTCAGAAACCCCGTTTTCTATATTTTTGACGTTTCAGGGGGCAAACTTCCGCGAAATCACCTGAAAATCTGCGGGGGTCATTTTCTTGGAAGGAGAAGACTTGCGCGCGAATGATCCACGAGAATTGGGCAAGGAGGCCCAAAAGAGGACCCTCCACGCGGCCAGATTCCTTGGCCGCGTGAGAGGCCCCCTTTTGGCCCCAATTCCTTCCATCTTCGACTTACCGACTCCGTCTTGACCTAAAACCGACTATAAAAAGGGTCCCCCGTACCCTTACGGAGAGGAGCGTGGTCGAAACACCGAAATAGAGACCTGGAGTTCCAAATTGGAGGGGGAAAACTCCGGCGGGGCGCCGCCGATGTGATCTCCTACCCCTCCAACGTCATCTCCATCGACATCTCCATGAAGAGGGAGTAGTCCACCCCAGGGCTATGGGTTTGTGGAAGTAGCACTTGTATCTCTCTCTCCATGTGCTTCACTAATTAGATCCGTATGAGCTGCCTCACATGATTACGGGCACCGTTGTAATTCCTATGTGGTGGATCTTTTCTATGAGTTATTGAATCTGAGATTGAAATTGTTTCTCTTGAGTTATTTGAGTAGATGTATCTTATGTACCCCGTTCTTATTTGCTAGCTTTGATCAATCTAGTTCTTGAGAGCGTGTGTGGGGTGATGGGTGCATTAGTTGGAGTAACGGGGGGTGGCTAGTGCTGTGAAAGTGACAGAAGTTCAGCGATCCACTTAGGTTTTGTTAAACCTTTCTTAGTTACCTCACTAGGGATAAAAATGAGTACCTTGTTACCGGGGATTTGAAGTGACACTAATCAATCTCCATGACTAGATCTAGCAAGTTCTTACTTCAACTTCATGTCACATTGCTTAAAGCTATACTCTGGTTTTTCCTTAATTATCGAGGTGTTATGATTTATTTCGCATCTTGGTGGAGTATAAGAGGGATCAATATGACCGTAGAGATCTCTATGCTAGGACGTGATGCCCATATGAAAGTACTCAATGTTAAACATGTTATTGTAATCTCACATGTAATTCTTTATGTCCACCGTCTACCACTTTATTTGAGAGAATGCAAGTGTGAAACCATGAACCCCGGTCCTATTTTAATTATAAGAAAACACTCTAGTTACTTTGCTGCAATTTACTTTACTTGCATCTCCAATTCGAATTTACATTATCTCCATCACCACTTGCATCACAAAAATACAAAAAAAATCCATTGCATATTTATTTTCTCATTTGCATTTAGTAGTAGATTTAATTATTGCACATTTACTTTCAGTTTTGCATTGCAATTTAGAAGTCTCACACCTTGTGCTTGACAACCACTTGGTGAGGTTGAGGGCACAAAATTCTCTACTTGTGTGCAGGATCCTGGAGGAAGCTTGGAAGACAACTGCTGAAATACTGGCTCCCCAAGAGTTCGATATAAACCCTCGAGTCACCCTCGTGGGGAAGAAGGCTTGCCACTAGCTACACACTCTGCACTTGGAGTCTCAACCTAGCCATCAAGCGTTTTTCTGGCGCCGTTGCTGGGGAGCCATAGGTGAAGGAGTTGTCCAAGGGAGCTCACAAGAAGTCTTCATCACCAACAAGGTGTGAAAACACCTAAGCTTGGGGAGGTTGCACCTACGTGAGTACCGTCCTTTCTATCTCCACCTTCTTTCAAGTAGATTGTTTTGTTTCTTGTCTAGTTTTTGTTTTTGTTTTGTTTTTGTTCTTGTTTTTGTTTTGTCTTGCATATTTTATTTTAGTTTGTATTTTAGTTTTGCATCTAGTTATCTAGTTTATTTTAGTATTTCGAATTTTCCTAGTTACTTTACTTTTGTTTTGCATAAAAAATTAAAAACTACATAAAAACTTGGAAAATGGAGCAGAGAACTTATTGGCCATTCAGTGTTAGGAATTTCCCTCAAGAGCTAAATATTCCCGTTGAAAAATTAGAGGTAGATCCTAGTGTTATTAAAATGATTTATGAATCTCGTTTCTATGGAAAGCCTAAAGAAGACCCTTTGTTCCATCTTAAGAAATTTGATGAAAGATGTAAAACTTTGAACTTGAATCATGCAAACATCAACATTACTAAAGTTAAACTCTTTCCCTACTCACTAGGAGGCAAAGCATTAGATTGGATATTAAGATGGCCTCCTAGCAATTTTACTACTTGGTTCAACTTAAGGGCTGCATTTATTGAAAGGTTTTGTCATGCTGAAAAGAATTACAATGTTAAACAATTGCTCATTACCTTTAAACAAGAAAAAGATGAATCAATGATACAAGCATGGGAGAGATTTAGAAGTAGAGCATATGGAATAGGGCATGGCTTTAGAGATTGGATACTTATGCATATGTTTTATAAGGGACTTTCTGAAACTTCTAGAGCCTTTTTAGATAATGAATGTGGGGGATCTTTTACTAGTACTAATGCTGCAAATGCCCATGTTTTGCTTGAAAGTTTGCTCTCAGAGGTTAAAATTAAAGAGAGCTTAAAAAAGGATGAAGTACCCGAGGATATTTTTGATGATCGCTATGAGATTTTTAATATGCATAATAGAAAAGGAAAAGTAGAGGAAATTATGATGCTTACTGAAATTAAGGATCCATTGCTTGATTTAGAAAAAAGTAGCTTGCAAGAACTTATTGCTACTCTACAAAAATTTGCTAGTGATCCCACTATAAATGTTAATCAACCTGGCTTTGGATCTTATATTGCTAATCATGTCTTGCAAGAAAAAATTGCTAGGTACAATAATGAGGCCATGATACCTCCTAAGCTTGGGGATGCATGGATCCCCAAGGTGCTAGTTTCAATTGGAAAAGAAATTCACCATGCTATGTTAGATCTAGGTTCTAGTGTATCGGTACTCTCTAAAGAATTATATGAATTGCTAGAACTAGAAAATTTAGAAAAGTGCTCAAGTGAATTTGTCCTTGCAGATAACTCTACTAAACATGCTGTAGGACAAGTAAAAGATGTTATGATTGAATTGCACATGACTTTCGAACCCGTTGATTTCATTATTATGGATATGGGGGATAAATCCCCTAGTCCTATTATTTTGGGTAGACCTTTTCTTCGTACTACAGGTGCAATCATAGACTCCAAGGAAGGGAATGTCAAGTTTCAGTTCCCTCACGAGAAAAGCGTGGATCACTTCCCAAGGAAGAGGGGCACGCTGAAGAACAAGCTCCCTCATGAGCTTTATCCCTCTTGATTATCAAGTAAGTAAAGCCTAGCTATATGGCTATAAAGAAAGCGCTTTACGGGAGGCAACCTGGTTGTTTTTGTTTGGATTTTCCTAGTGTCCTCTTTCTGTCTCAAGAGATTAGTTTTTTTTGTTTTAATTCTGTAGTTTTCAATAAAGAGTCAAGTCAAACCCATTTGGACTTATAAGTTGCTATCCTAGTGCATGGAATTTCTGTTTCAGCACGAGTCTGCTCACCGTATGATTTTACGTTTTTTATTGGTATGTCGGATTGAGATAATTTTTTAGTATGTTCTGAAACTTTTCGTCCTCTGTAAGCACAAAAATTTGCTTAATTTTTTGACGAGTCTAGCTTAGGGAAAAACGTTCGTTCTGCTGCTTCTGCTTTTCTGGACAGATTCTGCCTTCTTTTGTTTTATGCACTCTTTGGGCTTGGGAATCGAATTTCCATGATTCTTTCAAGCAAGAGAGTGAACATACAACATAATGAACCTTATTGTCTATCTACTGGAGCATTTGATTTGGAATTTTGCACAACAAGCATGTGATTTGTTTGTCCTTGCTAATCTCACCCCACAGAAAAAGAATGGGAGAAACATGTTTTGTGAAGTTTTTTCACAGGGAATAGAGGAGCTGCGCCTCAAGACATCCAAGAATGGTGAAATCCATAAGCTTGGGGATGTGATGAACACCCCACTGGAGCTACACTCTTTTGGTTAGCACACGTCTACTTTCTGTTTTTCTAAGCAAAGCATTTATCGTAGAGACTTGAAGCGTCTAGTTTTTGTTTTTATTTTTGTTTTGATAAGACCACCACCATCATTTTATATGAGATTTATCTACTGGAGTTTGGGGTTGGAATGTATTGGATGCTAGTATTATGACTTGGAATAGGGATTCCATGGTTGATTTGAAGAGCTACATATGTTTGCATGATTTATAGGCTTTTTATGTGTAGAAATTTGCAATAATGTTGTCTTGAGCTATCTCTTATTCATGTCCTTGATGTTAATTGCTGGTTTATTTAGTTTGTCATGAAATGAGTAGTTCTATGGACATATGCATGCATAGTAGCTGGTCAACTATCTCCCTCTTGCTAGCCCAAAAATTTAAAAATTCTAACAAGTAAAAACTTGTTTCCAACACTCCTTAGCCAAGTATTTCCAGTGAGTCCACCATATCTTCCCATTAGCTTCATTGCTATTCCAAGTATGTTCACCATGTTATTGTGTTATTTATGTTCAAAATTAAGATATTCACTTTATTAATTGTCATGGGTTGAACTTGGGATAGGACTCTCACGAACTTTTGAAGGCACACTTTACTTTTTATGCATCTAATAAACATGACCCAATAATGGGAGCCACAAGTTTTGCGTTTGACAAGTGTGTGGTTGGGAGCTAGCTATAAACGTGTATCACCGGAAAGCTTTCAACATTGCACAAAAAAATTTACATTGGTTGATATCATGTACTTTTGTTTTCGGACTCCTGCCATGCCGAAATGAAATAGAGGAATAGTAAGTTTTGATGAGTAAGTATCTATATGACTAGAGAAACGCATTGGGCCGCTAACCCAAGCCATGCTTTATCATGGTGGAAATTTACTTACAGCTTGAGTGACTCTACAACACATCCTATAATAAAATAAGAAGCTATGCATAATAGTGAATGAAAATAAAAAGGATGATGAGTCTACTCCGTTTGTTCATCTTGTCATTGTAACATGGGCTTGTTTCCATGTCATGGGGCAAGAGGTACCTCTTTGAGGTTCTCTATGATGTCATTAATACTTATTATGATTGTACAAAGCTTATTAGGAATCTTAAGTTGAGTAATCATGGAGTAGGTTTTCACACTCACGGGGCATGAGGCTTTCAACCACCTTGTCATTCTCATTACTTCAATACTCACAATTTTAAGATGCTAGTGATAAAGGGGCAATGAGAGTCCTAGATCAATGGATACCACATTTCAATTAGTAATTTTAGTTGAATAATTTAGAGGCTAAATAAGACTTGATCATGTTTTACCTCTACTCAATTTTCTCCAAAGTGTCCACTATATTTTCTATTCTCCATTATGCTATTATTTGACCAATATAGTATTTTATTTTTCATTTTTTGTGTGCATTTGGTCCATAGTGCTTTTATTTCATTATACACTTTGTGAACTTTCATGAAGCATCTTTGCTTGCATATTTGATATTTCTTACAACATGAATTGTATATTGCTACTCATTTCTAGTATTAATCATTTGATTATATGTAGCATGAATAATCCTCCTTGATATCCATGATTGTTTCAATATGCAAAACACATCTTAGTTTTATCACCTTCATACTCGAGGACGAGCATGGGTTAAGCTTGGGAATGTTGATGCATGTAAAATGCATAGATGAATTTTGCATATTTTCACATGGTTTTCTATTACATATTGAATCATATAAGGGTATAATTCAATGTTTTATAGTATTTTGGGGTTAAATTACAAAGTCCCCCAACTTTTATGGAATTAACCCTGCCTGTCAGAAACCCCGTTTTCTATATTTTTGACGTTTCAGGGGGCAAACTTCCGCGAAATCACCTGAAAATCTGCGGGGGTCATTTTCTTGGAAGGAGAAGACTTGCGGGCGAAGGATCCGAGAATTGGGCAAGGAGGCCCAAAAGAGGACCCTCCACGCGGCCAGATTCCTTGGCCGCGTGAGAGGCCCCCTTTTGGCCCCTGTGGCCCCAATTCCTTCCATCTTCGACTTACCGACTCCGTCTTGACCTAAAACCGACTATAAAAAGGGTCCCCCGTACCCTTACGGAGAGGAGCGCGGCCAAAACACCGAAACACCGAAACAGAGACCTGGAGTTCTAGATTGGAGGGGGGAAACTCCGGCGGGGCGCCACCGGTGTGATCTCCTACCCCTCCAACATCATCTCCATCGACATCTCCATGAAGAGGGAGTAGTCCACCCCAGGGCTATGGGTTTGTGGAAGTAGCACTTGTATCTCTCTCTCTATGTGCTTCACTAATTAGATCCGTATGAGCTGCCAACATGATTACGGGCACCATTGTAATTCCTATGTGGTGGATCTTTTCTATGAGTTATTGAATCTGAGATTGCAATTGTTTCTCTTGAGTTATTTGAGTAGATGTATCTTATGTACCCCATTCTTATTTGCTAGCTTTGATCAATCTAGTTCTTGAGAGCCTGTGTGGGGTGATGGGTGCATTAGTTGGAGTAACGGGGGTGGCTAGTGCTGTGAAAGTGACAGAAGTTCAGCGATCCACTTAGGTTTTGTTAAACCTTTCTTAGTTACCTCACTAGGGATAAAAAGGAGTACCTTGTTACCGGGGATTTGAAGTGACACTAATCAATCTCCATGACTAGATCTAGCAAGTTCTTACTTCAACTTCATGTCACATTGCTAAAGCTATACTCTGGATTTTTCCTTAATTACCGAGGTGTTATGATTTATTTCGCATCTTGGTGAGTATAAGAGGGATCAATATGACGTAGAGATCTCTATGCTAGGACGTGATGCCCATATGAAAGTACTCAATGTTAAACATGTTATTGTAATCTCACATGTAATCTTTATGTCCACCGTCTACCACTTTATTTGAGAGAATGCAAGTGTGAAACCATGGAACCCCGGTCCTATTTTTAAATATAAGAAAACACTCTAGTTACTTTGCTGCAATTTAACTTTTTACTTTACTTGCATCTCCAATTCGAATTTACATTATCTCCATCACCACTTGCATCACAAAAATACAAAAACAATCCATTGCATATTTATTTTCTCATTTGCATTTAGTAGTAGATTTAATTATTGCACATTTACTTTCAGTTTTGCATTGCAATTTAGAAGTCTCACACCTTGTGCTTGACAACCACTTGGTGAGGTTGAGGGCACAAAATTATCTACTTGTGTGCAGAATCCTGGAGGAAGCTTGGAAGACAACTGCTAAAATACTGGCTCCCCAAGAGTTCGATATAAACCCTCGTGGGGAAGAAGGCTTGCCACTAGCTACACACTCTGCACTTGGAGTCTCAACCTAGCCATCACCGGCGCAGACGAATTTTAAATTCTAGCACTGCTAGTTTTCACAGAAAAGCACACACAAAAATATGCAGCAAATAAGACTGGTTACAACCTCACAAGGGCCACCCTCAGAGGCATCAAAGGCCATCTACAATAGTTCACAGCCTCACAAGGGCCACCGGCAGAGGCATCGAATGCCATCTGCAATAGTTCACAGCCTCACAAGGGCCACCAGCACAGGCATCGAATGCCATCTGCTATAGTTCACAGCCTCACAAGGGCCACCAGCACAGGCATCGAATGCCATCTGCTATAGTTCACAACCTCACAAGGGGCACAAAAAAGCTCACCAAGGGCACCTACCAAAAAGCCACCAAAATACATCACGAAGGGAAACAGTTTCATATCATCTACCCAGTTGCGCAGCCGCAGGGTTGTGCTGGGACGTACCCAGTTGCGCAGCCGCAGGGTTGTGCTGGGACGTACCCAGTAGTTGTTGAATAAGGGCATTGGATTGAATTTGAGACTGGGTATACTCTGCAGGTTGCTTTCGAATGTCATCTAGTTCTTGTTGGCGGGCGATCATGTCTGCATCAGCCTGATCCCTAGTTGCCTTCAGCTCCATGACAATTTCCCGCTTCCCAGCTATCTCCACGTCAAGATGACGCTGGAGCTCAGACTTTGTTTCTCTAAATCGGCTGGTTGTCACGTCTATGTTATTTAGGAATGTAGGCTTTCAGTTCTCCCACCCGAGCACCTCAACGACAGCTTTGGTGGTAGACAGAGGTGGCCTGACAGTGCCCCCGATGAAGCTAGCGCCATTTTATGTTCCATTTCAGCCTAAAACGATGCAAAATAATAAGATGATATAACAACTGAACTAGCTCGTAAGGAACATTGATATGAAATATAAGATAACAAACATATATGAGCTAGTAGATGACAAGCAATTAAACACGCATGTACATTACTAGCGACAAGCGTAGGTAAATTAGCTGACGACAAGGATGTACAAAACATAGTTGGAAACCATGCTGAAATGACACCATGCTCAAGTGCAGATTTTAACAGACGTATCTAGAGATGCTGAAGTGACAAGGGATCTGCATGTACAAGCATATATGCAACAACAACCGAACTAGCTTTTTGTAGATAAAAGATATTTTATTGCCCAGCTTTGACTTAACAAAGTTAGAGTTCGCACAGAGTTGATTACACGCGCTGTGGCATATAGCTTAGCCAAAGTAGCTTTTAAGGGACATAGATGATGAAAAAACAGGAATCTGAGGAACATAGATGAAAATAGCACACGCCAAGCATGTATAGAACATAGATTAAAATAGCAGATGACAAGCAAGTTAAAGCATGCGTGTACATGAACTAGCATATGACAAGCAAGTTAAAGCATGCATGTACATGAACTAGCAGATGACAAGCATGGGTGAAATAGCTGATTACAGCAGTTTGCAGCAGAATTCACAAAGGGAAGGTGTCCTATAAGAATCTATTGAGGTAAAATGTTGATTACAGAGATGTGAAGAATTCTAGGGGGCTTACAATTGCTTTTTTCGAAGGTGAAGTGTATGTTCCATCCTTCTTGCTTATGTGCGTAGCTTTGAACAATTGAACTGCATCTTGATCCATGTCGCAACAAATCTCATAGCTACGAGAACCCGTATGAGCTGAGAACATGACACATTTTCTGCTTTCTATGGCTTTCAGACAGGTCGTCTACACAAACGAAGTATGAAGTATTAGCAACAATCATGTCTATAGAATTGATGCAATAGAAGTTCGAGTGAGCAAAGACGAGTAAGAACTAAGCTTGGGGATGCTTGATACGTCTCCAACGTATCTATAATTTCTAATGCTTCATGATCATATTTTGCCAATTGCTACTTGTTTTCTCCCTTATTTATAGCATTTTTATACGTTTTCCGGGACTAACCTATTAACAAGATGCCAAGTGCCAATTCCCTATTTTCTGCTGTTTTTGGTTTCATAAAAGTTGTTCTGCAAACATTCTCGGAATTGGACCCCACAAAGCCCAAAGTTCCTATTTCCCCTGGAAGCATCCAGAACACCGAAGAGGAGTCGAAGACGGGCAACAGGGGGGCCACACCATAGGGTGGCGTGACCCCCCCTTGGCCGCGCCAGCTATGGGTGTGGGCCCTCCTGGCCTCCACCGCCTTTGCCCTTTCGCCTATTTAAGCCCCCCGGGATGGAAAACCCTAAACACCTGATCAAAAATCCCTGAAAAGTTCCGCATCCGCCGTCACCGTCAACCCTAGATCAGGGGGGTTCTGAAGCTGCTTCTGGCACCCTGCCGGAGAGGAGATCATCACCGGAGGCTTCTACATCACCATGCCTACCTCCGGAGTGATGCGTGAGTAGTTCATCCTTGGACTACGGGTTCGTAGCTGTAGCTAGATGGTTGTCTTCTCCTCATATGCCTCCATGTTTAGATCTCGTGAGCTGCCTATCATGATCGAGATTGATCTTATGTAATTCTCTGTGCTGTGTTTGCTGGGATCTGATGAATATTGACCTTATGCCAAGTTGATTATAGTCTTTATTTGCATATGCTATTTGTGATCTTGCATGCTTTCCGTTGCTAGTGGTTACTCTGGCCAAGTAGTTGCTAGTGACTCCAAGAGGGAGTATTTATGCTCGATAGTGGGTTCATGCCTCCTTTTCGCCTTGCTCGAGTGACAAAAACGTGAAGGGGGAGGATGTGCTATTGCCATTAGGGAGAAAACAATGGTGAGAGTGCCCGCGTGCATAATCATTGATTACATTACACACTTTGTTTAATGCAATTATCTGTTGCTTACAACTTAATACCTAAGGGGGTTCAGATGATAACCTGAGGGTGGATTATTAGTCATAGATGCCGATGGATGTCGGTCTATGTATCTTGTTGTAATGACCGCACTAAATATCATAGTAATCTTCATGTCATATTGTTCACTACGGTGCAACCTCTATTTGTCAATTGCCCAGCTGTAATTTGTTCACCCAGCATGCTATCTTTTATGGAGAGACACCACTAGTGAAACTATGAACCCCGATCCATTTTTCCACACTTTTAAAACAAACCACAACTATTTCCTGCTTTCTTTACTTACTGCAAGCATACACTGTTTTCCACACTATACGTCTAATCTTTGTTTTCAGCAAGACCGGTGAGATTGACAACCTCATTGTACCGTTGGGGCAAAGTATTTTGGTTGTGTTGTGTGCAGGTTCCACGTTGTTGCTGACACCGGTGAAGCGTCGGCACCACCGTCAGTGGCATCAATCAGTGGCATCAACCTTCCGAAGGTCCTCTTTCTCCTACTGGATTGATAACCTTGTAACTAAGGGGAAATACCTACCGTTGTGCTCATCACACCCTCCTCTTGGGGTCTCCCAACAAACGTGTGTATCACGAGCATCAATGATATTTTCTGGCGCCGTTGCCGGGGAGGAAGAAGTCTTCTGGCAAGGGGAGTCTCTCACTCTCAACCTCTTTATTTTGTTTATTGTCTTGTTTTTATTTTTGTCTTTTTTTGCTTCTCTTTATCAAAAACACAAAAAAATAGTTTACTTTATGGCATAAAAGGGCAACTCAAGTATTTTCAAGTGAAGCATTCACTTGGTTTTTTTTGCTTTATCATGCTTGCTATCAATGTTTGATGTCTTTGAAACTAGATCTTTTAGGCAAGGTGGGTTCACGGATGAACAACAAAAGCATTATAAGGAACACCTCTTGTCACAAAAAGGGATACACTTATGGGAGAAAATTAATAAATTGCATGACTATGCTAAAAACTTGTGCTCCACCTATAATGTTACTTATTGCTTTGATAAATCTTGCCGCTGTAGGAGGTATAAACAACTCCCTTTTCAATGTGAGTATAATGATAATGTTACCATATCTTCTTATGTTAAGGGAAATTATGAATTATATGATGTGAAACAAATTGAAGAATTTATTGCTTGGAAGGGTGCATTCGGAATTGCCTATTTGCTTGAAAGTATTGATGATGCACCTTATAAATATGATATTTATGTTATACTCGAATATTGCTTTGATAATTACAAGGATTGTAATTACTACATAATGGAATATCTTAATAAATTCTCTCAACCTAAGGAAGTAACTGATGCCTTGCAGGAGCCTATGGAAGAAGAAATTGCTAAATCTGGAAGCTCATTGGATGAAAAAAGAGGAGAGTGATGATCAAGAGGACGAAGAATGGAGCTACCCATGTCTACCTTCCAATGATAGTAACTCTTTAACTCATACATTATTTGATGAAATTGATACTTGCTATACTTGTGACCTTGATAATACTATGAATGAAACTTGTGAGAATTATATTGCTACTATTATGAGTGACAATCCATGCTACTTGGATAAATCTTATGATAATGCTCTTGATGATGGTCCTATGTTACTTGATGTTATAAATTATAATGCTGCTGAAAATAGGGTTGCTATAATGTGTCCTATACCTTTTAAAAGTGACCAATCATTTTGTTTTTCTATAGCTAAACATGGGAAAGAAGAGGTCTTTACTTTCAATTTTGATCCCACTGTTTTTGAGCTTGATATGAATTGTGTGCTTTTAGACCATGACAAACATGCTTTATGTGATAATTATGTTGTTGAGTTTGTTCATGATGCTACTGAAAATTATTATGAGAGAGTAAAATATGGTTGTAGGAATTTTCATGTTACTAAAAATACCTCTCTTTTTGTTGAAAGTTTTGAAGTTACTGTTGTTCTACCTTCCCATGATCTCTAGTTTGAGCTTCTTTGATTTATTTATTTACAAGATTCCTATGCATAGGAAGTGGGTTAGACTTAAATTTGTTTTATAATTTCTTCTTTATGCTCTCTTTTTCTTAATTCATATTTCTTATGTGAGCATCTTCCCCTTTTTATGCCTAGCTGAAAGGCGTTAAAAAAAGCGCTACCGGGAGACAACCCGTTTTATTTCGCTGTTTTCAACCCGTTTTCTTTGATGTGCTTTGCACCTGGGTGTTTTCTATTTCCTTAGAAACCCTTCTGTATCTTTTTTTTTGATTTTTTTTTTGAGCCAAGTAAATCCTCTAGTGGAAAGTTGAGCCTATATTTCGGATTTCTGTGCAGGAAACAGATTTCTGCTGTCCACTGTTAATTCCGTTAAAAATCACAGAAAATTAAAAATGACCTGAGCTTTTTTGTGCTTAATCCTAAGTTATATACGCAACTTTTCTTAGAATACTACTTTTTGATTTGAGCAACATAAGATTTTTAAAAAATCGATCTTTCTGTGTTGTTCTGTTTTGACAGATTTCTGCCATTTATCGCATTTGCATCTTAATCTCTTTCTTTTGGTGTTATTTTGAGAAAAAGAGTTTTGAAAAAAGTTGTGACAGTATCTAATGTGTTTTTGAGTGTTATACTTGTGTTGAAACTGAACCATGTGAATTTATTATTTTAATTTCACTAACGTTGCTAATGAAGATTGTGAGAATTTTGATGTGAAGGAAGTTTTCAAGGGTCAAGAGAAGAGGATGATATGATGTGATCAAGAAGAGTGAAAAGCCTAAGCTTAGGGATTCCCCGGTGGTACATCCAAGAAAATTACAAAAAGACTCAAGTGTCTAAGCTTGGGGATTCCCAATGCGTCCCCTTCTTCATCAACAAATTATCAGGTCACTTCTAGTGAAACTATATTTTTATTCGGTCGCATCTTATGTGCTTTGCTTGGAGCGTCTTTTATTTTTGTTTTCAGTTTTCTTTTTCTTTTGCCTTCAGTTTGTTTTTACCTTTTCAATAAGCTTGGTTGGACCCCAGCATTATTTTATTGGAGAGTGATACACTTCGTTTTTTCATGAGAATACGTTGTATTCTTAATCTCTGTCTAGCTGTTGCATTTATTTAGCTCCTGTTTTGCATGCATATCTTATTAGAGCTGTTAGTTTTAGTAGTGTTATGTGAGTACTCTCATGTTTGCTAGCTTTATCATAAAGAGTATTTTTGTTAAAGCATGTTTTGTATGGTGCTTGTTGGGAGAAAGAAAACTGCTGCTTGAAGTAGAATTTATAACAGTACCAGTAGAAGCTTGTATAGACTGTGGCTAGGAATTTTTCATGCCATGCTAAATGTTATTTTAGTTTTAAATCCTTTTGGTTATTAAGTAGCATGATTATCCTCAAATATCTAAGAGTGTTTAATATGTATTGAAAGATTCATGAGTTGTTCTTGTCATAGTAAAGCATCAATATATGGTATTCTCTTTCGAATGTTTTATTTGGTTGACTTGGCGCATGCTCACACCATGTTTATGACTATAAACCAGTCATGAATAGACTCCATGACCACTTAGTTTTTGAACTTGTGATACTGCTTATGTTTTAATTAATGATGCTTATGTCGCTATGCATGATTATGGCTCTTATGCTCTCTTGATTTGTCGCTCCCAGTCTTTTGCTAGCCTCCACCTGTACTGAGTATGAGTTCTACTCGTGCATCCAAACTCCCTTAAACCAATTTTTTCCCATTGTGTCCACCATATCTATCTACATGTGGTATTTAACTGCCATTCCAAAGTAAATTGCTCATGTGTTACTTTTAAAACCTTCAAAATTACTTCTGCTTTATGTTCCTGTTTTTGCTCATGAGGACGTAAATAGAGAATCTTTATCTCACTTGTTGATTGGATTTCACACCAGTTGCGTAAACAAAAGAGAAAGAGGGATAACCTTCTACACCAGTTGCGTCCTTCACTATGGGAGGCGCTCTTGTGAATCCAGTTGGCTTGTGACCTACTGTATTTTTTGTTTACCATTCGTTGACATTGGCATAAATCTCGCATAATATAGACACTCAGTGTCAAACTTTTAATACTTTTGTTTAATAAAATAAAAGCTGTAGCACATGAGTGATCCCTGCTTCCCTCTGCAAAGGGCCTTTCTTTTACTTTTATGTTGGGTCTCCATCTTCTAACTTTATGCACAGTTGAGAGAGCATTTTTTCCATTCTGAGTTCTATGTGCATTTGTCCCATAAGCATCAATAATTACTTCATGATGTGATATTATTTGTTCTTAAATTATTTGTTCTAGTCTTCCTCATGAACTTTGAAGATGTCCTAGCATTTATGTTTTGCCCCACTCTTAAGGACTATCGAAATATCACTTTGCCATGCTTTCTATATACCTGAAACAAACGTTTACCTTTCTTTGCATTATTATTCATGAATCTTTATTTGAGTTACTCTTCATGATGCAAAGTAATTGCTATGCTTTATTATTAAAGTTTTATTTATCATGCCCGTGTTTATAGTTTTATGATCTCAGCGTGCATATGATTTTACATTAGATTGATCAAGTTTATGTTAGTAGCATGTCAACTCAGAAATTATTTTTTTATCGTATACCTACTCGAGGACGAGTAAGAACTAAGCTTGGGGATGCTTGATACGTCTCCAACGTATCTATAATTTCTGATGCTCCATGATCATATTTTGCCAATTGCTACTTGTTTTCTCCCTTATTTATAGCATTTTTTATACGTTTTCTGGGACTAACCTATTAACAAGATGCCAAGTGCCAATTCCCTGTTTTCTGTTGTTTTTTGTTTCGGAAAAGTTGTTCTGCAAACATTCTCGGAATTGGACCCCACAAAGCCCAAAGTTCCTATTTCCCCTGGAAGCATCCAGAACACCGAAGAGGAGTCGAAGACGGGCAACAGGGGGGCCACACCATAGGGTGGCGCGGCCCCCCCTTGGCCACACCAGCTATGGGTGTGGGCCCCCTGGCCTCCACCTCCTTTGCCCTTTCGCCTATTTAAGCCCCCCCCCCCGGATGGAAAACCCTAAACACCTGATAAAAAATCCCTGAAAAGTTCCGCATCCGCCGTCACCGTCAACCCTAGATCAGGGGGGTTCTGAAGCTGCTTCCGGCACCCTGCCGGAGAGGAGATCATCACCGGAGGCTTCTACATCACCATGCCTGCCTCCGGAGTGATGCGTGAGTAGTTCATCCTTGGACTACGGGTTCGTAGCTGTATCTAAATGGTTGTCTTCTCCTCATATTGTCGTGGGATAATCACGGCAGACGTTACTGGGGGTAACTGATCTTGGGGCAAGACGACACATGTGTTTGGGAGAGGGTCTAGCTCAGAGGAAAACATGATGCAACTCGATCTGGTAGCCGGCAATCAAAGTCGCCGAGTCTCCGATCTTGATATAATAACTCAACTCTGGGATTACACTAGATGCTCGATATCAGGCGATATTGCTAGGGTTCTTAGATCTCTGTCTAAACTAGACCTAGGGGTCGGTTTATAAAGCGCCCGTACCCCCTTGGCCCTATTCTCCAAGGCGCAGCTTGAATCCTATCCGGACACCGCTTACGAACCCTAACTTTCCTTACCGTAACCCACAACCCGGGTTACGAGGCCTACAAACTTTGGGCCTTCCAGAAGCTTCATTATCCTTAACCATATTGCGCACCGTGTTCCTTGGGCCGGGTTACGCCTTGGAGTTGGCCTACCGGGTTATTATCCCCCCATCAGTAGTCCCCAGAATAGCTTGGGCTTCACGGATCCTCCTTGAAGCGCTCGCTATTCCCTGCAAAGATATCAAACACACAGGCATATGGAGGCCGGGTTAAGATGCTTTGATAGACAGTTAGGCCTTACTCCATGGTGGCCATATAGTAACCCGGCTTTTCCCCCACATACTTTGGTTTGACTTTCCAGGTCTAAACCCTAATAAAAAATGCCAAGATTCCATACTCGACAACTGACCCTGATATCATGGGGTAGATCTCCTTCCCTTTTTTGTCCAGATACTTTGCTCAATTCTAGGCGCATATCTCGCAGAATCCGCGTAGATAGCCATTACCCCACAATTTCCGGCTTCCGGCCGTTGGGATAGACTCACCCTCACCTTATAAATAGTGCTCCGAGGGTAACCTAAAACCCATCGCTCCACTTCAATTCCCCCTTTCCTTCCTTGCTCCTTACGCCCTTGTAGCACCACCGCAAGAAGTCCGTGCTCGCCATCGAAGCAAAGCCGCCGCCGGCCGCATTCGCCCTCGAGCCATCTCGCGCCGCCGCCAAGCTTCACCGCCGCGCCTTCGTTCCACTCGCCAAGAGTCGCAAAGGGGTATTCGAGCCACGCCGTTCGCCGCCGTCGCGCTAGACCCCAATATCTCCAGTAAGCCCCTTGCACTCGTTTAATTTAGCCCCGTAATTTTTCAATTCATCCAGGATTGGATCTAGGTCAACCCGTGAGTCGTTCTTCCGATTGCACCGATTTAGATCGATTTGATGCTCGCCAACTCCTTTAACCACCTGCTAGATAGTTACAACTCACCCTCCTACCATTATTAATCACCAAATCCCCCGTAAAATCGCTCGCAAATTTTCCCATCTAGATCCATTCCTCCTCGATTTTCCGCTCATTGCATTAACACCCGGAAAATCCTCCTTTTCCAGCTATTTTGCTTGCAGTAGATACATGGGCAACCATCCATCTTCCCCAAATGATTTTCCATACGTAAGTGACCAATAATCTCCACAGTTATACTTAACACCCGGATACCTTGTAACCTCCATCTCATAGCGTGATACCCGGATAGCTCTTAGCTTCATATTTTCTTGATACCTTATACTCGGACAATCCAACACTTCCGGGTCTTATTTCCTATGCCTCTTTTTCTTGTGTCTTGCAGGTCGATCCCATGGCTCCCAAACGGCAAGGAAAACAACCGACTCAGGCAAGGACTACCCAAACCATATCCGCCAACTGGGGGCGTTCCACAGCTACAAAGGCCAAGTTGGACGAGCTAGCCGAATTAGGAATTCTCCCTTCTCAGAAGGACATTCACTGGAGAGCGCCGGGCAACGAGACCCGGCCCACACCCGCCGATAACGAGGTAATCTGCTTCGTAGAGCACGTGACCCGGGGATTCCGTCCTCCGGGTCACCCTTTCTTTAGGGAGGTCTTAAGCCATTATGGCCTCCGGGTATTCGACATAGGGCCTAACTCTATGTTCAATATTACCCACTTCATCGTTCTATCCGAGTCGTACTTGTGCATACCGCCAAGTTTGACTCTCTTCATCGAACTATTCCAGTGTAAGCCTTGCCGCGAAAGTGGTGACGGAGCACTTCTTACTTGCGGCGGGGTATCCATCCAACGCCGCAAGAATTCACCGATGCCAACCCTCAATTTAAACTCCCACGTCAAACATTGGCATCTGTCTTTCTTTTATTGCCACGATACCTCCCCAGACGGCGAAAAGAAACTGCCGGGCTACTCGGAGAACCTCCTCGAACCTTCCGACTCTTTCAATGCCTTTGCACCAGACTCAGACAGGGAGGAAATCCTTCCCTCGCTAGCCAAGATAGCCATCCTCTCAGCCCAAGGCCTCCTTGGGCTCAATTTAGTGAAAACGTGGGTTGATTTTCGGATCCAACCCAACTCCATCCGCACCAAATTGATGTGCGAGTACTCGGGGCATACCACAGATGCACTCCGATACTCCACCAAGAGCTTTGCGACCGGCAACACCAACAAGACCATCAAGGGCTTCTTGACAGAGAGGCTAGAGGTGATAAAGGGCATCGCCGGGTTACCCCCATTTACTCGGGAAAACCCGGCTCCAGCGGTAATATCCGATATTCATAACTTATTTCCACATTTGGACTTGATACAGCTTCTAACCCTTAGCCTCATTCTTTTGTCTTAGGCTGATGACCCCTTCTGGAGAGTTGAACCCTCCCCTCCTTCCAGAGACCCGGAGGAAGAGGATGAGCCGACCGATGATAGTGAAGGTATTTACACAGAACTTGTATCATCTTTACTTGCATCATTTTCCTCCCATTTAACTTTTTCCCACGAACACACACCCGGTTCGCAGGGCTGGAGGACGAAGGTGAGACCAACGAGGATGACCCAGAGGCGACCGAGTCTGATCAATAAGCAACAGTTGGAGCCAAGAGGAAGGCCAGAGGGGCAGTGTCCAAGGTTCCCTTTTCCTCGTTATCCTCTGAACCTTACTCCTTTGACGCCATGCGACGACTTAACCATCAATTATCAAATTCGTCGTGCTTGAAGGATTCTCTCCCAGCCAAACGCAGAGTAACTCGGAGCTCCCCTGGTGAAGATCCCCTTAACCCGGGCATTTCTACCTCCTCCGTCCATCGCGCCAGTGCTCCTCCGTCTCGTCCTTCCGACTCTCCTCAACGCCACCCTTCTCCTAACCATCCACGTGCCGGGCAATTCCGGGTTCCGTTAGTGGTCCCTGTGACGACTTCATCTGCTTCCAGCGGCGAGCTCCCGCCGGACTACACCGTGAATGCCGGGTAAGTTTTTGCTATATGATTTCCTTTGACGTCTGACAAGTTTCCACTCAAGTCACCGTCACCACAGATAACTGCCTCTTCTCATCTTTCTTTTAGCACCCAAGTCACCGTCAGTGACCCGGAAAATGTAGAGACGGATAACCGTCGGGCAGAGAAGCCGACTGAGAACATAGACGCCGCGATTGGCGGTGATACGGAGAATAACCAGGAACAAGGCCCTCTGAACAATCCGCTTCCCCGAGCCGCCGGATCTCCTTCCTCGTCGGAACCAGTGGACGAGGAGATCGAGGTTCTGGATACAAGGATGGGTTCTCCCAACCCGGATACTCAAACTGTCCGGGTCTCGACCCCAAGGGCGGGGAGAGCTCCCCCACCAGGCGACCAGGCTGCCGGCTCTTCCGGTACTCGACCCGAGGAACTGACGTTTGCCCAGATGCTGGAAACCCTGCGCACTTTAAGGGCTAATGAAGAGAACATCTTGGGGGCTTTAATAGCCAAACACGAGGTAAATCCGACTGACGTTGCTTGTGTCCTTATCCAGTCCCCAAGTTCCGAGTGAATTGATTCATAATTTGCTTGGGACTTTATTATACAAGCGACTGATAACTTGCCCCTCTACCCGACTAATCCTTGTTTGCATCCATGCAGTCTTTCGTGACTCAATCTGAGGAGAAACTGGCAGACGCCACCAAGCTCATTGAAAAGGAGGTGGCTTTGCGTGAAGCAGCCGAGGCTGAGGCGAGGAGGAATAGGATGATAATGAGGAAGTATAGGAAAAGGGCTCACAAAGCAGAAGATGATCTAACAAGCCTTTCTGTCCAAATTTCTGACACATATCGTTCTTTACTTGGTACGTTTCTTCCTCCAGGTTTATCCTTTTGATAGATAGCAAGAGTTTTCCCGACTTATGTTTCCATTTCTTCAGGCCCGAACGAAGCCATGCCGGATGAGGATGACATTGCCAGGCTGAAAACTATGAAGAGCGTTATCCGGCAGCTATGTGCCGGAACCAAATGGATCCTTCAGGAATTACGGTGGCCGGGTAAAGGACATGTTGATCTGAAGAGGATGCTGGATGCCTTCTCCACTATTCCTGAGTGGATTTGGCACTGGAAACGCTCGTCTTGCCGGGTTGGTGTAACCCGGGGGCTTGCACTTGCCAAGGCTTATTTCCCCAAGCTCGAGCTAGTGAAGCTTATGGGCGGCTTCCCAGAGTTCAAGCTTGATGGGTCCAAGTTCTCGGTGAAGGATTTTCAGGCTGTCCAGAAAGAGGTCCGTTACCCGGCCAGCGTGATCGCTGATGACCTGGATGTTGATATCCTTGTTCCAGCATATGATGCTGCTGGGGAAGCGATCAAGTCGGATCTTCCCGAGCCGTATGATATGCTGGCTCGGTGGAAGGAGGAAGCTGCTGCGTTGAGGGCGGAGGCTGCCAAGAAGCAAGCTGAAGCCGGCTCTGCCCCCGCTACCTCGACACCAGTCGTTCCACCTCCTGCGCGGGCTGGTACTACTGATCCGGGTGCTGCTGCTACCACCAATGATGGCAAGGGCAAGGCCAAGATGAACGCCGAGTGACATCTGATATCTAATGCCTCTTCTTATGCGCCGGTCGGCCAATGTGCTGTTTAAACAATTATATTTTGGGTGGTGCGCCTGTGCACCTTTGATATCTTTTCACCGGGATTTTGTAATGTACGCTAAGGTCTTGATATACTCTATGCCTCTTCCGGCCTTTTTAAATTTATCCATTCTTGAACTCATCTGCTCTTGATATCTGGCTTTCTTTATTGTTCCTTTTGTGAAACTCGATTTCCGGGTCTCATGGGTGTTGACAAGCGGATTTGCTTCTAAGTCCCCAAGTCCCCAAGACTCGGATATTTGGGTTTTTGGAATTCTAACAAGTAAGCAATTTTTTCTCTTTTCAATATTTCAAGTCACCCGGACCCGGATCTCCACGTCTAGGACACTTGATCTTGAAAGGAGAACGAGTTGCCTGCTGCTAAATTCGCAAAGATCCTTGAGTCGTTTCACATAGGATTTGAAGTTATGCTTAATAATCGTTGAGTTTCCAGCTGTTAGCCTTGTACTCTGCATAACTTGTGGTTTAGATGACCCTTTTGACTATCTTGTACTGTAAGCCGGCTTTCGCGTGGATACCATGTTGTTACATCTATACGAAAACGTGGCCAGTCAAGCCCCATCGGGTTTCATGGCTGACTGTAATCGTAAGCGAACAAATCATGCCACTTTAGTGCGAGTCACATCGAGCTTAAGTAAGAATAGCCAAGAAATTTGGACTTCTTTGTCCGGTTATAAGATTGTAGCCGTACTCGTTTGCAAGTAATCGGCCCTTATAACTCATAGGCATCATGGCCGGGTCTTTGAGTTCGTAACTGTGCTATTCAAGCAACCAGCCCCCAAGACCTAGATATACGCATCATACTGAGAGTACAGAACCTGATAATAATCATCTCTTTTCTTGATAATCACCTCTTTACTTGATATGAAAAATCTAGGTCAGCAAGCCGCCTCATTAAAAACCCGTCCAGTCCCCAAGGGTACCCTGGATAGGAAAAGAGTACGTCTAAAAACCTGCTGCCTGTTACATCGTTCAATTCCATATGCCAACACAATTTTTGCTAAGTATAATATGGACGTAGCTGAGCCACGTTCCACGGTCTGTCTCTTTCTTGCATAGATGAAGTGGTATGAGCGGTGTCATTGACTGTGGTCGACTCTTCCCTTGCATCTATCAAGTAATATGACCCATTATGCAAATTCCGGTTTACGATAAACGGTCCTTCCCAGGGTGGTGATAACTTGTGCTTTCCTTCGTTCGACTGTACCAGGCGCAGAACCAGGTCTCCTTCCTGGAAGACCCGGGTTTTCACGTGCCGGCTATGATACCTTCGTAAATCCTGCTGATATATGGCTGATCTTTCTAGGGCTTGTTCCCTTTGCTCTTCTAACATATCCACGGCATCTTGCCGGGTTTTTTCATTCTCCACTTCGACGTATGCTGATACTCGTGGTGAATCATGAATAATATCACTCGGTAGTACTGCCTCCGCGCCATAGACCATGAAGAAGGGTGTCATCTGAGTGGATCTATTAGGCGTAGTATTGATACCCCAAACCACAGAAGGAAGTTCTTCGACCCATGCGCCAGCTGCCCTGATACAGGGGACTCGTAATCGTGGTTTTAATCCGCGAAGCAATTCTTGGTTTGCCCTCTCCACTTGTCCATTGGCCTGCGGATGAGCCACTGATGCGACATCAAGCCGGATTCCGTTGTTGCCACAGAACTTCTCCATCTCACCAAGGGACATGTTGGTTCCATTGTCGGTAATTATGCTGTGGGGATATCTGAACCGGTAGATAATCCTTTTCAGGAACTTGACTGTTGTGGCTGATTCGCAATTAGTAACTGGCATAACCTCAACCCACTTGGTAAACTTATCAATAGCCACCAGAAGATGTGTCTTCTTGCATGGTGACATATGAAAGGGGCCAACCATGTCCATACCCCAAACAGCGAACGGCCAAGTTAACGGGATTGTCCGCAACTCCATAGCCGGCACGTGGGTTTGGCGAGCGTACCTTTGACATCCGTCACATCTTGCTACCAATCGTTCCGCATCTGCTAGAGCCGTGAGCCAGAAAAATCCGTGTTGATAAGCTTTAGCCACGAGAGATCTTGTGGATGCATGATGTCCACAGTCGCCTTCATGGATTTCCTTGAGAATCTGTCGGCCTTCTTCTGGCGCTACGCAGCGCAAAAAGACCCTTGCTGCGCTTCTCTTATATAATTCCCCATTGATGATAGAATATCCCTTTGCTCGCCTCAAAATTTGCCTTGCTAATACCTCCTGCTGTGGTAACTCGCCTCGCGATAGGTAGGCCAAAAACGGTTCTGTCCACTCGGGAATAGTACGTACGGTGGCCACGAGTCCTGAATCCGGCTCTTGATTTGCCAATTCCTCTTCTGACTCGGTTTTAACTGACGGTCGCCATAATTCGTCCAGGAAAACGTTGGGTGGAACCGGCTCTCTGCGCGAGCCGAGTCTAGCGAGTGCGTCGGCCGCCTCGTTCTTTCTTCTGTCTATATGCTCCACCTCATACCCGGAAAAACATCCTGCAACCCTATCAACTTCCCTGCGGTATGCTGCCATAGTTGCGTCCTTTCTATCCCAAGTTCCTGACACCTGCTGTACCACAAGGTCCGAATCTCCGAAGCATCGTATCCTCTTGACGTTCATCTCCTTGGCTGCCTTTAAGCCGTGCAATAGGGCCTCATACTCGGCCACGTTGTTGGAACAGTCAAAGTGAATTTGTAGTACGTAACTTAATTTATCTCCTTTGGGTGACGTTAGCACCACTCCAGCTCCTGATCCTCGTATTGCTTAGATCCATCGAAGTGCATGATCCATGACTCGGAGTTTGGAACCGTTGTAGTCATGCCTGTATGTGTCCAGTCGTTAACGAAATCAATTAAAGCTTGAGATTTGATTGCTGACCTGGGTTCGTAGTTGATGTGATAATCCCCCATCTCTATCGCCCATTTGGCTATTCTTCCCGTCGCGTCCGAGTTTCTGATGATATCCGACATTGGTATTGAACTAACCACTGTTATGGGGTGTTCTTGGAAATACGGCTTCAATTTCCGGCTAGCCATAAAGACCCCGAACACCAACTTTTGCCAATGCGGATAACGCTGCTTTGCTTCTGATAATACCTCGCTGACATAATAAACCGGTCTCTGGACCGGGTAACCCTTCCCATCCTCTTTGCGCTCCACAACAACTACTGCGCTGACGGCTCGGGGGCCGGCTGCCACGTATAGCAACATAGGTTCTTTAGGACCCGGGGCCGCTAGTACTGGTGCTTCAGATAACTGTTTCTTTAGTGCCTCGAACGCCTCATCCGCCTCTTGATCCCATACGAATTTATCTGATTTCCTCAAGAGCCGGTACAAGGGTATTGCTTTTTCTCCGAGCCTGGATATGAATCGGCTCAAGGCTGCTACGCAGCCCGTGAGCTTTTGAACATGCTTCAAATTTTCCGGTTTTTTCAGACTCTGGATGGCCTTGATTTTATCCGGGTTTGCCTCGATTCCTCTCTCGGAAACGATAAAGCCGAGTAATTTCCCGGCTGGAACTCCGAACACGCACTTTGTCGGGTTAAGCTTCATCTGATACCTCCTCAAGTTTTCGAACGTCTCCTTTAGATCATCGATAAATGTCTCCGCCTTCCTGGTCTTGATGACCACATCATCCACATAGGCATGGACGTTGCGTCCAATTTGGTCCTCGAAGCACTTTTGAATACACCGTTCGTAAGTTGCGCCGGCGTTCTTCAATCCAAATGTCATAGTTTTATAACAGAAGGCCCCAAAAGGGGTTATGAATGATGTTTTCTCCCAATCCTCCCTCTTGAGCTTAATCTGATGATACCCGGAATATGCGTCCAGAAAGCATAATAGATCGCTTCCAGCTACTGCGTCTATAATCTGATCTATCCTTGGTAGCGCGAACGGATCCTTTGGGCAATGTTTGTTGAGACTCGTAAAATCAATGCACATCCTCCACTCATTGGTCTTTTTCATCACTAGAACTGGGTTTGCCAACCAATCCGGGTGAAATACTTCCATGATAAAGCCGGCTGCCAATAGCCGAGCGATCTCTTCGCCTATAGCCTTCCTTCTTTCCTCATTCATTTTCCTCAAGCCCTGCTTCACGGGCCTGGACTTGGGATCTACATGCAAACTGTGCTCGGCCAGCTCTGTAGGGATACCCGGCATGTCGCTAGGTGTCCAGGCGAACACGTCTGCATTTGAACGAATAAACTCCACAAGTGCCTTCTCCTGCTCTTTTCCCAAATTGGACCCTATGGTAAATTGCTTAGTGGAATCACCTTCGACAAAATCTATCTTCTTGGTGTCTTGCGCTGCCTTGAATTTTGCTCTCTCGTCCTCAGTATTCGGCTTTTTCAAGGCTGTTCTATCATCCGGATTTACTTGAGACCAGTAATATTCGAGTTCTTCCTTTCTGCACGCTTGCTCGGCCATTACTGAATCTCCTTCATCACACTCAGCTGCTATATCCCGGTTCCCATGTATGGTGATAGTCCGTTTAGGACCCGGGATCTTTAGCTGCAAATACACGTAACACGGTCTAGCCATGAATTTAGCATAAGCCGGTCTTCCAAACAGCGCGTGATAAGGACTGCGCAATTTGACCACCTCGAACGTGAGCCACTCAACTCGATAATTATCCGTCGATTCTCCGAAAGCAACCTCCAAGGTGATCTTTCCCTCGGGGCTCGCCGAGTGACCCGGCACGATCCCATGAAAGACTGTCGAACTTTTCTGTAACTGGGACTCTTTGAGACTCATCCGTAAGAAGGTTTCCCAATAAAGGATGTTGATGCTACTTCCACCGTCCATCAGGACCCTTTTCAGTTCGTAACCATTAACCCGTGGAGCAACCACCAATGCCAAGACTCCTGGACGCTCTACTCTTTCCGGATGATCTCTTCTACTCCACGTTACCTCTTGTTCCGCCCATCTAAGGTATCCCGGCGCAGCCGAGGAAACCGAGTTTACCGCTTGCTTTAATGTCTCTTTGTTCCTACTAGAAGTTCCTGTAGTATGCACATGATATTGTCCCTTTAAATCAGCCGTACGTACCATACCGATGAAGATGTTGATCCGGCCGATCGTCACCGTAGATCCGGACTCGAGGTGATCCGACTCTGACCCCCAGCTGGAATCGTCCACCATCCTTTCTCCTTTGTGGTCGATGTAGATCTCGCCCACGACAAGATTCTCCATGTTCTTCCGAGCTTCTCCCGTGATGTAAACACCTTTGGACGTAGGCCCCATGGTGGGCGCCAACTGTCGTGGGATAATCACGGCAGATGTTACCGGGGGTAACTGATCTTGGGGCAAGACGACACAGGTGTTTGGGAGAGGGTCTAGCTCAGAGGAAAACATGATGCAACTCGATCTGGTAGCCGGCAATCAAAGTCGCCGAGTCTCCGATCTTGATATAATAACTCAACTCTGGGATTACACTAGATGCTCGATATCAGGCGATATTGCTAGGGTTCTTAGATCTCTGTCTAAACTAGACCTAGGGGTCGGTTTATAAAGCGCCCGTACCCCCTTGGCCCTATTCTCCAAGGCGCAGCTTGAATCCTATCCGGACACCGCTTACGAACCCTAACTTTCCTTACCGTAACCCACAACCCGGGTTACGAGGCCTACAAACTTTGGGCCTTCCAGAAGCTTCATTATCCTTAACCATATTGCGCACCGTGTTCCTTGGGCCGGGTTACGCCTTGGAGTTGGCCTACCGGGTTATTATCCCCCCATCACATATGCCTCCATGTTTAGATCTCGTGAGCTGCCTATCATGATCGAGATTGATCTTATGTAATTCTCTGTGATGTGTTTGCTGGGATCTGATGAATATTGACCTTATGCCAAGTTGATTATAGTCTTTATTTGCATATGCTATTTGTGATCTTGCATGCTTTCCGTTGCTAGTGGTTACTCTGGCCAAGTAGTTGCTAGTGACTCCAAGAGGGAGTATTTATGCTCGATAGTGGGTTCATGCCTCCTTTTCGCCTTGCTCGAGTGACAGAAACGTGAAGGGGGAGGATGTGCTGTTGCCATTAGGGAGAAAACAATGGTGAGAGTGTCCACATGCATAATCATTGGTTACATTACACACTTTGTTTAATGCAATTATCTGTTGCTTGCAACTTAATACCTAAGGGGGTTCAGATGATAACCTGAGGGTGGATTATTAGTCATAGATGCAGATGGATGTCGGTCTATGTATCTTGTTGTAATGACCGCACTAAATATCATAGTAATCTTCATGTCATATTGTGCACTACGGTGCAACCTCTATTTGTCAATTGCCCAGCTGTAATTTGTTCACATAGCATGCTATCTTTTATGGAGAGACACCACTAGTGAAACTATGAACCCCGGTCCATTTTTCCACACTTTTAAAACAAACCACAACTATTTCCTGCTTTCTTTACTTACTGCAAGCATACACTATTTTCCACACTATACGTCTAATCTTTGTTTTCAGCAAGACCGGTGAGATTGAGAACCTCACTGTACCGTTGGGGCAAAGTATTTTGGTTGTGTTGTGTGCAGGTTCCACGTTGTTGCTGACACCGGTGAAGCGCCAGCACCACCGTCAGTGGCATAAACCTTCCGAATGTCCTCTTTATCCTACTGGATTGATAACCTTGGTTCCTAACTAAGGGGAAATACCTACCGTTGTGCTCATCACACCCTCCTCTTGGGGTCTCCCAACAAACGTGTGTGTCACGAGCATTAGACGGAAGATTCAAGGACGACATGCTGATTTGCTGGATCCCTACCGAGGAGTGACAAATGATGATGACCGTGCAGCTCAGCGCGGCCAGATAAGGAACATTCACCTCCCAGATATTAGATACTTTGCTTATTATCTTGCTACTAGTGTTCTTGGTAGGGAAAACACTAGTAATATTTCAAATTACCATTTAGCCTTTCTAGCTGCTGCACTTAATGATAACCAAAAGTACAACCTTGGTGCTCTCATTGCTCGTCGTTTAGCTACTAAAGTGCCCATTTATGGGGGTATTATTGATGCGCATATTATAGCTGCTTTGGGCCTTTCTATTGCTCCCAATGATGTGTTATTAGCCCCACAGAGACTTGATCTTGCTGCCATGAAAGATCATCATTTTGTTACTTCTAACTCTACTGCTGGAAATCTAGTCTATAGAGTTTTATTTACTGATGGAGATGAAATTGAAGTTCATTTGCCGCAGCCTGGTTTGTTTAGTATTCGCAGGGGGGCGTGGTCACGCCCAAAGGAGGAGCTGGACGAGCAACTACGTTTGCTTGATTTCCATGTGCAGCACGACCCCGAGTATCAGGCAGGGCACGATGCGCCCTCTGAGGACTACACCATGCATTGCACCGAGGCATCCTCGAGTTCATATCAGGAGGATGGCCCTTCCTCGTCGCACTATGGGGGCGCCACTTCTTGGCCCTCTTGGGATTGATCTCCACTTAGGCCAAAAGCCTAAGCTTGGGGGGAGGTATGCCGACATCACACTCATTTACATATCACGTTTCTGTCGGTTCTTTGTATATCCATGTTTTTGTTTCTTTCTTTCCTTCGGTTTTTATTGTTTAGTTTCTGCTTTCCAAAACACAAAAAGACCAAATATATTTCTGTTGTTTCTCTTTATTTGTTTCTTTTATTAGTTTGCTTTACTTTCTAGTTTCAGTTTGATATTCAAAAATCTAAAAAGATTTTGCTTTGTTTGCTTGTTTCCTTTTGTTCTTGTTTTAAATTCGAAAATCTAAAAATATTTGTTGTTCTTCTTTGGTTTGTAAAGTTTGATGCAGAGTTCAATAGTCCTCTGTAACTCCATTGGAGTTTGGTTATCATCTTATATCATTCAATCCACACAAGTGAAGAGCAATAATGACGATTTACGACGATTCAAGTTGTGGTGAGAGGTTGGTATGAACTCTATTTGTTTTCATTTTTGTACATATACTCATCCATATGGACATTCTTAGTTTGTTCGTGTGAGGTATATGTTATTTAATGGATGCTTAGTAGTTTGTGCTCTCTCATGATCAGTTCCAATTTACTAATAGTAGATAGCATGTCGTATAAATGTTTCATTGCATTGTTTTATTCATAGAAGGGTATGGCATTGTGGTATCTCCCTCTGAATGTTTCACTTGAATTGACTTGGCACATGCTCACGCATGCATAAGACTGAAAACCAAAAGTCAATTAAGCGATGATTTATTTTGCCTCAGAGTATTTGTATCACTTTTGTGCCCCTGTTAATTTTGTTTTGTCGCAAGCATGATTATGACAGGTGTCGCTCTCCTGATTGTCTCTCCCAGTCTATTGCTAGCCTTCACTTGTACTGAGTATGAGCTCTACTCGTGCATCCAACTCCCCAAAACCAAAGTTTTCCAAATGTGTCCACCATACCTACCTATATGTGGTATTTAACCGCCACTCCACAGTAAATTTTCATGTGCTTCCTTTAAAACTTTCAAAATACTTTCCATTTTGTGACACTGTTTTAGCTCATGAGGAAGTAATATTAGGGTATGTTATCTTCCATACTAATTAAGTACCCCGACTTGCGTGCTTCATCTGCTCGTCGTTAATTTTGCAAAGAGCTGGTTAGACCATTATAACATAAAAAAGATAAACAAATAAATAGGCACTCCTCCACGGTATGAGATTGTTGGCAAGCACCCGAGGATTCGGTTAGCCATGTTTTGCGAAAGCAAGGTTGGGAGGAGTGTCATACTATATAAAGTGCATGCTATAAATGCCTAATATAAATAATTCAGAACGGCTCTCAACTTGTTTAGTATGGAAGATAACAAGAACTCCAGTACCATTCGTTGACATGAACAATCACCTCCCAAAATCATCTTACTTCTGTTTTTAATAAAATAAAAAGCTCAAGCACGTGTTAATCCTTGCTTCCCTCTGCGAAGGGCCAATCTTTTACTTTTATGTTGCGTCTTCACCTTCTACCTTTATGCACCTTCTTGAGAGCATAGCTGTCATTCTTAGTGTAATGTGTTTGTCCCAGAACACGGTTGATTGTGGTATAACTTTGATGCTTTTATCTTTGATATCTTTACTTCTAGTCTTCACTTGAACCTTAGAGGTGCTCTAGCATTAATGTTTTGCTCCACAATTAAGGGCAAGCGAGATACCACTTTATCATATCTTATTATGAACATTGCAATCCTGCAAATTGATATATTTCATGTTTCTTATTACTAGTGTGTTGGTATGTCTTCATGGTTTGCATAACTATTACGTAACTTTATTTGCATACTTCTTATTATGAATTTCCTAAGTACTTGATCACATGGTAAGAATATTTACATCATATGAAGCAAATGTGTTCATAAAATTTCTTTTATCGCACTCAGTTGTTAACTAAATTGCTTGAGGAAAAGCAATATGGTAAGCTTGGGAGGGTTGATACGTCCAAAACGTATCTACTTTTCCGAACACTTTTACTGTTGTTTTCCTCTAAACTTGTGAGTTTTGAATACAACTAACATGGACTAACGCTGTTTTCAGCAGAATTACCCCGGTGTCTCGTTTTTATGCAGAAAATCAACTTTCAGGAAAATGCCCGGAAAAGATGCCAATGTTCTTATTTTACCCGAAGATCCCTGAAGCCAGAAGACGAGACGGAGAGAGGCCAGGAGGGGCCCACACCACCTGGTGGCGTGCCCCCTAGGCTGTGACACCACATGGTGTGGTTGTCTCTGGCGCCCCCTCGGTCTCCCCTTTCGACTACATATACCTCTTGACCTAAAAACCCGATGGGGTTCGTCATATTGTAGAGAAAAACACCAGGGCGCCGCCGCCACCTCGAAACCCAATTCGGGGATTATAAGTTCTTGTTCTGACACCCTGTCGGGACAGGGATTCAGAGGAGATCATCGCCATCGTCATCGCCACAACTTCTCCATCAACCATCCATGATTCCCCCATCCATATGTGAGTAATCCTCGTTGTAGGCTGAGAGGAATGGTAGGGATTGGATGAGATCGTTCATGTAATAATTGCCACATTATTAGGGCATGGTGCCTAGTATCCGTTGTTAGTGCTATCTATTGTTGTTGCAACTTGTTATGCTTAATGCTTTTCACTAGGGCCCGAGTGCCATGATCTCATATTTGAACATGTTATTGTTTCATGAAGATAATTATGTTTTTGATCATACCTGCAAGTTGTATACACATATCGTTGTCCGGAACCCGAGGCCCCAACGTGACACCAATTGAGATAACCGGAGGGGATGGCTGTGATGTGAGGATCACATGTGTTCACGGAGTGTTAATGTTTTGCTCTGGTGCTTTATTAAAAGGAGCACCTTAATTACCAATACTTTTTCTTGAGGCCCCGCTGCAAACGGGCTAGTAGGACAAAAGATGTGCAAGTTCTCATTGCGAGCACGCACGACTAAATACAGAACACATGCCTATGGTTACCTACTACTTGGATGCTTTATTATTATTTATCTGCAATTGCCCATGTTTTGTTTATTATATGAATTATATTATCCATGCAACACCCGTTCATCCGTCCCCATGCCTACGATATTTTAATCCTGCTGTTTCCCACAATTGTTGCCGTTGTTTCTATTTTATTCCTGCTGTTATTTTACTACTGCTACTGCTATAAAACTGTTGCTACTGATAAACTGTTGCGAGCAAGTCCACTTCCAGGTGCAGCTGAATTGACAACTCATTAGGCTTATAAATATTCTTTGGTTCCCCTTGTGTCGAACAAATAAATTTGGATTTTACTTCCCTCGAAAACTGTTGCGATCCCCTATACTTGTGGGTCATCAGGCGGCCATTGGCCTACCTTTGACCGATCCTTTTTAATGGGACCGCGTCGTCGTCCCTACCCCGTCCACTTCACTCCGCGTCCCCGCTGGCCATTCCCCACCCACCGACCAAACCCTAGCAAAACCATGACTCTGTCCATGGCCAAGACCCCGAGCCGGTGGAAGCGCGGCCCCAACGACGACGAGGCCTCATCCTCGACCGCCATCCACCGCGGTCGGGGCCGCATCTACGTCAATTTGGAGCTCTCCACGCTCTTCTAGCGGGAGGGGGAGGGGGGCGTCGGTGCCGTGTGTGTGTGTGGGGGGGGGAGGGGGTTGACGTGCACCTCCCCAACGGTTGGCGGCTCAACTGCCGTTGTGTGCCGCAGCCAATCCCCTAAGAGCATCTCCAGTCGCGCCCCCAAAGGCCGCCCCAAGGCCCTTCCCGTCCGGACGGGCCCCGACCGCGCCTACTCGCGCCCCCAATGGGTCTTCCCGTCCGGATGGCCCCTAGTTCCCGTCCGGCAAACCCAGCCCAACCCCGCCTCCCAGGGGCTCCCGTGGGGGCGCCGGATGAGAAGAAACAACTGCGTGCCGTCCGCGGGCCCGCCCCGTCAGTGAGACAGGCGCGCCGTCAAAGCGGCGCCCGGTCTTCGTATTCTCCCAAGACGGCGTATAAGCGCAGGGGGACGCAGCGGGCCATCGCTTCGGCCAGTCGCGTCGCCCACGCGGAGGCCGCGCGTCTCCCACGCGGGCGCCGGTGTTAATGCGGAGGCGGCCTCTCGGCCTACCCCGTCGGGTATAAATGCCGCCCCCCGCCACCCTCGGCGCGCACACTCTCCTCTCGCCGCTCTCTGCTTCTCCCCTCGCCGCTCTATGCCTCTCCCATCGCCACACCCCCTCGCTGCCATGGATCCCCTCGCCGCCAACGGATTCCCCCGCCGTTCTCTCCTCAAACACGAGGCACGCGCCCTCTACGACGCCTGGTACCCGTGCCTGCCGGACGTGCGCGCCGGGCACGGCTTCACTATCTCGCCGGCGTGCCCATCCCCAATGCGCCGTCGGTGAGCGACGCGTCCTGGGGGCGGGAGGTGACCGCCCACTTCTACCGTCTCACGCCGGCGCAACGCGCCGACCCCCGCTGGGACCCAGCGAACCCGGCGAACACGGCGCGCTACGAGTGCGAGTTCAAGCGCCTCCACGGGGAGCGCTGGAACCGCTGGGACGGCCCCGGCCCGGCGCCGCCCGCCAGCGAGCGGAACAAGTACAGGCGCGAAGCTTTCTGGGCGCAGGATGGCCTCAGCCTCGACGCCGTCCTCGCCCACATCGAAGCCGGCAACAACCCGCGCCTCCCCTGGCCGGCGCCCAGCCGCTGGGACCCAAGGCGGACGACGGCGACCCCGACCTCCTCCGTCTCGCGCTCCTCCTCCTCCTCCGCCGGTGGCTCGTCTAGGCGCTCGGGCCCGTCGCTGCGCGTCCCCAAGACGGAGCCAGGGACCTCCACGCCACCGCACCTGCGTCCGCGCTCCGGCGGCATCCGCATTGGCGACATCCGCTTTGGGGGAGGAAGCGTCTCCTCCCGCCGTCGCCCTGTGCCGCCCCTCCTCGTGCCCAAAACGGAGCCGGGGCTGCGTGTCTCCAAGGAGGAGCCGGGGTTGGAGCGCCCACTCAGCCTCGCCGAGCAGCTCCAGGCGCTCCAGGCGGCGTCGGCGACGGAGGGCGACCCCGAGGGCATCAAGGCCGCGCTGCTCGCGTCGTACAGCACGCCGCAGCCAGTCCAACGCGGACGCGTCGGCGTGGTCCTTCAACGACACGGCGCTGATCGTCCTCGACCCACCGGCGGCGACCAACGATAATGAGGCGGGGCCGAGCCACTGAGGCGGCGACGACGACGAGGAGGACTGGGGCGACGATGACAACAGCTTCGACGACGACTACGACGTGTTCAACGAGTGAACGCGTCGTAGTTTAGTTTAAATTTAAGTTTTTAGTCTAAATTTCAATTGTTAGTTTAAATTTCATTCAAATGTTGTAATATATACTAAATATTTGAATGAAATCATCGTTAAAAAGTTTGATTTTTTTGAGGGCTCTAAGTGGGGCTGCGACTGGGCAGCCGCGCCCGGACGAGCCTAAAGGCTCGCTGGAAGCCCATCTAAACGCATGGGGGCGACCGGAGATGCTCTAAAGTCAAATCAGACTCGAGTAAACTTGTCCGGCACATCGCGGACCGTTTGCCCTTGGAAATTGCCGCTCCGCCCCCTCAGCTGGCGGCCCGGCCCATGTAAGCGGATGCTCTCTTACTTCCTCAAAACCCTGGGCTGGAGGAGCTGAGTAGCTGCCGCCGCCGATTAATTCCCCGCCGCCTCCGCATCCTCCAACTCCGACCAGTACCGCCTAGCTGCTCTCCCTTCCCCCCTCTATCCGGCAGAACGCTCACGGGTTGGCGGACTCATGGGTCGCACAGTCAAGAAGGCCGGCAAGTCCAAGTCGAAGAAGACCAAGGCATGCGAGTTCGCACTGGCTTTTTGTCCATCTTCTCATCTTTAATCCTAGCTCCGTCTCCCTAATTTTCGTGTTTCATTGGCGATATTTGCTTTGTCAGGGGTCGAAAAAATCTGAAGCTTCATCGTCTGCTAACCCTGCGGTGGTTTCTGGTCCGGCAAAGGTTAGGGGGCACTAAACGTTCGTTTCAATGCTATGTATTAATCTTTGATTGGCACTAAATGTTCGTTTCAGTGCTATGTATTAATCTTTGATTGATAGATGGCTGCCGAGATGAGTAACTCTTCTGATTTAAAATTGCACTGTTATTTTCCCCATCTGTTCTTATAGTAAGAATGATGTTGAAAAACATGTGGAATTACAGTTAAATTGTGGATTTTGATGTTAGGTATGGCAACCAGGCGTAGATGCACTAGAGGAGGGGGAGGAGCTCCAGTTTGATCCCGAGGCCTACCACTATCTCCGAGGATTTAGTACTGGGTGGCCTTGCTTGAGGTAAAATTAATTTATCTGCAAGGAGACATTGTATTCAGACTAAGAAATATAAATATTCTCAACGATTAACTTCCCATTGTAGCTTTGATGTTGTGCGCGATAAACTTGGGCTTGTCAGATCAGAGTTCCCACACACATTATATGGCGTTGCCGGAACTCAGGTTGCATTCTGTCTTTACCTTTTCTAAAATTTAGACATAGAAGATACTACTGTGTGTTCTCCATCTACTTCAGTTCATCCTGTGTGTTATTAGAAAAACTGAGATTGCAGTTTGTTTCTGCCACATACATCCCTAAAGACAATTTGCAAGGGCATATTTGATTGTCTTGTTTTATTGTCGGTGCCTATTCATGTAATTTTCCAGAAAATTTCTTCAGAATGTGCTATGATATGTACCTCGTTGCATGAATTTATTTTTTCAGTTACTTTAGATGGAATGTCATGCAACTGCTAATGTTTAGTACAAATGAACCCAAAACTTAGCGTGAATGATATGGCTCTTGTTTTATGGTTATCTGTGTTACTGCTTCAACCTGTAAGGCTTCGACGTGGTTTGTTGAAGTTTAACAAGCAAATTCAACTTAGGAATCAATCTTATGCTGGATTTTTGCTGTTGAAGAAATTATGTGATATTGATGGAACCTCAAGTAGTTAATACATGACAAGAAACTTTTGATACTTGTTTACCATCTATGTTTCACTTTTCGACCAATATGTTTCCATGCAGTTTGTCTACATAAATTAAGGGCTAGGCTTCATCACTTTTTCAGGCTGAAAAGGCTGCATGGAATTATGTTGCCGTTTTCAAGCTTTCCAACATAAAGGGGAAGAAGCGGGAACCTATACCATCTTCAAAAGTTGATGCTGACAGTGATATGGATAGTGATAGCAGCAGTGACGAAGAAGAAGAAGAGGAAACAAATGAAGATATAAAGCCCATCCTACATGTATGTATTTTCTCCAAGCGCACGACTACAGATTTTGTTTTGACATCAATTTTTTGATTCCACAATTCAGCATGCTCCATTGTTGATGTATCAATGTTGTATGTACCAGCTTAAAAAGGTGGCCCACGCTGGGGGTGTAAACCGGATACGCTCAATGACTCAACAGCCACATATCTGTGCTACATGGGGAGACACAGGTCATGTCCAGGTAATTCATTTTGTCTCCATTCCCTTATATTTACTCATGGTTGCTCACTCAACATTTTAGGTCACAATTCTTGACCCTTTTTAGCCAGGAACCTATATAGTAAAATCTGTGCGCAATTTTTTTTAGGAACTTAGCTCTCCACAACCCAATTCTGTTTCCATCTATGCATCTTATTTCCCTCCCAAGAAACTTGACAGAGAAAGTTATGTAGTGAGCCGACTACTTCTATGTGTATATTAACTGTTGTTTCCTTTGCCACATATGCAGGTGTGGGACTTCAATTCCTTTCTCAATTCACTAGCAGATTCAGGACCTGTTACACACAAAGAAGATGACATAATCCATAATCACGTTCCTGTGAAAGTATTTAGTGGCCATAAAGATGAAGGCTATGCGATTGATTGGAGTCCACTTGTTATTGGAAGACTTGTTTCTGGTATGTAATAGATCTATGCCATGTTAGAATGTTTGCCCTCTGCTATGGTGTTTCGAATGTTACATGTCGCTCTCTCTGTCATGTACTCATAGATCAGCGGTGTCATTAATTTGGTATATATCTTTTGGCACGAACCAATTTAATATTTTTTCAACGCAGGCGATTGCAATAAGTGCATTCACCTCTGGGAGCCATCTTCCAACACATGGCAAGTAGATACAAAACCTTTTGTTGGACACTCAGCCAGCGTTGAGGATCTTCAGGCATGCCTCTGAATGATGTTTCATATATCTACTGCTATGTGCTCTAAAAATGTTGATTGTCTCAAATATTATGATTATATTCTTGCAGTGGAGTCCCACAGAAGCCGATGTTTTTGCCTCTTGTTCAGTGGATGGAAAGATATGCATTTGGGATATAAGGACAGGGAAACAACCTTGTATTTCTGTTAAGGCCCACAATGCTGATGTGAACGTTATATCCTGGAATCGGTATATTTAGTGGCATTTTTATATTCATGAGCAGTTGAGCCCTACCATTTCTTCTATATAAATATTGTAATTATGCTGTGATCTCCATTATTAGGCTTGCTAGCCCTATGATAGCTTCAGGATGTGATGACGGCAGTTTCTCAATTCGCGATCTTAGATTAATCAAGGTACCTTTGTCTTCACAAAGTACAACTTTGAATGCTTGTCTGTTTCAGACTATCTACTTAGATGGCTGTTTTCTCTGATTTGCGTTCTTATGATTAACTTTTGAGTTAGCCTTTTTTTTGCCTGTCTATGTACAATATTCAGAAAGAAAAAACTAGGGTGAAATGGCATCTTGAAGAAAATAGAAGACAATTAAATTTTTGTTGGTGAAAATTTGGCATGTCCTGGCTTACTAGAATTATCAATTTGTGTGTTGCTAGACACTGTTTTATTACTATTAGTATATATACAGTGGGTGCTTGTGCCAAAAACCTAAAAAGCAATGCAGCTAGACTACCACCTAGTATATTATATTGCTAATTTTTGGTCTTACTAAATATATTTTACTATCTATACTACTAATGATAGCTTCTTTCGTTATTGTTTTGTACAATTGCTTGAGAATGATATATTCACGTAAACTCCTTTTCCACTGTGTTTCTATCGTATTGGTAGGATGACTCATTGGTAGCCCATTTTGAGTACCACAAGCACCCGATTACATCTGTGGAATGGAGTCCACATGAAGCATCAACATTGGCTGTATCATCTGCTGATCATCAACTCACGTAGCTGCCCATCCCTCTTTCCCTCCCCTCATTCTATGTTTGAAGTGCTGCAAATTGTCATACATGTTGTACTTACTTTCTCTGACATCTTGCGTTAACATCCTAATTGGTTTGTCTTCAGAATATGGGATCTTTCATTGGAAAAAGATGCAGAAGAGGAAGCTGAATTCAGAGCAAAGATGAAAGAGCAGGCAAATGCCCCTGAAGATTTGCCCCCACAGCTTCTTTTTGTTCATCAGGTACTTCTGTCAAATTTCGTCTATTTTTTTTACACAAGATGGCTTTAATTTCCATTTTGGACATCCCTTGTGGCCAAAGCATTGTGTTGAAACAGCATTGATGCCTGTAAAAAAGCAAGAACATATGATCATTTTTTCCATTTGCAGGGCCAGAAAGATTTGAAAGAACTGCACTGGCACCCACAGATACCTGGGATGATCCTGTCGACAGCAGCCGATGGCTTCAACGTGTTGATGCCTAGCAACATAGAAACAACCATACCCGGGGCAGAGATACCTATTGCAGCACCACTTGGCTAACCCAAGGCTTACGAGAATCATGAACTGAATATCCAACTAGGCTAAGGGTGATATTGCGAGCATCTTTTTTCAACATCGTGCATCCTAGATATACATCTTTTCTCCTTTGTGGAGGCATCTATCTCAGTTATATGTAAGATTATGGTCCTTCGTTTGAGCATAATCAGCCACCTTGCATAATATTCACCTTCTTACCTCAAATGAAATGGACCTCTTATCCGATCGGAAGGCCGAGAATCTAGCTGAATGAGGACAAATGCTTGGCCGTATGTTCTTGTACCGACATAATATTTGAGCCTTTCAGTGCAAAGACACAAACAATGTTAAACATTGTCATTTATTACTTTATGTTAGGAGGAAGAAATTTGTTGAACATTATCTTTTGTTACTATTTATCTTCGGATTTCAGTTATTGCCTCGTCGAAATAGATGATGCCTACGTACCTCTTGACTAGCAATAATCCGAAATGGAAAATATTTTTGGAAACCATATAAATTGTATCTTTTACTAACATACCTATTTGAAGAGTACCAATCAAAGTTTAATGCAGAAGTCAACGGACTTCTATGAAAGCAATTTTCCCTTTTAAATATTGTAAGTCTGACACTAATTACGCATCAGTTTTTTTTTTTAATTTGCTTGGTCAATGGTTTTTATTTATTCTATTGGAATAATTGTTAGCACTTAGCACCTATTTGTGTTTTTGTGTAAATTCTTCCGTGTTTTATTATTAGATATCTTGATTCCTATGATTTTATTTGAATATTGGAGGCAGGTTTAGTGTTTTCTATGTTTAGGTAACTTACATGTTTGTAATCTTTTGTAAATCCAAGCAAAACTTTAGTAAATTCAAATAATCTTTTCATAAATCATTGTAAAAAAGGAGGACTCAAAATGTCTACTCCTATAAAAATCAAAGTTGGTGACCATGGTGTGCCTGCCATCTTTCTTTCATTCAAGATCGTTCGATTTATATCTAGCGGATAAGAAGCAATCTATGACAATTTATAAGCCTGGTATTTAGTGTCGGAACCGGTATTTACAATTGAAAGGAGAGTTCATTTTGTTTTAAGACGACGCACAACTACACTTGATGCACCAAATTTTTTGTGCCCATGGCAGCCTTTCAATCAAAGGCATCTAGTACCAGCAGAGCAAACTTTCTATTTTTGGCCAATGCAAGAACCAAGAACAACCAATTCCGAGGCAGGGGGGTTTGGCGGCAAATTGCCCAACGAATTCGTCCGTCTCCATCCATAAAAAAGAATACAGAGTTCAGCTGAATGCATGGACGAGCTGTCCAAGGAGCAGATCGAGGAGTTCCGGGCGGCCTTCAGCCTCTTCGACAAGGATGGCGACGGTATTCGTTCCCAACTTCTTGCTCGATCCGGTCCCCATTTGATTTGATCTCGTTGGCGCGCTTAATTCGATTTGATTTCGCGCTCGAAAACCTACAGGGACGATCACGACCAAGGAGCTCGGGACGGTCATGCGCTCGCTGGGGCAACGCCCATCGGAGGAGGAGCTGCGGGAGATGATCGCGGAGGTGGACGCCGACGGCAACGGCGTCGTCGACTTCCCGGAGTTCCTGGACCTCCTCGAACGCAAGATGCGCGGCGCCGGCGCCGAGGACGAGCTGCGGGAGGCCTTCCAGGTCTTCGACCAGGACCAGAACGGATTCATCTCGCTCGACGAGTTCCGGCACGTCATGATCGACCTCGGCGAGCGCCTCTCTGACGAGGAGCTCTCCGAGATGCTCCGCGAGGCCGACATCGATGGCGATGGCCAGATCAACTACTCAGAGTTCGCCAAGGTCATGATGGCCAAGTCAGTACCATTGTTTGGTTCATCTTTTCGACGATTGCAAAATAATCTGCAAATGCACTTGATCTTCTTGATTCCTTCAACCTAATCGGCTGATATCTGTAGGCTCGAATTGGCGGAATCGAAACCGTCGCCACTCTTCAAGAATGGATTTCGCGTCTGCCGCTGGCTTCTTGCCTTCCGGATCAGGGAGATAGGCCGGAGTGTTATACGACGGTACATTCCACGGACTTGCGTTAATCCTTCTTCATAGGGAAATCTTCTGTTTTCAGTTTCAGTAGTACCTTTTGCAGTTGCGTGGTATGTATCTGAACCTCACAACGTATGTTGCTCTTGTGCAAATGGCAGGCGGCGGAAGTCACAGAAAAACAATCGTGAGATGGTGGAAGAAGAGAAGACCGGCGGGGATGACGATAAACTGCCAGACCAGGACAAGGACAAGGGTAACAACGATGATAAACGGAGTGACAGACGCTGCATCTCCTCATGTACCATCCTCTGAAAATTCAGGGTTTTCCGTTCTAATTTACAACTGACCAAAAAAGTACCAGACAAGACAAGTTATTACTCCATCCATGATTTTTACAATGGTGACCAAATTGAGTTTACAAATGGTGACAACATATTTGGCTACCATGCTGCCAACTCCTCGTTGCCTTTCTCTCTAAGGTGACTCGGTACGTACGAATTACGAAAACTAACATATCAAATGTACCATCAAAACCTACTGAATGTGGTTCGCTTAAACTGTTCCAAAAAATCTCTCAAAATACAACATGTACAACAACAGTGGAGGACAAGCACACCTGACAACAGGGCCATCCACCAGTAATTACAATTTGCAATGGGCATGTTTCTTGATCCAGCTCCTGAAAACGGATCAACTCGGAAGAATGGGATGCTAATAGTTTACCCATCCTCCCTATTCCGAATTGCTGCTAGGCAGGTTGGACCTGGAGATCGTCGGATTTCCAAACAACATCCTTCAAGGTGTTTGAGAGGTTCTTGTAGAACTGCACCACAATATCAAGACTTGTGCATTTCAGTATAAATTACTGAGGTAAGGTGAAAAGATATCAAACTTAATTTATAATTTTGGTAACTCGGTGAGTCCAGATTACTGAGGGTGGAGAACCATAAATCGAGGAATTGGTGCACCTCTCAGTTGACAGACCCTACTTCCCAATCATAATCTATGAATATCAGGTTTGCAATAGGCAACATGCTCACAATATGATATTTACCTTGTGAAATTCTAGTGTGTCGCCTTTTGCTTTGCGAACTTCAACCATATGAAGAGAAGGTCCAACTCGCAGTATCTAAATGATAATGCAACAGATAAAGTTAGACTGAAGAAGATAACCCAGTAGATTTCGGTCCAGAATTTTCTTCACAATTACCTCAGTAGCAACATTAAGGTTCCCCTTCCTTCCTGCTTTTACCTTTTCTAGTCTCAGCTGGTCAAACAGTAAAAAGGATTTTAACCTTCAGGACAGAACATTTTATAGCTCATATATATTATATAGAGAAATCATATTATAAGAAATTATACTTATGCAGACTGTTATTAAACCAAGCTTTGCATGGCAGACCTTGTAATTTTTCTTCTGAACATCGAATCCTAGAGGCTTTGCAGCTTCCTCAATCTTGCGGACAATTTCTTTTGGCGAGCTTTTTGATGTAAACCTTGTTTCCCTCTTAAATTCCTGTCCATACAGTCATTCAACGTTTAGAATAAGAATGAATTTTCAAAATCATTAATTTATAACAGAAAATTACTAGCTTTTATTATTCACTGTAACTGAGATATCGAATTAGAAGTGATTTCAAATAAATCTAGTGCATATTTCAGCCATGATTTAGGCTATATATCAGTATAACCTAGAAACCCCGACGAGTAAGCCAATACACATCGTAATTTTCAGAGTTTTAGGTTGCTATTAGGATGTTATCGTACCATCTCAGAGTCGAATAAGTTCCCAAGATTGAGGCCTGCTGACATTGAAATCAGTTCAAATGCATTCAGAGCTACTGGTTCTTCTTCTTTCTTTTCTGTCACATGGTGCTCCTGGAGGAAGTCAACCCACAGGCATAAAACTGCTTAGTGAAACGGAACCCATGAGGGATTTTTGCATCGAGGTAGAAACAGAAATGCAAGAGTTCGCATACGACCATATGGACTTACTTCTGAATCATTGAAGACAGCATCCACATCATCCAACGTTGTGTCATACTTCTCATCAAACACGGCACGCTTGTAACCTTTCTTGAACCACTCATCCTCTAACATTTCTTGAACTGTTATTCTCTGCAACAGTTCCTCAAGACATTAGCTTGATATTGTGGAGCAAGATGGGATTATTACTCCCTGGGTGCACACCATCTCTGTGTGTGCGTATTACTAAGCACATAAGTACTGGGAATATTGAAAGGCTGATGGATGGAACATGCATCATGTGATCTACAAGCCTACTATTCTTTTAGATCATCGAAAAGCCTACTATTTTTTTTGATGATCTACAAGCCACTAGAGGATGCATTGTGTGAGCACTAGGGATCCATTTCATAATTATCTCAGGAGATTTCTCTATCAAATAACTGATTCAACCAGCTCTAGCATACCATCATTGGATTTGGATCAAGGATTCTTGTTAACAACCTCTTGGCAGGAAAAGACGTCCAAGGTGGAAACGTAAATTCTGCATTTGATATCTGCCAGGAATAAAAAATCAAATAAGCATATGAACAGGCAACCATAATAGTGCTTTAAACGAGGAATAATGCTCACTTTCTTATACAAGGCCATAAGATTAGAGTCCTCAAAAGGCAAATACCCTGCTAGCAGAACGAACAGAATAACTCCACATGACCACAAATCTGCCATTGCACCATCATAGCCTTGATCTTCGAGGACCTGTTGCAAAATAGTTACAAGCGTTAAATTATTACCACTGGTGCCCCGGTAAAAACTATGCAAAAAAAACTACTGGAGAGTTCAGTTTCCATATTTTCCGAAATCACCTCTGGTGCAACATAATTTGGAGTCCCGCAAGTCGTGTGCAGTAATCCATCATCCTGACAGAAAAATAATTAAATATTTCAAAATATGCTAGGGGAGAGTTTTCAAACATCGAAGAAACATGATTATCTGTTAATGCAGAGATTGTGAACTTTGGAGAATGTCTGGAGTAACTTAAAGTGCATGAAGCAATAAACCTTTACCTTGAGTTGCTGAGATAGGGCACTCAGCCCAAAATCAGATACCTTCAGATTTCCACATGAATCTAGTAATAAATTTTCTGGCTGCAAGTATTTTGGTTCAGATTCTTGAGTAAATTTCCCATTGAGTGAAAAAAAACAGCAGAGATGGTGGGGTACTCACTTTCAAATCACGGTGGAACACCCCCCTGCTATGGCAATAATCGACAGCATTAATTAACTGTTGGAAGTATCTCCTTGCTTCATCTTCCCTCATTCTACCATGGTTAACCTATATGACAAGGGATGCAATGACAGTCAGTACATAATTAACAAGAGTATGTTGTAATGTTGTGAGTGAGTGAGTGTGTGTGTATTGAAGGCAAGCAAACTGCATTAGTGCATAAACTGGAAACACATAATGTATCATATCACTTACAATTGTGTCAAAGAGCTCGCCACCGGTGACATATTCTAAAACAATGTAGACCTTCGTTTTGCTTCCCATCACCTAAAATTTGAAGAAAATGTTAATTTTGATAATATGAGAAATTTCCCCTGATGAAATTAAAATAGACATATATGCAGGGCCAACTAATTGCGTCCAATATATGACAACTCAGTTGCATGATTGGAAAGAGATGCTGAGTGTGGCATGGACCCCATTTGAGATGCAGCAATTTAGAAGATTAACTGGAGCATCAAAAACAAAAATATAACAGTAATTCGTTTAACCACCTCATGCATGCGGACAACATTTGGATGCTTAATCAACTTCATTGTTGCAATTTCCCGCTTGATCTGCGATTCCACCACAGAATTACTCATCAGCAGCACAAACAAGAAATAGTTTCATCAAAACTACTGAATTCTGGGAAAAGTGCCAATTTGATTTGTACCACAAAAAAACGACAAGTGTAAAGTGCAGGACCCATCCTAATCTACTAGATAGTATGAAAGATCACCAGAAAAACCAAATAATTGAGATGTCAAAACTTAATATTGAGGTAGGCATTTGACAATGACCTGCTCAACCATCTTGTGCTTGAGAAGCTTCTCCTTGTCCAAAATCTTGATGGCTACCGGGTCCCCGGTCTCGGTGTCCCTCGCGAATTTGACCTTGGCGAATGTGCCCTCGCCAATGGTCCGCCCTAGCTCATACTTCCCCACACGCCTCTTCACCTTGGTTGTACTCATCCCCTGCCTTATCCCCCTCCGGAACCTCAGGTCTAGCTTAGTTTCCACGCACTGTCAATTTGTTTCACTGTCCTGTGTGGAAAATTCTAGACTTCAGACATGGAAAAGATGACAGACAGCTGTACATAAATAAAAGAATCTTCACTGATGTTTTTCTTTCTGAATAAACTTCATTTTGATTACAGACAGCTGTGCCATTTATTTTCCCAGATCACACATGAAAATCTAAAAGAAAATCGTCTTGTCTGTACAGAAAACGACCCCATGCAAATGCTGTAGATTGCTGAACTATCAGACCATGCATGGAGTTTTATAAATAAAACTGCAACTTAGCACTGGCATCGGCACCTATTCTTTATTCATAATAAGATCTGCCAATAAGTCCATCAGTGGAGTTGTTTATAGTAGAGAAAATCCTGAAGAAAAAAACATCGACGATACTCTTTCCTCCCAAAGGCCAAGTTTGGACTGGAATAACAAACTGAAAGGCCAGAAGGAATAAGACCATCGTCTGTTCGATCTGGACAGGGTGTGTTATCAAATTGGGCACGAGGGGGGAGCATATTCCACAGTCAACAAGTCCGAGTTCTCAAGCACAAACCCAAAGATTCTTCTTAATTTGTTTGAAAAGAAAATTAAGATTTGTCAGAACCAAGAAGATAGCAGAGAGCCCCTATCGATCTTCTACGAGGTTGGTAAAAAATGAAAAAGAATCCATCCTCCCATGAAGGAGTGATCTGCAAAGTTTATGCATCCTTCCTATGGGAGTATAGTCAAGAGCATATATATATAGTTAGGGGGGCAGATTTGAGCTTTCCGCCCACATGAAACACGATGAACCGAAATTCAGGAGGAACATAAGAGTAGAAGCAAACTGAGGACTAGACTAGAGAAGAAAACAGGAGAGAGGGGGACAGAGAACTTACAGGTAGCTGCCGCTATCTGAATGGCAAGAAAGGGCTGTCCAGGATCAAGAAGAGCTCGGGATGGGGAGGAGAAGAGTGAGGTTCAGCTAAATAGTGGCAGCAAGAGAGAGAGAGAGAGAGAGAGAGAGAGAGAAAATGGTAGGAGTGAATGACAGGAGTAGAGTAGTTGGAAATCTGAAATCGAAATTGGAATGATGCAGCTCAGCTGAAACTCTGAGCGCTAGAGAAGACGACATGACATGACATGACTGTAGCCTTTAAGAAAGGAGCAGCGTGCATGTGGTGTCAGAGCGTGGTCCAATTACACGACTCAGATATCAGGGCCACACCGGGAATGTGCATGATTGATCCCCAAATTAATCTGCCACAAGTGAATTCGGCGGCAAACATACTCCAGTTTTTCTTCCGAGTGAAGGCTTCCATTAAGTTGAGGGTGTACTTTTACTCGTAGAATTCTCACAGCACACGGGAATTGGAAAAACATAATTAAAGTGGCATGTCCACTGAATATTATAGCATTGAAAACTAAATGAATCTGAATAAAAAGAGTTCACAAGAAAATAAAGGAATAGTAACAAAATGTCTGAATGAATGGAAACTTTCGCAAAAACATAATGGTTTGCAATTCTTAGGAGTTAGGAAATGTTATAGCGTATCAATCCGTACCTAACTATAGATTATGCATAGATGGTCCTAATATTTAGGATTTGATTGATCCCGTGCAGATGTGAACTTGCATTGTGCATCACCAAGATATAAAAGGAGGCAAGACCCAATGTAAACTTGAGCTGAAAATACAATCTTGACCCTCGATCCTACAAATCAAAAGGCGTACATAGGAAAAACTCCTATATGGATAAAAAACTCTCCAAAAAACATATGAAATTCCTTTGAATTAGAGAAGCCCAAAGAATTCATGGTAACACGGCTGTATGAACCCACATATGACGTCTGTGTACAATTTATACCATACATATGTGAATCGTTACATGCACATATTCACACAATACGTACATAAAACTGATATCATATAGTTCCAAGACTTCTGAAGTCACTATGGCACGCCTCGGAATCAACACGTATGCCAACTAGTTTTGAAAGGATAAATGGACTTATGATGTACTCCTTCGTCTCATAATATAAGATGTCATTGCAATCAATGTAGGAGATCGATGCGAGTAGAAGCTAAGATTTGAACCTCGGTGGTCTAAGGATATAACTAATTCCACCAGGTCCAAGTTGGTTCTCTCTCATAATTTTTAGGCAAAATTAACTCACCTTCAGTTTTTTATATTGAGAACTTGTCATAACAGTTCCACGATGCAGAAAAGAAGAGCGGAACAAACCGCAGATTTTTATTTCGTGAGTAATGTGCTAGCAGAGAATTTTAGTGCTGCAAAAACTTGTGACTACCAACACAAAATAGAATAACGAAAAGATCTAAAAGGAACTTACTTTTTTACAACACCAACACAATATATATGTATGATGTCAAAATAATTAAGATCCAAATTCGCACGCGTTGAGATGTAAGAAACCTTGAGTACGAAGGGTAGGCCCAAGAGAGAGAAAGGGTGAAGCTACTATTAACTCATAGATTTCTTTTTCTTTTCTCTCTCTCTTAATAACACATTATGCTTTGCAACCAAGTTGTGGTCGGATTATTAGGAGGGTGAATGTACCGCTATCAGAGTTCAAATCCCCGGTTTAACACTTGTGTGTCGTCTAAAGGCAATAATTTTCAGTGGGAGGTTCCCGTCGATAGCGAGCCACTTATGACGACTTTGTCAATCTCAAAACTTGAAGATGATAGGGTGTACGTGCGAGCGTTTATAGAGGTGAGTGTATGTGTTTGTACTGTGTTTCTAAAAACAAAAACAAAAATAACTTTTTGGCGTAAATTTGCAAGGCATGTTTCTCAAAGAAGCTATCGTATGTGAGATTATGCTAGTTTGTATACACAATGATTATCTTTTACGAGATTTTTTGGTAGAACTACTGTTAGTTTATAGCACGATAACACCACAAAACTTGGTGTTGAAAATATGAGCAATTTACCATATAATTTAATTAATAGAAACAGTAGGTAAAGCAGAACTACAATTGCAATAGTCAAAGTAGTCATTTAAATTTTCTTAGAGTAGACAAAGGGCATGCATGGTTTAGTCATATGAATTTTTAGACAGTAGGCAACAGGCATACATAGTATAGAATTTGGGGAAAACAAATCTACTCCAATTGCTAGAACTAGGAATTCTAGTAGGATCTGAAACATGAGATTGAACAGAGAAGACATGAGCACATACTGGACAGGAGCTGGTGCAGCAGCGGGACCATTGTTGACGTTGTCGCCCATGTCGTCGAAGAGATCGTCGACTTCCGGGAAGAAGTCGTCGTCGTCCGTGATGAAGAAACCAGTAGTCGCGCAGAGCGCTCCCCAAAAACCTTATCGCCCTTCTCCCGTACAGGACTCGAAGTAGCGCGGTTTCGGAGGCCTACTGTCCCGACCGGCGGTGCACGCCGTAGGCCAGGATGGGGAAGACTTGAGTGGTGGCGCAAGGCTCTGGAAACGAGAAGGCAGTGTATCGCTGTGTGTCTCTCTGGAGAGGAGCGACCTCTGATTTTGTAGGCACGGAGCAGAATCCGAACAGGCCACGCGAAACGAAGAGTCGGGAAGGCAAACCGGCAGCAGCCGAAGCTGAGCAGCCTCCGTAATCAAAACCCACTTAGGAAAGCGTTTCGTTTCAGATTCCTGTGCCTCTTCATATTCTAATTCGTGCGTGTGGCAAAATAAAGAGAGAGAGAGGCTCTCGGCTCGAGGCATTCCCGCAACCCGCGGCGCGCGCGCGCGCGTCGTGACGAGGCGAGGCGTGGCGAGGCGGGCGGCGGAGGAGGAGCGCGCGTGTAGTCATCTCTTTCGAATGCTCATACAACAAGTGGAAAGCCCTCCCTTATAAACAGGTAAAACTTCCACTCAACTAGCAATGTGGGACTAAACATTTGTCTCACCTCTTGCCATACACGAATGGGCCAAGTGGGCCTCTAGGATTTATTAGGAATTTCTGGAATATTAAATGGGCTGATCCATTTGGGCCAAAATTCCAACAATCCCCCACCAGATCCCAGAGGCACACGAAATTTGCCTTTGGTTCCAAAACATTGTTTTATATACCGATGCTTAGTGGAGACTGTGAAGTTGAACTTCCACCTAGAACTCTATGCTACACTAGTAAGCAACTTGGACAGTGGAATGCGCCTTGAACTGCAAGTTTTCTGCGAATCTAGTTTCACATAAAGCCTTGATCGATACTAGGCTGCCGCAAGACTTCCCCGCGGGTGGAGCTTATGCGTCATACTCCTTGACCTTTCATGAGTTTATTAGAGAGCACCGAACTCTCATGGACTGCGACGTTTGACAGTCAGACTCACATAGGTGTGTTCTTCAAAGGATGTTCTGCAGGACAACATCTCTGCTTAAATAAGCCACTTAGAACACATTAAGATAAACATCAACCTGCCTTGCAGAGTAGGAGAGTATTGCATCTTCATGGAGTGGTATAAAAAGTAGGGATACTCTCCTCTCAGTTGATCAACAGCTTGTCTCCCAATTCTAATTCACGGGATCTCCGATCACATAGAGTGGGTTGCCACAGTGAACAACTTATATTGTGGGTCTCATACCCATCTCCTTCGATGCATTATCTATCACGTTACGTGATAGACCCTTTGTGAAGGGGTCTGCCAAGTTTTTAGATGTATGGATATAATCCAATGCAATAACTCCGGAGTTTCTCATTTTTCTGACAGATTTTAGTCTCCTCTTCACATGCCTTGATGACTTCATATTGTCCTTAGAACTGTTTACTTTGATGATCACAGTTTGATTATCACAGTTCATCGGGATAGCGGGTATAGGTTTTTCAACCATAGGTAAGTCCATCAAGAGCTGTCTCAGCCACTCTGCTTCAACAGTGGCTGTGTCCAATGCTGTGAGTTCTGCTTCCATAGTTGACCTCGTTAAGATGGTCTGCTTGCAAGACTTCCAAGAAATAGCGCCACCACCAAGTGTAAATACATATCCACTCGTGGCATTTATCTCATCAGCGTCAGATATCCAATTTGAATCACTATAACCCTCAAGTACCCTTGGGTACCCAGAATAGTGAATCCCATAGCTCGCAGTGCCTTTCAAATAGCGCATGATTCTCTCAAGAGCGCGCCAATGATCATCGCCCGGATTTGAAACAAATCGGCTAAGTTTGCTTACAGCATACGCGATGTCAGGCCTCGTAGCGCTAGTTAAATACATAAGCGAGCCAATAATCTGAGAGTATCTAAGTTGATCCTTTGCAATTCTTCTGTTTTTACGAAGTAGCACACTGGGATCATATGGAGTTGGTGAAGGCTTGCAATCGCTATACCCAAAACGACTCAAGACCTTCTCAACATAGTGAGATTGAAGCAGTGTTATCCCACCATTGTCATCTCTCAGTAACTTGATGTTAAGGATAACATCAGCAACTCCTAGATCTTTCATCTCAAAACAGTGAGATAGGAAACTCTTGACCTCTTCGATCACTTTGAGGTTAGTTCCAAAGATTAGTATGTCATCAACATACAAACAAAGAATGACTCCTTCGCCCCCACCATGGCGATAGTACACACATTTGTCAGCTTCATTTACAGCAAAACCTGCTGCAGTCAAAGTTCTTTCGAATTTCTCATGCCACTGCTTAGGCGCTTGTTTAAGGCCATATAAAGATTTCAGCAATTTGCACACCTTTCCTTCCTGACCATCTACCACGAATCCATCTGGCTGGTCCATGTAAATTTCCTCTTCCAACTCTCCATTTAGGAAAGCGGTCTTAACATCCATTTGATGAACAAGAAGACCATGTGAAGCAGCCAGCGAAAGTAGAACTCGAATGGTGGTCAGGCGTGCCACAGGTGAGTAAGTATCAAAGAAATCTTCACCTTCCTTTTGAGTATAACCCTTGGCCACAAGCCGTGCCTTGTACTTCTCAATAGTACCATCAGGCCTAAGCTTCTTCTTGAACACCCACTTGCATCCTACAGGTTTGCACCCGTAAGGACGATCGGTGATTTCCCAAGTTCCATTATCCAAAATGGAATCCATCTCACTACGGACGGCTTCCTTCCAATAGTCAGCATCTGGAGATGCATAGGCCTCTGAAATGGAACTGGGAGTATCATCCACGAGGTATACAATGAAATCATTACCAAAGGACTTTGCAGTCCTCTGTCTCTTGCTTCTTTTGGGAGTTTCACTGTTGTCCTCCATAGGATTTTCAACGTGTTCCATCTAAATGGTAGGTTCAGGAAGTGGAACTAATTCTTGACTTGATGAATTAGGAATCTCCTGATGTGACGAGGTAGACATATCTTTCATAGGAAAAATGTCTTCGAAGAAAGTCGCATCATTTGACTCCATAATTGTACCAACACGCATGTCAGACACATCGGATTTTATGATCAAGAATCTATAGCCAATGCTATGAAAAGCATATCCCAGAAAAACACAATCCACAGTGTTTGGTCCAACCTTGCGCTTCTTAGGGAATGGAATATTGACTAACGCCAAACAACCCCAAGGTCGTAGGTAAGAGAGTTTTAATCTTTTCTTCTCCCATTCCTCAAATGGAGTTATCTCTTTGTCTTTTGTAGGGACTCGGTTTAGGACATGACACGCAGTCAGAATAGCCTCCCCCCACCATGCCTTGGAAAGACCCGATGTATCTAACATGGCGTTAACCAAATCAGTTAGAGTACGATTCTTTCTTTCAGCCACCCCATTTGACTGAGGTGAATAGGGAGGCGTCCTCTCATGAATTATACCATGTTCCGCACAAAAGGAATCAAACTCGTTGGAAAAATACTCTCCACCCCGATCAGACCTTAGCCTCTTAATCTTTCGATCAAGTTGGTTTTCTGCTTCAGCTTTATAAATTTTGAAGAAACTCAAAGCTTCATCTTTTGATTTCAGAAGATACACATGACAATATCTGGTGGAGTCATCAATTAACGTCATGAAATATTTCTTTCCACCTTTTGTTAACACACCATTCATTTCACAGAGATCAGAATGTATGAGCTCTAGTGGTGCCAGATTCCTCGCCTCTGCAGTTTTATAGGACTTGCGAGGTTGCTTAGCTTGCACACACACTCGGCACTTAGAACCCTTAATAGGTGTGAAGTGGGGAATTAAGCTCAATTTGGATAGTCGTGTCATGCAGCTAAAACTGATGTGACAAAGACGTGAATGCCATAAATTTGATTCATTGTTGCAAACATGGTTTACAACGTTATTACAGACATCAGTCAAAGATAAGCGAAACAAACCACTACATTCATATCCTTTACCAACAAAGGTTCCAAACTTGGACACTACAAATTTATTCGACTCAAAGACAAGCTTGTAGCCATCTCTACACAGAAGAGAACCGCTAACAAGATTCTTATTTATAGAGGGCACATAGTTCACGTTCTTCAGTCGTACAGTCTTCCCCGAAGAGAACTTCAGATCGACCGTACCAACACCGCGAACAGAAGCATGTGAGCCGTTGCCCATCAGCACGGAAGAAGTTCCTGTTGCCTGATAAGAAGAGAACATGGAAATATCAGAACATACATGTACATTGGCGCCCGTATCAATCCACCAATCAGGAGAATGACATACTGAAAGAACAGTAGGAAATATACCGTACCCTGCGTCCTTCATCTCAGTATCACCAATGACAACATTGACGGTCTTACCGCCTTTCCCATGTTGACGCTTGTCAAAGCGATTCGGGCAGTTGGGAGCCCAGTGTTCAGGATCACCGCAAACATGGCAGACTCCTTTCTTCTTCTCATACTTCTTCTCATACTTCTTCTTGAAGTTGGTAGAATGTGGTGTCTTGTTCTTCACATCAAACTTTCCTTTACCCTCAAACTTGTTCTTGTTTCTGAACTTGTGGGTTTGGAAGTTTCTCTTCTGTACCAGGTTGGCACTAGAACTTCCATCAGCACCTCGAGCACGTGTGTCCTTTGCTCTTGCCTTTTCTTCGACGTCAAGAGTCCCGATGAGATTAGAGACAGAAAACTCCTGTCTCTTGTGCTTCAGAGACGTAGCAAAGCTCCTCCATGAGGCAGGAAGTTTGGCAATGATGCCTCCGGCAATAAACTTGTCCGGTAACACACAAGTGAAATGCTCAAGTTCTTTGGCGAGTGACTGAATCTCATGAGCCTGCTCAACCACGGAGCGCTCATCAGTCATCCTGTAGTCATAGAATTGCTCCATGACATACAGTTCAGTGCCAGCATCTGCGGTACCAAATTTTGCCTCAAGTGCATCCCACATATCCTTGCCATTGTCAAATGACGCATAAGCATCAACAATGTTATCTCCAAGAACACTGATCAGAGCAAGCTTAAAGAGGGTATTCATTTTCTCATAGTTTGCCTCCTGTTGAGGGTCAAGATCACCCGTAGGCTTGCCAAGAGTGGCGTCATAGAAGTTCATGGATTGAAACCAGAGAACTGCTCTCACGCGCCATCTCTTATAATTGGCGCCCTCAAACACAGGTGGCCTCATAGACGCAGCAAATCCAGTTGGGGTAAATTGCCTATAATAAGGTTTTTGGATTGTTGAAAATATGAGCAATTTACCATATAATTTAATTAATAGAAACAGTAGGTAAAGCAGAACTACAATTGCAATAGTCAAAGTAGTCATTTGAATTTTCTTAGAGTAGACAAAGGGCATGCATGGTTTAATCATATGAATTTTCAGACAGTAGGCAACAGGCATACATAGTATAGAATTTGGGGAAAACAAATCTACTCCAATTGCTAGAACTAGGAATTCTAGTAGGATCTGAAACATGAGATTAAACAGAGAAGACATGAGCACATACTGGACAGGAGCTGGTGCAGCAGCGGGACCATTGTTGACGTTGTCGCCCATGTCGTCGAAGAGATCGTCGACTTCCGGGAAGAAGTCGTCGTTCGGGAAGATGTCGTTGTCGTCCGTGATGAAGAAACCAGTAGTCGCGCAGAGCGCTCCCCAAAAACCTTATCGCCCTTCTCCCGTACAGGACTCGAAGTAGCGCGGTTTCGGAGGCCTACTGTCCCGACCGGCGGTGCACGCCGCAGGCCAGGATGGGGAAGACTTGAGCGGTGCGCAAGGCTCTGGAAACGAGAAGGCAGTGTATCGCTGTGTGTCTCTCTGGAGAGGAGCGACCTCTGATTTTATAGGCACAGAGCAGAATCCGAACAGGCCACGCGAGAAGATGAAACGAAGAGTCGGGAAGGCAAACCGGCAGCAGCCGAAGCTGAGCAGCCTCCGTAATCAAAACCCACTTAGCAAATCGTTTCGTGAGAGAGAGGTTCTCGGCTCGAGGCATTCCCGCAACCCGCGGCGCGCGCGCGCGTCGTGACGAGGCGAGGCGAGGCGAGGCGTGGCGAGGCGGGCGGCGGAGGAGGAGCGCGCGTGTAGTCATCTCTTTCTAATGCTCATACAACAAGTGGAAAGCCCTCCCTTATAAACAGGTAAAACTTCCACTCAACTAGCAATGTGGGACTAAACATTTGTCCCACCTCTTGCCATACACGAATGGGCCAAGTGGGCCTCTAGGATTTATTAGGAATTTCTGGAATATTAAATGGGCTGATCCATTTGGGCCAAAATTCCAACAATCCCCCACCAGATCCCAGAGGCACACGAAATTTGCCTTTGGTTCCAAAAAATTGTTTTATATACCGATGCTTAGTGGAGACTGTGAAGTTGAACTTCCACCTAGAACTCTATGCTACACTAGTAAGCAACTTGGATAGTGGACTGCGCCTTGAACTGCAAGTTTTCTGCGAATCTAGTTTCACATAAAGTCTTGATCGATACTAGGCTGCCGCAAGACTTCCCCGCGGGTGGAGCTTATGCGTCATACTCCTTGACCTTTCATGAGTTTATTAGAGAGCACCCAACTCTCATGGACTGCGACGTTTGACATTCAGACTCACATAGGTGTGTTCTTCAAAGGATGTTCTGCGGGACAACATCTCTGCTTAAATAAGCCACTTAGAACACATTAAGATAAACATCAACCTGCCTTGCAGAGTAGGAGAGTATTGCATCTTCATGGAGTGGTATAAAAAGTAGGGATACTCTCCTCTCAGTTGATCAACAGCTTGTCTCCCAATTCTAATTCACGGGATCTCCGATCACATAGAGTGGGTTGCCATAGTGAACAACTTATATTGTGGGTCTCATACCCATCTCCTTCGATGCATTATCTATCACGTTACGCGATAGACCCTTTGTGAAGGGGTCTGCCAAGTTTTTAGATGTATGGATATAATCCAATGCAATAACTCCGGAGTTTCTCATTTTTCTGACAGATTTTAGTCTCCTCTTCACATGCCTTGATGACTTCATATTGTCCTTAGAACTGTTTACTTTGATGATCACAGTTTGATTATCACAGTTCATAGGGATAGCGGGTATAGGTTTTTCAACCACAGGTAAGTCCATCAAGAGCTGTCTCAGCCACTCTGCTTCAACAGTGGCTGTGTCCAATGCTGTGAGTTCTGCTTCCATAGTTGACCTCGTTAAGATGGTCTGCTTGCAAGACTTCCAAGAAACAACGCCACCACCAAGTGTAAATACATATCCACTCGTGGCCTTTATCTCATCAGCGTCAGATATCCAATTTGAATCACTATAACCCTCAAGTACCCTTGGGTACCCAGAATAGTGAATCCCATAGCTCGCAGTGCCTTTCAAATAGCGCATGATTCTCTCAAGAGCGCGCCAATGATCATCGCCCGGATTTGAAACAAATCGGCTAAGTTTGCTTACAGCATACGCGATGTCAGGCCTCGTAGCGCTAGTTAAATACATAAGCGAGCCAATAATCTGAGAGTATCTAAGTTGATCCTTTGCAATTCTTCTGTTTTTACGAAGTAGCACACTGGGATCATATGGAGTTGGTGAAGGCTTGCAATCGCTATACCCAAAACGACTCAAGACCTTCTCAACATAGTGAGATTGAAGCAGTGTTATCCCACCATTGTCATCTCTCAGTAACTTGATGTTAAGGATAACATCAGCAACTCCTAGATCTTTCATCTCAAAACAGTGAGATAGGAAACTCTTGACCTCTTCGATCACTTTGAGGTTAGTTCCAAAGATTAGTATGTCATCAACATACAAACAAAGAATGACTCCTTCGCCCCCACCATGGCGATAGTACACACATTTGTCAGCTTCATTTACAGCAAAACCTGCTGCACTCAAAGTTCTTTCGAATTTCTCATGCCACTGCTTAGGCGCTTGTTTAAGGCCATATAAAGATTTCAGCAATTTGCACACCTTTCCTTCCTGACCATCTACCATGAATCCATCTGGCTGGTCCATGTAAATTTCCTCTTCCAACTCTCCATTTAGGAAAGCGGTCTTAACATCCATTTGATGAACAAGAAGACCATGTGAAGCAGCCAGCGAAAGTAGAACTCGAATGGTGGTCAGGCGTGCCACAGGTGAGTAAGTATCAAAGAAATCTTCACCTTCCTTTTGAGTATGAATGCTTCCGCTGATATGTAATGATGTTATGTTGGGACATGTGTCCTCTGGATGATTGTATTTGCTATCTCTGCCCTAGTGAGGGCCATTTGCAACTTATTTCAATCTTTTGTGTCTTAGAGGCATGTTGTGTTATCCTTTTGTTCTAAGCCGTTGACGTACCATGGGTGTATGTTATGAAGTACGTCAATGGTAGTGTCAGATTTCTACGGATAGTTTACATCGACGTGAACAGTAGCGATGGGTAGTCACACATAAGTGTTGGCCTACCGTAAGAGGACGCGGGTGCGAAAGCCCCGTAATCCCATCAGAATACTGTTCAGTTCGTACGGTGAGTATCCTCTAGAAGTCCGGGTGCGACAAATGGTATCAGAGCCTGTCTGCCTGTAGGATCCCTTTTTACTGGTCGCAGTTGAGTCTAGAAACTATTTTGTAGCTATATAGGAAAAATGAAACGCGAGAGTAGGAATTCTGCCATTTTTTCTTCTTTCCCCACCCACCCCACCCTTTTTGGTAAGGAAGTGCAACGTTGTTTTCTGTTCTCACCTAAACTTTCAAGTTAGGATTTCACGTGTTTTGGGTTCTCCGTAGTACCTCAGGAGTTTTTGGTCTCGTGTTTTGACGGGGGGACGATAACCCGGTAGGCCAAACTCCAAGGAGTAACCCGTCCCAAAGGACGGTGCGCAGGATCCGGCTAAGGATAAGGAAGCTTGTGGAAGGCCCAAGCTTGTAGGCCCAGCAACCCGGATTGTGGGTTACTGTAAAGGAAAGCTAGGGTTTGTGCGCCGTGTCCGGGTAGGATCCAGGATGCGCCTTGGGGAATAAGCCAGGGGGTACGGGTGCTTTATAAACCGACCCCCAGGTCTAGTTTTAGACAGAGATCTAAGAACCCTATCAATAGCGCTTGATATCGAGCATCCAGTGTAATCCTAGAATTGGGTTGTTATATCAAGATCGGAGACTCGGCGACTTTGATTGCCGGCTACCAGATCGAATTGCACCATGTTTTCCTCTGAGCTAAACCCTCTCCCAATACCCTGTGTCGTTCTTGCCCAAGATCAGTTACCCCCGGTAACATCTGCCGTGATTATCCCACGACAGTTGGCGCCCACCGTGGGGCCTGCGTCCCAAAGGTGTTTACATCACGGGAGAAGCTCGGAAGAATATGGAGAATCTCGTCGTCGGCGAAATCTACATCGACCGCAGAGGAAAAAGAGACTGGTGGACGATTCCGGCTGGGGGCCAGAGTCGGATCACCTCGAAATCCGGGATCCGTCGTGACGATCGTCGGATCAACATCTTCGTCGGCTATGGTAACGAACGACTAATTTAAAAGGACAATATCATGTGCATACTACAGGAACTTCTAGCAGGACAAAGAGACGTCAAAGCAAGCGGCAAACTCGGTTTCATCGGCCGCGCCGGGATACTTAGATGGGCAGAACAAGAGATAACGATGGAGTAGAAGAGATCATCCGGAAAAAGTAGAGCGTCCAGGGTCTTGGCATTGGTGGTTGCTCCACAAGTTAATGGTTACGAACTGAAGAGGGTGATGGACGGTGGAAGTAGCATCAACATCCTTTATTGGGAGACCTTCTTACGGATGAGTCTCAAAGAGTCCCAGTTGCAGAAAAGTTCGGACAATCTTTCATGGGATCGTACCGGGTCACTCGGCGAGCCACGAGGGGAAAGATCACCCTGGAGGTGCTTTTGGAGAATCGACGGATAATTATCGAGTTGAGTGGCTCCCGTTCGAGGTGGTCAAATTGCGCAGTCCTTATCACGCGCTGTTTGGAAGACCGGCTTACGCCAAATCATGGCTAGGCCGTGCTACGTGTATTTGCAGCTAAAGATTCCGGGTCCTAAACGGACCATCACCATACATGGGAACCGGGATATAGCGGCCCGAGTGTGACGAAGGAGATTCGGTTATGGCTGAGCAAGCATGCAGAAAGGAAGAACTCGAATATTACCGGTCTCAAGTGAACCCGGATGATAGAACAGCCTTGAACAAGCCGAAAACCGAGGACGAGAGAGCAAAATTCAAGGCAGCACAAGACACCAAGAAGATAGATTTTGTTGAAGGCGATTCCACTAAGCAGTTTACCATAGGGTCTAACTTGGGAAAAAGAGCAGGAGGAAGCACTTGTGGAGTTATTCGTTCAAATGCAGATGTGTTCGCCTGGACACCTAGCGATATTGCCGGGTATCCTACAGAGTGGCCGAGCACAGTTTGCATGTGGATCCCAAGTCCAGGTCCGTGAAGCAGGGCTTGAGGAAAATGAATGAGGAAAGAAGGAAGGCTATAGGCGAAGAGATCGCTCGGCTATTGGCAGCCGGCTTTATCATGGAAGTATTTCACCCGGATTGGCTGGCAAACCCGGTTCTAGTGATGAAAAAGACCAATGAGTGGAGGATGTGCATTGATTTTACGAGTCTCAACAAACATTGCCCAAAGGATCCGTTCGCACTACCCAGGATAGATCAGATTATAGATGCAGTAGCTGGAAGCGATTATTATGCTTCCTGGACGCATATTCCGGGTATCATCATCAGATTAAGCTCAAGAGGGAGGAATTGGGAGAAAACATCATTCATAACCCTTTTGGGGCCTTCTGTTATAAAACCATGACGTTGGATTGAAGAACGCCGGTGCAACTTACTAACGATGTATTCAAAAGTGCTTCGAAGACCAAATCGGACGCAACGTCCACGCCTATGTGGATGATGTGGTCATCAAGACCAGGAAGGCGGAGACGTTTATCGATGATCTAAAGGAGACGTTCAAAAACTTGAGGAGGTACCAGATGAAGCTCAACCCGACGAAGTGCGTGTTCGGAGTTCCAGCCGGGAAATTACTCGGCTTTATAGTTTCCGAAAGAGGGATCGAAGCAAACCCGGATAAAATCAAGGCCATCCAGGGTCTAAAAAAACCAGAAAATTTGAAGCATGTTCAAAAGCTCACGGGCTGCGTAGCAGCCTTGAGCCGATTCATATCCAGACCCGGAGAAAAGGCAACACCCTTGTACCGGCTCTTGCGGAAATAGACAAATTCGTGTGGGATCAAGAGGCGGATGAGGCATTCGAGGCACTAAAGAAGCAGTTATCCGAACCACCAGTACTAGCGGCGCGGGTCCTAAAGAGCCTATGTTGCTGTACGTGGCAGCTGGCCCCCGAGCCGTCAGCGCAGTAGTTGTTGTGGAGCGTAAAGAGGATGGGAAAGGTTACCGGTTCAGAGGCCGGTTTATTATGTCAGCGAGGTATTATCAGAAGCAAAGCAGCGCTATCCACATTGGCAAAAGCTGGTGTTTGGGGTCTTTATGGCTAGCCGGAAATTGAAGCCGTACTTCCAAGAACACCCCATAACAGTGGTTAGTTCAATACCAATGTCGGATATCATCAGAAACTCGGACGCGACGGGAAAGAATAGCCAAATGGGCGATAGAGATGGGGGATTATCACATCAACTACGAACCCAGGTCAGCAATCAAATCTCAAGCTTTAATTGATTTCGTTAACGACTGGACACATACAGGCATGACTACAACGGTTCCAAATTCCGAGTCATGGATCATGCACTTCGATGGATCTAAGCAATACGAGGGATCAGGAGCTGGGGTGGTGAGACGTCACCCAAAGGAGATAAACTAAGTTACGTACTACAAATCCACTTTGACTGTTCCAACAACGTGGCCGAGTATGAGGCCCTATTGCACGGCCTAAGGGCAGCTAAGGAGATGAACATCAAAAGGATACGGTGTTTCGGAGATTCGGATCTTGTGGTACAGCAGGTGTCAGGAACTTGGGATAGAAAGGACGCAACTAATGGCAGCATACCGCAGGGAAGTTGATAGGGTTGCAGGATGTTTTTCGGGTATGAGGTGGAGCATATAGACAGAAGAAAGAACGAGGCAGCCGACGCGCTCGCTACACTCGGCTCGCGCAGAGATCCGGTTCCACCTAACGTTTTCCTGGATGAATTATGGCGAACCATCGGTTAAAAACCGAGTCAGAGGAGGAATTGGCAAACCAAGACCCGGATTCAGGACTTGTGGCTACAGTACGTACTGTTCCCGATATGGACAGAACCGTTTTTGGCCTACCTGTCGCGGGGCGAGTTACCACAGCAGGAGGTGTTAGCAAGGCAAATTTTGAGGCGAGCAAAGGGATATTCTATCATCAATGGAGAATTATACAAGAGAAGCGCATCAGGAGTCTTTTTGCGCTGCGTAGCGCCAGAAGAAGGCCGACAGATTCTCAAGGAAATCCATGAAGGCGACTGTGGACATCATGCATCCACAAGGTCTCTTGTGGCTAAAGCTTATCGACACGGATTTTTCTGGCTCACGGCTCTAGCGGATGCGGAACGATTGGTAGCAAGGTGTGACGGATGTCAAAGGTACGCTCTCCAGACCCATGTGCCGGCTATGGAGTTACGGACCATCCCGTTAACTTGGCCGTTCGCTGTCTGGGGTATGGACATGGTTGGCCCCTTTCATATGTCACCATGCAAGAAGACACATCTTTTGGTGGCTATTGATAAGTTTACTAAGTGGGTTGAGGTTATGCCAGTACTAATTGCGAAGCAGCTACAGCAGGTCAAGTTCCTGAAAAGGATTATCTACCGGTTCGGGTATCCCCACAGCATAATTACCGACAATGGAACCAACATGTCCCTTGGTGAGATGGTGAAGTTCTGTGGCAACAATGGAATCCGGCTTGATGTTGCAATCGGTGGCTCATCCGCAGGCCAATGGACAAGTGGAGAGAGCAAACCAAGAATTGCTTCGCGGGTTAAAACCACGATTGCGAGTTCCCTGTGTCAGGCTGCTGGTGCATGGGTCGAAGAACTTCCTTCTTGGTTTGGGGTATCAACACTACACCTAACAGATCCACTCAGATGACGCCCTTCTTCATGGTCTATGGTGCGGAGGCAGTGTTACCGAGTGACATTATTCACGACTCACCGCGAGTATCAGCTTACGTCGAAGTGAGAACGCAAAAACCCGGCAGGACGCCGTAGATATGTTAGAAGAGCAAAGAGAACAAGCCCTGGAAAGATCAGCCATATATCAGCAAGATCTACGGAGAGTATCATAGCCGGCGCGTGAAAACCCGGGTATTCAGGAAGGAGACTTGGTTCTGCGCCTGGTACAGTCAAATGAAGGAAAACACCAAATATCACCACCATGGGAAGGACCATTTATCATAAGCCGGAATCTGCATAATGGATTATTACTGATAGATGCAAGGGAAGAGTCGGCTACAGTTAACGACACCGCACATACCACTTCATCTATGCAAGAAAGAGATAGACCATGGAACGTGGCTCAGCTACGTCCATATTATACTTAAAAAAGACTATATTGGCAAGTGGAATTGCACGATGTAATAGGCAGCAGGTTTTCAGACGTACTCTTTTCCTATCCAGGGTACCTTTGGGGACTGGACGGGTTTTTAATGAGGCGGCTTGCTGACCTAGATTTTCATATCAAGTAAAGAGGTGGTTATCAAGAAAAGAGATGGTTATTATCAGGTTATGTACTCTCAGTATGATGCGTATATCTAGGTCTTGGGGGCTGGTCGCTTGAATAGCACAGTTACAAACTCAAAGACCCGGCCATGATGCCTATGAGTTATAAGGGCCGATTACTTGCAAACGAGTACGGCTACAATCTTATAGCCGGACAAAG